>CM053597.1:37763840-37823255 GCA_028646575.1 Pseudocheirus occidentalis | reverse complement strand
TTCTAGAGTTTTATTGGTGTTTTTATTTTGCTTCCTCTTTCTCATGTTGGCCAGTCAATTAATTGGTTGGTTTTTTTAGGTCTGTGAAACTCTGCTTCCAAGGGGGGAAGCTCTGTTCCAAATCGCTGGGGTTTTCCCAACTGCCGGAGCTATTAGGGGGGTGTTGCAAGTCCCCCCAGCTTTGGCTTGCTGAAAGTACACCCCAGGACCACCACCTAAGACCACGCACGATCTGGATCCAAGCCACTCAACACAAGAGCACTTAGCCCCGATCAATCGATTCAGCCCCCCTGCGGAGTCTGCAGGCCACGGGCTCTGAAGCAGCCTGGTCGGGGCTACTGCTGCTGGTTCCAGTAGTTCCCCTCCCCCACTGCTTCCTTGCCCCGGGGGTAGAATGGCGAACTGCTTTACCCACCCAATTAAGTTTCAAAAGTTTCAGCTTTCACTAACCATCTCTGACCTAAGCTCCCCTCAGGCCAGTGCTTTAGATTTTCTTTGAAGTAGACTCATGCTGCGGCTTGGGAGGCTCCACTGCTCCTAGTGGCTGCCCTGGGGCCTTGCCTGCAGGGTTTTGGGCTGGCTGTTCTCTGCTCCTCTGCAGTTCGAGCTGCGCCTCACCGTCCTGCTCCTCATGCCTTGGCAGATGTGGGGGTGCTGGAGGCTGTAGAACCGCTGCAGGCCTTCCCACCGCCTGGGCCTGGCCGTGGTCTCAGCTTCTGGCTGTTCCAGCCTCCGCTCTGGCGGCCACGCTGAGTCCCTGCTGCCGAGCTGCCTTCAGCGAGAGCTGTGTTCTCTGTATTTTTGTGAGTCTGAGAGTCCTAGACTTTCCTAGACTTTGTCTGGGCTCATATTTTATGGGTGTTTAGGGTGGCAGTGTGGGAGCTGTGGGACCTTGCTGCTTCTACGCCGCCATCTTGGCTCCGCCCCCTGTGATCATTTATCTTTGATGTTACTGTTGTCATTTTTTGGAGAGCCACAAACTATGCGCATATAAGACAGCAAAACTAATGAATAAATGTCGGGTGTGTTCTGACTGCTCCACCAGCCATAATTCTCCCACCTTCCTCCCTCTCCTCTAACCTCCCTATTCCCTGAGATGCAACAGTACTGAAATTAGACCAATTAATAACCCTATAATGGACTGTAAGTTTTCAGGTGAAGGAAGAGTCAATGCAAGTGCCTAGCTTCATTGTTGTCTTCTTTTAAGAAATTGCCACAGCCAGTCCCACCTTCAGCAGCCACCACCCTGCTTAGTGAACAGCCATCAGCAATGAGGCAAGATCCTCCACCAGCAAAAACAATTAAGCCTCTTACTGACAGCTCAGATAACTATTAGCATTTTTTGTCAAGAAAGTATTTTTTTCATTAAGGCATATAATTTTTTTTTTGTCTTTTTGGAGGGGGGAAGGCAGGGAAATTGGGTTTAAGTGACTTGCTCAAGGTCACACAGCTAGTAAGTGTTAAGTGTCAGAGGCTGGATTTGAACTCAGGTCCTCCTGACTCCAGGGCCAGTGCCCTATTCACTCACCACCTAGCTGCCCCTATACATTTTTTTAGACATAATACTGCTACACCCTTACTAGGCTACAGTACAGTGTAAACATAACTTTTATATGTACTGGGAAACCAAAAAATTCATGTGACTTGATTTATTATTATATTTACTTTATTGTGATGCTTTGGAACCAAACCTACAATATCTCTGAGGTATGCCTATATATGCATATACATCCAGTTTCTCCAGCTCCACATACGAAACATCAATCTCCACATATGTATGAAAACATGTATACACATACACACATACACACGTACATGCATGTATTCACCTTCTCCAACTGAGGCACATGTATTCCAGGCCAGAAACTGTCATATTCTTTCTTTGTATCCTTTAAGCACATCTCCATTGCTTTCATATTTTTCTTAAGAATTTAAGACCCTGAAGAGACCCTAGCAGTTATCTAGCATAATATCATCATTTTACATCAGAGGAATCTGAGACCTAGAATGTTAAAGTGTGGTGTCCTTGAGATCACACAGACAGTTGAGGAGCAAACCCAAAGCTCTTTTCCTTCCTAATATATCCTCCAATACAGTATTGGTGCCCATCTGATTTGACTTTTGCATTTCTCTTCCTTCAAATGCCCCTGTCCTTGTCTGTTTACTCTGCAACCCTAGCAGATGTTTCCAAAAAACCATCCTTAAGCTTCTTTTTCACTTACCTGAAGGACAGAAGGACTCAGTACTCACCACTCATGTCCAGATGCTGGAGCTTGTTTAAAGATTCGAAAGATAATGGAAGAACCTTTATCAAGTTGTTATTGGCATTGAAACTGACCAATTTTTTTAATTCTCCTATAGTCGTTGGAAGTTCTTTTATAGTGTTATGTGAAATATCAAGGCTTTCAAGCTCAGTCAAATTAGACAGTTCATCTGGAACTTGAGTTAACTGTAACAAAAGTTCAATTAAAACTTATATCTTAAAAGTCATTCATAGTATCATTACTTTTTTTCCCCAGAATGGTAGGGAAGTGGCAAGGGAGATTGTTTTCAGCAGCAATTATGGAGGACAGATGGACTGAGATTGAGTCAATCTATTACAAGCAGAAGGAATAGGACAGTAGGGAAAGGGGAAAGGAAATGTTGTGCAGGGGATGTTAAGATATTTGGATATCTGTATGGAAAATGATCAGCCCACATAAAATCTGCCTTATTTTCCAGATGATCCAAAGAACTAATGTTAACAAAACATACAACATATAATATATAGAAACAAAAACAGAAGACTACTTTACAACACATATATACTAGGTTTTGGATAGAAGAGATCTTGACTATTAAATCAAAAGTGATGAATTTAATCAGACACAAGATGAATGTATTCAAATACGTAAACAAAAAATAAATCTTTCCACCAACAAAATGTAATACACTAAATAACTACAGGAAAGCAACAAAATGGATAAAACATGGGGTGGCCTGAAAGCTTTAATAACTTGAAACTACAGCAGAGGTTTTAGAATACCCCGTATATGTGACAAATATAACTGATAAAAGCTTTAAACAAAATATGATAGAAAATTATATAAATAAACAAGATTAGTACTTCTTTTACAATGGAGAAGTGGACTACTGAGATAGTTTTTATGTGTCTACCAAAAAAAGTATGTCCTCAACCAAGCAGTGACAAATGTTAATTAAAAATATGTTAATATATCATTATGCTACCTAGCAACCATAAGTTAAAATGATTTAAAAACTATATTGGTGAGGATAGAGAGAAGTGGGTGCAATTTTATTTTTCTAGGAAACTATATGTTTTCATAAAGGGGAAGGAAGCTAAATGTTTCTGCCTATGAGTCTGTGAACTCAACAACAGTTTCATGCAAATTCTTAAGGGCCAGGGTGCCATAATGTTATATGTGTCAAACCTAGAGTCAGAAGAGACCAGAATGTAAATGAATCCTTCTCCCCTTACCTCTACCATATGTACATTTATTAGTTGTGTTCTGGCACTTAATTTCTTTAAGTCTCAGTTTCTTCATCTGGAAAATGGGGTTAATAAAAGTGTAACAGCTGCATCACAATGTATTTGTGAGGCTCTGATGAGAAATGTCTGATCTTAAAGCACTAAATAAATATCAGTAAAACATTATTAGAATGAATTATAAAGAAGATGGTTTTAAGGAAAGGTGATCAGTAAAAGTCAACATGGGCTCAGTAAGAATAAGTCATGCCAGACCAATCTCTCTTTTTTTTAATAGGGTCACTAAACTGTTAAAGTTCTAGGGAAGAAGAAGAAGAAGAAAAGAAGAAGAAGCAGAAGAAGAAGGAGGAGGAGGAGGAGAGATGAAGAAGATGAAGATGATGATGATGATAGCTGGCAGATTTTTAAAATCACTTTAAGGTTTATAAAGCACTTGACCTAACTTGTCTTATTTGAATCTTGTGACAACAATCCTATGTGCCAGGAATGCCAACTGTTAATATCCTTCTCATTTTATAGATGAAGGAATATCAATTTTATCAAGGCACTTGACAGTCACTTAGTAATATCCTTGAGGACAAAATGAAAAAGATAAATACTGAATGATAACACAGGTAGGTTCTGAACTGGTTAATTTTGGATGGGAGAGCTCTTGACTTAAATCAAAAGTGACAGATCTAATCAGACATAACACAGTTATATTAAAATATGAAAACAAAAAGAATTCTTTACCCAACAAAATGTAACATAGTAAAAGGAAAGCAACAAAATGGAGAAAATATGAAGTGTTGTTTATTTAATATTATTAGTTAATTAGTATTGCTTTATTAATATTTAACATTTAATATTTAGGTAATATTAAATAATGAATCTGCCAATTTGAAGGCAAGTCTTCAATTGGGTGCAACATGGCTCTGTGTTTGGCACAGTTCTGCTCTTATGAATAATTTGAAAGAAGGCAGAACAGGTAGGCATATCTCATTTTCTATAAAAACATATAAAAACACAGATAAAATATTAGAAGACAGAATTAGAATTCCAAAAAATCTTGACAGACTGAAATGGTGGACTATTCCGAATAGAACAAGATGAAAGGGATAGTCCTACTCTTGCATTAAAATACATCTATCGCTGTATACACGGGACTGGGGAGATTTGGCAAGATAATGGCTCAGGTAGAAAAGAATTAGGGATCTAATAAATAGCAAGTTCAGCATAAGTCATTGTGTAGTATAGTAGCTGAAAAAGTAATGTGGTCCTTGGGTACAAGAACAGAAGTCTACAAATTTCAGCTCAGTTTATTTCTGGCATCTATCCAACAGTCAGAATTGTACAAAAATGGAAAGAAATGCTTCCAGACTTAGTGAGTGAGGGCCCTGTCAATGAGAGATATTCCAGCAAAGGATCTTTGTAGAAGGTAGCTGTAGGTAGGTAGGGCTCTACCCTAGGACTTCTGAAGTCCCTTCCAACTTGGAGTTTCTATGGTTCTGTGATTTTAGAGAGGATTTCCACAACTGACTTTTTAATATTTATTTAAAAAGGAACCACGGGAGAGAAAATGCTTTAGCTACTGGCACCAGCTGTCAGTTAAGCTATTTTGTTCCTGTTTATCTCCCTTATTAAAAAGTTGTATCTGTTAACCTTTATCTAAATGGAGCAGCAAGTGGGTTTAGTTTAAGAAGTTAAATGCTCTAAAGATCACTGCTGAAAATACAAGCTCAAATACTTTTTGTCTCAAGGAGGGGGAAAAAATTATTTTTTCTTACCTTCAATCCATTCTCTTGGCATAACTTCAACTCCTTCAGGGTAGATAGCTGACACAATTCAATTGGGAAACATCCAAATCTGTTGCTTGATAAGTCCAAGTTTTGGATCACTTGTAGATGACTGATTTCAGAAGGGATATACTGTATTTGATTTCCAGAAAGATCAAGTATCTGTAGGTTTTCTAAAGTGCACAGTTCTTTGGGGAAATTTTCAAACATATTGTCACTTAAAATAAGCACTTGGAGAGAAGTCATATTGGAGATAGATGGTGGAATTTGAGGTATTTTGTTCTTACTAAGATTTAAGTAATTAAGGTTTGTAAGTCTACATATGTAGTCAGAAAAGTAGGATAAATTGTTTTGATTTAATTCTAAGTGAATTAGTTGTCTACTAAATGAGAGGTCAACAGGTATTTCTGAAAGCTGATTTCCATTGAGGTTCAAATGTTGAAGAAAGTTCAGAGCACAAAGGCCTACTGGGAAATCACATAGTTTATTAAAACTCAAGTCCACTTTCCTTATCTGATGGCAGTTTTTTATTTCAATTGGAATGTCTTTGATTGCATTTCCAGAGAATTCTAACACCTTGAGATATTTCAGATGGGAGATGCTGTCTTCTAGAACCACTATTTTATTTCGGTTGATGTAGAGTGCTCTCAGGTTTTTTAGTCTGTGAATGTTACCAGGAATTATTTCTAAGTCATTGTCACTAAGGCTAAGATATTCTAACTTAGCACAGGAGTAAATTTCTTTATTTAGTTGTTTCAATAAATTTTTGTCAAGTTGGAGGACCTTGAGTTCTTTGAAGTTCTCAATGTTGTGAGAAATAGACTCCAATTTATTATCAATCAGATGGAGCCTTTTTAGTTTCAGCAACCGAAAGATTTGCACAGGTAAAAATGACAGTTTATTGTGGTCCAGGAAAAATTCTTCCAAATTCGTTAGCTGTTTGATTTCTTTTGGCAAACTGCTTATGAGATTTTTTGAGATACTTAGTTTAATTAACTTTAGAAGGTAGCAAAGGATGTTAGGAAATATTGAAAACTGATTTGAGCTGAGATTGAGAACTTTTAAATTTTTCATATTGGCCATTGTTTTTGGTAGACCTTTTAGGCTATTTCCAGACAAGCTTAAAAATTCCAACTTTTCAAGACTTCCTAGTATTGTAGGAAATTCCAAAAAATTATTATAATCCAAGAAAAGTTGCCTTAGACAGACAAGCTGTGATATTTCCACTGGGAGGGAAGCTATGTGGTTGTGGCTGACATTTAACACACTTAGATTACAGAGCAATTTAATTTCTAGTGGCAGTGCCATTAATTCATTTTCTTTCATGGACAATACTTCAAGACCTGACATATTTGGCTCCACTTGGAAAGATTTTATTTTGTTTTTATCTAAATAGAGATATTTTACATCCTGAGTTTTTAAAAGGCTTTTAGGAAATTCATGTAAATTCTTGGAATTCAGCTTAACTCTGAAGTTTTCATTTTCCATGTAGCTCTCAAATAGTAAGTCTTTTTTATTATAGTCTTCAGAAGTTTGTGGAGTAACCTCTATTATTGCTTTCTCTTCTTCCTCTCTTTTCTCCTCACCATAATAATCATCCATAACGTACCTAGCTTCTTCATTTGGTATGGAGGTGATTGTGTCTTCTGGCTTACCAGCTGGTAAATCCTCAATTACTGCTGCCCGTGTGTTATCAATGTCTTTGTTGTCAATATCTCCTTGAGATCCTCTAAGGATATCTTTTTCATTTAGATCAGAAGTTGTATGAGTCACTGTAATACCATTCTGGCTTGCTAGCTCTAGTGAGGTCTTTTTCTCAGCATCATTTTCAGGATTTTTCTCAAGGTTTTTTCCTTCTAAGTCAGCAATACTTTTATCCTTTTCTTTTTCAGGAGATAAGTGTGCTGTCACTGGCTTTTCTTGATTTTCAGATAGTGCTGAATTGTACATTTTTTTTTAAAATCCTTTCTGTTTCCTGGGATTTCTTTCACTTCTTCAGCAGTATTCTTTCTTCAAACATGATATTTGTGGGAGTTTTCTGCTAATGCAAGATGGTAACTTTAATGAGCATTTTTATCTATTTCTTCTAAAAGTATACATTTAAAAGATTGATATTATATGACAAGAGGGGATATGTAGTGAACATATCAAGATTACAGACAAAGTTTATTCTCTCAACTTGACTCTATATCAGTGAAATTCATTCTTTGATAAATTCAGAATACTTTTCAGTGGAATCCTGGATGAATACTTTGAAAGAAGTTAAAATCTATGCTCAAAAAAAGTGGTATTTTATAGTCTATGTTTTCCACCTACCTATGGTCGAGTTAATCTATTCCGTTTGTAGTTATAGGCTAACTGACTTCAAATATAATGAAGATCTTTTGCTATCTAAGAGCTCTTCTAACTCAGAACTCTGTAATTCTGTAATTATATACACATATAATCCCATATTTATACCTATGCATATGTACATATATATGATTAAGGCAGAATGGGAAAACAGGAAGAGGCAGAGTTGGGACAGAGGCAGTATGGCATGGTAGATAAATGACTGACCTTGGTTTCAGGAAGATGGGCTCAAGACCTACTTCCAACATACACTGGCTCTGTGACCCTAGTCAAGTCACTTAATTTCTCAGTGCCTCCAGACAACTCTCCAAGATGAAAAAATGCAAAGCAGGTGCTAATCTGCATTGGTACAGTAAGCTGCTTGTATTGGGAGAGCTCTCAAGATCAATGAAATCATAGGTTTGATCCATGCTGGGCATGTGGTACAAATGATAAATGACAAGTAAACAGAGGGCTCCACTAGTGCCTTTTCAGTATCTGGAGAAAGTGGCAAAAGCCCTGCCATGATCCCCTGTGGCAAGTGCGCAGGAGGACTGTGTGGGTAAGAGCCCCACAGGACTAGCAGGCTTGGATGGATTCAATGTGGAATGGATCATAGCTATAATCATTATGTTATTACAATTGTATAATATTACAATTGTATAATTGTATACATCATATTTTTAAAATATTACTATCCCTGACCCTTCAATCAGTAATAATATTGCCCCCTTCTTTGGATCACTCATAGCACTTTATTGATGCTTTTATTAGCTAATTATCATGTATTATCTTGTCTTAGTCAATAATCATTTATAAAGTAACTACAATTGCTAGTTAGGCACTGTGCTAAGCCTGAGAATGCAAATATAAACAAAAACAAAGACAGTCCCTGTTCTCAAGGAGCTTACAATCTAATATTGTTCATTCTGTATGTGTTATTTTCAAGGACACATAGAGGCTATCCTGGTCATATAGCAAGAACATGGGATAGCAGATGGACAACCAATAGCCCCGGCATGGCACTGGTATCTTCAAAGTATTAAAAGGCATACTGAGGAAGGACTCCTGATGGGGAATAAGCTGTAACTATTTTTAGGTACTTGGAGAGAACCTGAGCAGTTAGATTTATTCAGCCTGGTCCCAAAGGAAAAGTCCAAAGAGGCAAATTTGGGCCGGATGTCAGGAAAGATTTACTTACCATTAGACCTGTAAACAAGTGGAAGGGACCTCTAGAAAAATGATAGACTCAAGAGAGGCAGAATAGAGTGTGTGTGTGTGTGTGTGTGTGTGTGCCTATCTCTGCACATACACATTACATACATTTTTGATGTGGCTAATGCAGAAATTTGTTTTTCTTGATTCCTCATCTTTGTAATAATGGGTTTTGTCTTTCTTGACTTCTCAGTAGGTGGGATAGAGGGAGGTAGAAGGGAGAGAATTTGGAACTGAAAATAAAATAAAATAGATTTTTTTAAAAAGTGGAACGAGATTGCCTTGAAAGGCAGTGGGTTTCCCCCTTCACTGGAGGCCTTCAAGCAGGGTGGACAGCTGTTTATTTTGTGTGTTGCAGCAGGGGTTCTTTTTAGGTAGATGTGGGTCAAAGGACCACTGAAGTCTCTTCTACCTCTGAAATTCCATGAATTCTGTGTGTTGCTTTGATCCTAAATGGAGGAATTATGAAAAGATATGGATGAGATTTACTCAGGATGAGAAAGCATGGAACAGTTTCTTTGTCCACTTTTGGGGAGAACACCCAGGCCGATGACACCTTGGGTCCACTGATAAATGGAAGACTATGGATCCCTGCCCCTCATTATTAGACTTGAGCCTTTGAGAGGGCAGTCTGTCTTATCTCAATTTTTTATCTCCATCAGAACCTAGCAGAGCTCTCTGCACACAGTAGAAGCTTACTAAATGTCTGAAAGGAAACTGGGCTATCTTGGGAGGTGGGGGGTTCCCCCTCACTGGGGTTTGCATTGGAAAGTTAGATGATTACTTGTTATGAATGGTTGTTAGAGGGGAACCTTGGTCAGGTATGAGTTAGACTGGATGGTCTCTAAGGATTTTTCCAGCTCTGGGATCCTTCGATTCCTTTCCTCAGTTTGAAAGAAGCCTGATTAGGAAATACTAGAAGGAAAATTAGGGTCCAGGAACAAAAGCTAGTCATGGTCAGGATCATTAAAGGGACTTGTACTTTTCTCTTAGATTAGAGAATCCAAAAGTGGAAGAGATGAGAAATGAGGTGACTGAAATGGAAGAGAGCGGTGGGAAGAAATACTTTGAGATTACAGTACAGAGGTCCAGTTAGGGCTAGAGAGCCCAGCCAAGTTTGCAAATAGCCATGACTGAAAAGGTTTAGAGGAAGACACAGCAGTTGCTTTCAAAGAGGCTGTAAATAGAGAGACTAGCTTGGGAGGCTGTTGCAGTTCAGGCATAAAATGATGTTCTGGCCTGGTCTTGGGTCCGAGACAAGAAGAGTAGGGTCCAAGGGACCCAAAGAAAGAGTTGGGGTCCCAACAAGTTCTACTCCTATTCAAGGATCTCTCAATCCTTTCCTGATTCCCCAGTTATTTGATTTCCTCCCTGGTGAAATTTCATTTCTATGTACCCACTCATTTTGAGAATACATTGCATCCCAAAAGGAGAAAGTAAGCTCCTGGACGGCAGGGGCTGTTTTGTTTTTGGCTTTGTATCACCAGCACCTACCACGGTACTTTGCATATAGCTGCAGGCTACTTAATAATTTTTTGCATTGAACTATATTGGCCTGAATAAAAGGAGAGTGTTATTTTATAATTTGAAAAGTTTATAAAACTATACTAAACTTTACATAACAGTAAACCAACTGAATATTACATTCACAACTATTTATATATACATATATTTATATTTATTTATATATATTATATATATAATATATATTTCAGCATGAAATTTTAACAGCCAATACCCTCTAAATGAGACTAGTTTGATTACATATTTGTTTAAGTCAACAAACAATAATTAAATGCTAACTTTATATCAGGTACTTTCTTAAGTACTGAAGATTCAGAGAAAGAAAAAAACCACTCTATATTGTCAAAGATCTTTCAGTCTAATGAGACAACATGCAAAGAACTCTATATATGAGATAGAAACAGGGTATATGGAAATAATCAAGACAAAAGTATTAATTTGTTTTTCAGTTCTGTCTGACTCTTCCTGACCCCATTTGAGGTTTTCTTGGCAAAGATAATGGTGTAGTTTACCAATTCCTTCTCCAGTTCATTTTACAGATGAGGAAACTGAGGCAAACAGGATTAAGTGAGGCTAACACAGTTAGGAAGTGTCTGAGGCTGCCTTTGAACTCATGAAGATTTGTTTGCCTGACACCACGCTCAAGGATGGGTAAAGGCTTCTTGCAGCTGGGATTTGAAGGAAGCCAGCAAAGCCAGGAAGCAGAGAGGAAGGAGTGCGAGCATTTCAGGCATGGAGAACAGCCACCTAGTGGAAAAGTATTTGATAAAAGTAGAACAGAAATCTGAAGGCTTTACTATACATTTTCTTGCAATAGCATATATAATTGAGCACTAACTTTACCTACATCTCCCTGTGTTGTGTGACTAAAAAGACTAGAGAAAAAGGCTTTCGTTTTGTTGTTTTTTTAGACATGTAGAGCCTCTGTCTTATTACTTTGTAGTTCTGCCTTCTCTTTTCATTCACGATTTTTGGGCTGTTGCTCAACTGATTAGAGGCAAATGTGTTGACTGAATCTCTGTTTTCAGTCTGAAGCATGGACAGAGCTGGCACTCATTCCACATCTAGTTCCATGTTTCACAATCAGAGACCAGTCTCTCACCCCCAGCCAACTGTGTGAAAAATAGGCACAGTTAGTCATAAAAGGGACTGAGCATTAATATGAGCTAGAAAAGGTGGATTTACCACCACTCCTAGGAAAACAGAGAGGCAGCTTCACAATCTGGTTTCACTGCCAGTCTTGTGTCTGACACATGCTAGCGCTGTGATTCTGAGGAAATCATTTAACCAGAGGTGTCAGCATGCTACAAGCATGGCCCCAGCCAGATGACGTTGTCAAGTGGGAAATGTTGAACCAAATCAACAAAAACACAACACAGCTAATGCTAATTTGTGGCTTTTTAAGATAATGTGCGGGCCTCAGGGATCATTTTCTGTCTGAATTTGACACAGACTCTCCATGTGCTCTAGCTAGCTCCCGAAGGCTCTAAGCTGGAAAGGTCTGACACTGCATTTGTACAGGAAGTTTCCTCACTGTAGAGTTAATATGCCAGTGAAATCACAGGTCCTGTTCCCATCCACTAGACTCTGTTCACGTTGGGTTGATAATACTATCATAGATATGAAAACAATACCTTTTAAAATGGAATCCTAGATACAAACTTACTTTTTCATACATATGGTATAGTTTTGGAAATTAAAATTTGGAAGTATAAAAGGAGGTTACGATAGCAGTAAATTCCATAGCAGTTATGGTATGTAATCTTACATGAAAACCAATAGTACACTGACTAACAGTATACAACCACCTTGGGATTCTTCAAAAAAAAAAAAAAGGATACATAAATATGAGGTTATAACTGGAAGCCTTTAAATTATTTAGGCTAGTTCTTGAATGAAGAAAAGATTATAGGGAGGGAGAGAGAGAGAGAGAGGTTACATTATGCATAAAAACAAAGTACATCTTTCATAATAAGAGATTACCAAAACACCTTCATTTCTTTTGCCCAGAAACCTGAGTTTTATAACATGAATGTTTAAAATGGCATAAAGTACACCTGTGAGAATCATGAAGTATCAGAAACTTTCAATGACTTGGTAGTATACCTGAGAATTGCAGTGAGCCAAAGTGTCCAGGCGCTCTTGTTCTTTGGAGAGCCCTGCAGAGTAGCCATCAAGTGAATGGGAGAAAGGGAAGAGGAAGAGAACCTTTACTTGTTCCCATCATCTCCATCCACTTTCTCCACTAGAAGTCCTGAGGATCAGAGGAGAGTGGAGGATCATCACTTCCCTAGGGGAAGACAGAGCTTTTGGAGAGGAGCTTTTCCCATGGTCTCAAGACTGGAAAACAATTTTTGCAATGCCTTTTCTCCAGCTTCTTCTTTCAGGGCCTTTGTAAATTAAGGAAGTGTCTTAAGGAGACTGCTCAGGCCCTCTGGGAGATGGAGAATAGCTGGGTTAGGGAAGGAAAATTGGATGTGAGGAAAGAGGAAGTGAGGCTAAATAAAGAAGCTAGGAAAGAGAAGACTGAGGTCTTCCTCAGTCCTAGTAGTTCAGGAAGCCAGACCACAAAAAAAAAAAAAAGCAAATACTTCCTTCTCCATTAGATATGTTCAGTTTTAAAGTGAAGCTAGGGATTGAGTTGAAAAAGTGAAAAGAAGGAGACAAGAGACACAAAAAAGGAGTGATGATTAATTTTTAGCAATTTGCCCATGATTTATGTAAATTCCTAAGGTGGGATCAATTTAATCTTACTGAATACTTTAAAAGGATATCAGTATTTTATGATAATTAGCAAAAGCCACAATTTGGCTGTTGAACTGTGAAATACCACGATGGCAGATGAAGCTCTCCATTTGTAAATAAGCTTTTTTGTGAGTAGGGATCATTTCATTCTTAGAGTTTGCATTGCCAGATTGTAGCATAGGGTCTGGTGCAAGGCTTGTTGATTGGATGACTGAAGAATCAAAATTGCAGGTGATCCAAAGGTAATGAAAAGAGAGTGGCTGAGATAAGTTAGGCAGATGATTCAAGAGGACCACTCTAAGAGAAGTGGTGGAAAAGATACTATCGTCAAACGACTCCCTTGAATGCAAAAAGGTGGGGTTACCCAGGAGCTATGCTGGCATACAGGAAATAGGAAAAGAGCTCACGTAGCTCGGGGAAGCCCGTATGGAGTTCTTACCAAAAGACTTGGCCAACACTTCTCCAGGATGAAAAGACATGGATAAGATGAGATCCCATATGGCTCCTCCCCAAGCACTGAGGCATTATTTTCTTAAATCAAGATGTGGTTCTTTAGTTGTTTTTAATCACATCCAACTCTTTGTGACCCCTTTCAGTATTTTCTTGGCAAAGACCCTGAAGTGGTTTGCCATCTCCTTTTCTGGCTCACTTGGCAGATGAGGAAACTGAGGCAAACACAGGGTTAAGTGATTTGCCCAGGCTCACATAGGTAGGAAGTGTCTGAGGTCACATCTGAACCCTGGTCTTAACTCCAGGCCCAACACTCTATCCACTGCACCACCTAGCTGCCTTAAATCAAGATACTTGTGTGAAATGAAACCCTGTTAAAGGGATTCTGCTACTAGGGGTGGGGAACCTGGGGCCTCAAGGCCCCATATGGCCTTCTACGTCCTCAGGTGTGGCCTTTTGACTGAGTCCAAGCTTTACAGAACAAAGCCTTTTATTAACAGTAGTTGTTAGGTGAAGTTTGGATTCAGTCAAAAGCCACACCTGAGGACCTAGAGGGCCACATGTGGCTTGAGGCTGCAGGTTCCTCACCCCTGTGCCAGGCACAGTATTCTACCAACACTGACATTTTTAAAAGTGTGACATCTTAGAAAAATAAGGAAATTTTGTATTATTTTTAAGAGGGGGCAGGCCTCCGCAAACTCAATGATAACTAAAAATTCTAGGACTGTAATGATGGTTGAAAAGGGGAGGTGAAGAAAAAGAAAGAAAATAAAAACATAATTTCTTTTGCTGTTTCTGAGCAACCACAGCAAAGATGGGGTCAAAAGTAATTTTAAGGGGGAAGAGTATGGGGAGTGTTAAATTTGACTTGCCCACAACTACTTGTCTTCTATGTTATAGAGGGGGCCAGGGATTCTCTTCCTGTTCAAGTTGGACTAGGTGACCACTGGGATCTCTTCCCACTCAAATTCTGTGAATCTTATACTTGGAAAAGAGAAGAGGAAACATTTCACTCCCTCTCTAAAGAGGAGGAGGAGACTAAGGGTGCAGAATGTTGCTTATCCTCTCAAACTCAGTCTAGAGGGTACAGAATGGAATGTAATCTGCATAATGTTACAGACATCAGACAGATGCAGCCATGCTAGCTAGGGTCCCAAATTTAGAGCAGGAAGGGACCTGAGAAGTCATAGTAGAGACCCCTGATTTTACAAATGAGGAAAGTTGGGTTTGGAGATTGACTCTGCCAAGGTCTCACAGGTGGTAAAATGGCAGAGCTAGCTGCCCTGGACAAGCCTCTGCTTCCTCATCTGTCAAATGGGGATAATAATAGCACCTGTCTCCCACAGTTGTTTCCAGGATTCGTGGAGATCATTGTAAAGCACTTATTTAGCACAATGCCTGGCACACTACATAAATGTTCGCTATAATAATACTAATATTATCGTTTGGAACTCTGGCCTTCCGACTCCCTTTGTCGGGTGCTCTTTCCACTGTACCAGGATGCTGCTTGTGCTAGGATTTGTTCCTGTTTTCCTCTGGTACAGGGGAGGACGCACCCTATGAGGTGTCTTTGGGGAAAGGGAAACTGAGCGGAGACTGGACCTGTGATTTCACTGGGATAGGGAACGCCCAGACAAGGAAATTCGCTCTACTAGTGCACGATCCCACCTTCCCAGTCACTTCTAGTCCTAGTGCCGATAAGTTCTGTCCACTCTGCCGGGTTAATATGAAAAAGAAAAAGAGTAAACGGGTCGGGCTGGCTGCGTGCTGGGCGAGGCCTTGGCACAGCGAGTGAGCGCGCGTAACGTACCTGGAGAGCCTGCTGGGGCCCGTGGGCGCGCCCAGGTGGAGCTGACTAGGCGCGCGCTGCCCCGGCCTCCAGGGCTGGCCTAGCACGCTCTGGGGACGGGTAGGCGACGGCCTTAGGCCCGAAGCGGGGGCAGGCTGGAAGGCCACGGGCAGCGGGGGCGAGGGGGCGAGGAAGGCGGCTACAGGAGAAGGAGCGGCGTTCTGGCAGGCCACCAAGCCATCGCGCCCGGTACTCCGGGAGACAGGGCCCCTCCCGGGCTGTTTGTGAGATGGCTGTGGCGTAGGTAGTACCAGAGTCCCGACCACCTGGCTGGGTGGTCCAGGTCATCCCGCAGCCATTCCCCGGCCTTGGATCTGCCCGGCCTGCGCGGGTCGGCCCTCCGGGAGCCCGCAGCTTTGGGGCTGAGGCTGGCGTAGAGTTCTCTAACCATTCCAGGGGCCGTGGGTCGGGCAGTCCCATGGGCCTGTGGCCCATGAATGGGGAAACTTGGGATCGCCGACTCTTACCGTGGTCTCATTCGATTCGCTTCTTCTAACTTGCAGCTTCCACGCATTTTTCTCAATGCTCCCGGTGGAGAGTCCCACCCCCACTGTATCCCGCTTCCACGGCCACTCACCCCCGCCAAAGGATACATAGCCAGAATGGGAGGTCCCCAGGGCCGGCACCCAAACTATCCTACCCGGTCAGAGACACATATTCAAAGTACTCTCAAGAGTAACAAAGCAATGTAGAAATTAAAGTTATCTGTAGTCATTATTAAAAATACTCTAAATAGCTATTGATTAGAGAAATGTACCAGCTCCGAGGTACCACACTGAAGAGGAGCCCAAAGAGGGTTAGGGCTGCCTGAGACACCAAAATACAAACATGCCTGGTCCTGCTGAAAGAATTCCACTCAAGTCTTCTCAGCCAAAGAAAAAGTAAAGTTTATTGAAAGTTCAAGTTCGCCACGTGGGGTGCTAGGCCATTTCAAGGTGCTCTCACAGAGCAAGTCTGTGCTAAGCTATCCCAGGGAGCTCTCACCCCACATGGAGGGAAGATGGGATTCTATATACAGAAAGGTGGTGGGAGGAATCTAAGGGTGGTCCAGAGGAGGAGATTGGGGAGGGTCTTCAGGAGGAGTCGGATGAGGTCAGACTCCAGTAATGAGTGATTCAGGGTGGGAAGTTGCTGGAGGCTACCTGGAGACCATAGACAATGGTGGGCCAGGCCAGTTCAAGGGTGGGAAACTTGGAACAAAGGGGGCTAAAGACTTGGGCAAAGCCACAACTTAAGGCTCATGACCACAGGCAAATGTCTTCCCTGGGAAGGTTTACTTTCCCAGAGCCTGTACCTCAAAGAATTATCATTGGAACATAGGGGGGCTAAAAACTTGGGCAGAGCCGCAACTCAAGGCTCATGACCTCAGGCAAATGTCTTCCCTAGGAAGGTTCACCTTCCCAGAGCCTGTACCTCAAAGAATCAAGGAAAGCTCAAAAAGGAGGGGGGGGTGCCAGAGCCTACACCTCATCAACACCTATCAGATTCGCTACTATGACAGAAAGGAAAATGATAAATGTTGGAGATGTGGGAAGATTGGGAGACAACAGTGCGACAATGCACTTGTAGGTGGAGTTCAACCATTCTGGAGAGTCGTTTGGAACTGTGCCCAAAGGGGCTATAAAACTGCATACCCTTTGACCCAGCAATATCAGTAATAGTCTGTATCCCAAAGATACCATAAAAAAGGGGAAAGGACTTACATGTACAAAAATATGTATAGTAGCTCTTCTATGGTGGCAAAGAACTGGAAAGTGAGGAGATGCCCATCCATTGGGGAATGGCTGAACAAGTCATGGTACGGAAATGTAATGGAATACTCTTGTGCTATAAGAAATGAGGAGCAGGCGGACATCAGAAAACCCCAGAAAACCTGAACTGTGATACTGAGTGAAGAGAGCAGAACCACTGGAACATCACACACAGTAACAGCCACAATGTGCGGTGATGAGCTGCTGTGATAGACTTAACTCTTCTCAACAAGATCCAAGACAATTCAGAAAGATGTTAAAGCATGCTATTTTCACTTTTTTTTGTGACTTTGCCTTTTTCTTCTGTTTCTTCCTTCATAGCACCAGTAAGGTGGAACTGTTTACATGACTGCACATGTATAACATATCATGTGGCTTGCCTCTTGGAGAGGAGGGATTATGGGACAGAGGGAGAAAAAAACGGAACTCAAAATCTTATAAAAATCAATGTTGAAAACTATCTTTACATGTAATTGGAAAAAATAAAATGCCATAAAAAAGTAACAAAGCACAGTCTTGCCATAGAAATCAGTTCATTGATTGTTTCACTGTCTACAAGGAAGCTGGGCCAAAAACTTCAAAGGGGCACCCCTCTTTCCATGCTAACTAGTAATACTAGTTCTTGCATTATTTAAGTTTCATTGTTGATAAACTGAAGTACCTAATAAAATACCTTCTTTGCTCTTCCCACCCACCCACTGAATATAGAATGTGATACTCTTGCTACTGTGTTGTTTGACAGGAACCACCCATCAATATAAACTTTGTATTTATCACCAAATCATGATTATAAAAGAATGTGCTGATGTATGCTTCATGAGGATCCAGAATGGCTTAAAACAACAACAAAATACCCATCCTGAAAACACTCAGCACTAATCAATCACATCACCACCATCCCCACCATCCCCCCCATGGTTGATTTAATTTACTTGAGTTCTTAAGTCTTTCAGAACTATTTGATTTTACAATATTAAATGTTGTGGTATAAATTGTTCTAGTTCTGCTCTCTTCTTCAGTCTGTATCAATCCATACAAGTGTAACGTGGTATTTCCCACTATAGGCCAGAGTAATTGTCACGACCACTAAGGAGCTTTAAAGCAAAGCAAAAATTTATTGACAGGTTCGAACCTGGGTCCCACCCGATCGATTAGGTGGGACCCCGATGCCTTTTACCGTGTCCTTTTTATCCTCAGCTATTAAAGCGGGTGCTACGGGGTGGGTTTTGATTGGCTGGCAGATTTGTGGGACTCTTAGCTACAAGGCTCCAGGTGGGCGCAACGGTTCTGGCTGTCGTGCCAAGATGCAGGCACCTTGAACAGAATGCTGTAATTGGAACAAGCTGGTTTTGGATACCATATAGTTCCATTGTTTGGAGGTGCAAGTAAGTTGCTGAGGTAAGGGAGTTTGTGATTACAGGGCATAATGACAGAACATGAAGAAGAATGAACAATAGGAACATCTTTAGATAGGGGATTGTAGGGTAAGCAGAGAGGGGCACGGGGCATGATGACCTGGGCATGTAGGAGAAGAAAAATGAAGACCTAGATGGGTTTCCACACCCCAGCCTGGCTCATAGGCAGGTTCATTGTCTTCTAACTTGCTGATTTCTAATTTCTCAAAGTATTACTTAACTTTTTCCTGGCTACTTCATTCTTAAGTCCATGAAGTTTCTATTTAACTAGTTCCTGCCCATTTCAACAAGTCTTCCCAAGTCTCCCTGCATCCATCTCTTTATTTCTGACAGGGCAATAACATTTTTTAAATCTTTAATTTAATTTACACTTCCAAATTCTCTCCCTCCTCCCGCTGAGAAGGCAAGAAAAACAGAACCCATTACAAACGTGTGTATTATACAAAACAAATTTCCCACCTTAGCTATGTTTAAAAGGAGGTGAGGGGCAAGAAAAAAAAGCAGAAGAAAACATGCCCAAATCTGCACTCTGAGTCTGTCCTCTGTTTGAAGGTGGGTAGATATATGGGTATTCAAGAAGAACTAGCATGTCTGATGTGAGGGCTTGTCAAGCCCTTTTCAGGGCTGTTCGTCTACCTTTGATGTCTACCTGGCACTCACCTCTCACCTGTGGCCCCAAGAAGCTGTAGCATAAGTAGCAGCCACACACTGTCTTGGTAAACAGGCTAAACCAGGGTCAGGGTAACCAACAGGACACAAACCTTTTAGTGAATCAGAGGTGTGTCTACTCCAAGCATGTGATCTCCCCTAGGGAAATGGGTGGATGAGAACAATTTGTTCCAACAGCCATGAAGGTAGCTGAAGCAGGAGCTATGGAGTGCTTAGAACTTGGTCAGATACTGAAGATGCCAAGGTCATCCACTGCAGCCTGGGCCATCACCAGTAGTTTTGACTTTTGTCTTGCCACTGGATTTTGATAACTCTAAAGGAGACAGAGTGAGGCTGACAACTTTGTGCAGCTCTACCTCAATCAAATTCACACACGAGTCAAGACAACACCCTGTAATGTCACTGGTCCTCTTTGAAAACAAAAGACATATGACTTCTGGAGGGAGACAGTATGTTTCATCATAAGCCCTACAGAAATGTGGTTGAGCGTTGTATTGATCAAAATTCCTAAGTCTTTCCAAGTTGATTAACTTTAAAATACTGCTGTTACTGTGTAAATAGTTCTCTGCATCAGTTCATAAAATTTTTCCCAGGCTTTTCTGGAACCTTTCCCTTCATTGTTTCTTATGGCATAAGGTTATTCCATTGCATTCATACACCATAATTAGACTCCAACCAGCCAGCCACTGGAGTCCTTTCTCTGGTTGTCTTCCATTTCCTGTTTACTACTAGTATAGTACATTATTTTCCCCCAATTATCACATATCTCTTCTATCAGCAAATACAAGCATTCCAATATACGAACAAGAACAAAAGAGAATAATAAAAAGCAAACACAAATGGTTGTATTTGATCACAGGGTCATACTTAGAGCTGTAAGGGACCTTAGAGATTATCTAATATATTCTCATTTTACAGATGAAGAAAGAATTGTTTTAAAAACAAGATTACAACCATCTAATCCTATTGGTTTCCATAATCCCCTTAAAAACTTTGCTGTTCATTGATTAATCTTGTTGCTCTTGACCCCTTCATGCATTCAGGGTCATCTCCAGTGGTCCTGATCTATATCTGGCCACTGGACCCAGATGGCTCTGGTGACTTTTCACAGCCCTCCCTTAGTTAAATGCAGTTCACTTGCATGTCATGGCATCACCTCCTTGATCATGGTCCTTTTCAAGAATGAAGGACAAACAGCAGCAAACAAACAACTTTTGTTTACATAGTGGTATCCACTGTGTATATTGTTGAACTGTAGCCAATTTTATTAAATGCCAACATTTAAAGAAAAACAGGACAATTCCTTGAGTAGGCTGAAATTTTGAAAAAAACGAAGTATTGCAGCGATTTCTAAAAGCTTCACTTATTTTTAGTAAAATGAATGAGAATTCTTTAAAATCCTTTGATGAAAAACAAAAATGTCAATATGTATACCAAGGGTGGGGAACCTGTGGCCTCAACGTCAGTGGTTCTCAACCTTCCTAATGCCGCGACCCTTTCATACATTTCCTCATGTTGTGGTGACCCCCAACCATAAAATGATTTTCGTTGCTACTTCATAACTGTAATTTTGCTACTGTTATGAATTGTAATGTAAATATCTGATATGCAGGATGTATTTAAATTGAACATAACCCACAGGCTGAGAACCGCTGTGTACAAGGGTCACCAAACCAGTTTTAAAATCAATCAAGCAATCAAAAAGAGGAACACCTGTAAGCAAATAGAGTCTACAGTAGCTTGTCCTTTTTTTCCTTCAGATGAGCTGCAGGTAATTTTTCACCTGTTTTGTCTTTAGTGCTTACTTCTGCTGTGTATCTGGTGAATGTAAGCAAAATTCAGTAATAGCCTACGGTAGGACGGTGTTTGCTATTAAACATCATTACAGTATATGTGAAAAGCCAAAAGGAAATGATCTGTGGATTGTTTTTGGAGGGCTCTTGTTATCATTAGTTACTTCCCATAGAAAGTAAGTTCCCTGAGGTCACAGTTATTTTGATCTTGTCAAGGCACAGTGCCTTGCATATAAATTGAGAGTTTTGATGTGATGCAATAGTAGTAACTTAAGGAAATACTCAATATATCTAGGAGATTCCAATATTGCAAAACCAATTATCTTGGGCATATTAATTACAACTATATTTTTAAAGGTTTGCCTTAGGCCATCACTTTTTAGTAGAATTCTCTTTTACAGCAAAATATTAAGCAAATCCAATTGGCCTTGGCCATGACTGACAAGGTATGCCTGCTCTGCTCCACACCCAGAGTCTACACCTCTGTTGAGAAGAGATATATTTCATTGTCAGTCAAGAGTCTGGATTGCATGGCTTGGAGTTCAAAAGTCATTTCACCTTATCTTCCTTTACTTTTTTCATGGTCCTTGTGACCCAGCGTGCCCACCAGTACCTGGCAGGCATCCTGGGTACACGTCATGCCTTGATCATCCTGGCTTCCCCATCTTTGTACAAGCCAGTCCTGCTGCTCTTTACCTAGCCCAGTCCTGACACAGCCTTTAAAGCTCAGCTCAGTAATTCCTCCTGCAACTTCCCTTCCAACTGCCCTCTCTCCTTTCTCTGAATTCTTTGTCAGTGCTAGATACTTTGCTGTTTTATTGTTCAGTTGTTTCAATCGTGTCTGACTCTTTGTGACCCCCTTTGGGATTTTCTTGGCAGAGACACTGGAGCAGTTTGACATTTCCTTCTCCAGCTCATTTTAGACATGGAAACAGAGGCAAACAGGGTGAAGTGAATTTGCCATTGACTAATCCTCTCATTGTTTCATGTGCTAATTCACATTAGTTTTGCTTCCTCCCACAAACTGTCCTTAGTTACAAAGGGAAAGGTTTTCATATTTCTTTTGTAGTCCACATTTCACCAAACAAAAAATGTCATATTAGTTGAATACAGGCTGTCCTTAAAAAAACATCTGGATTAGATGAAACCTGAGAGTGGCATGTACACAACTGTGCTCCATGGATGAGTCTTTCCTGGTTTCACAAGTTAACGGAGTAAAAGGAGGCAGATTCTTGAGAAGGGTTGTGGTTTGGAATAACTGCTGTGGAAAACAGGAGAGTGACTCCACGAGGGAGGCATAGAAGGACTGTCTTGATTCAGTAAGGGTCCTGTTTATATGATCATCATCATTGGACATACTCTGCACCCACATTCCACAATCTAGCCAAATTAGCCCTTGTTTCTTACCCCATCTCTTCATTCTCCGTCTCCACATCTTTACAGCAATCAGCCATCATCTTCTATGACTGAAATTCGCTCTCCTTCCCACCTCGGAGTTCTTCTTTTTCTTTAAGATGCAGTTCAAACACCATCTTCTGTATGAAGCCTTTTCTGATCTCCCAATTGCTAGTGCCCGCCCTCCCAACTACCTTTTATTTAACCACCCTGTGACTGTATATGCCATTTATTAGCTTTAGATTTATGCTGAATTTATTTTTATATGTACTTTAGTTTACACCCATTAAAATGTAAGCTTGTGTCAGGATTGTATCATTCTTGGTACTTGGATCTGTAATACAGTGTCTGCCTAGCCCAATGCCTGGTACACAGGAGGTATTTAATAAATATTTGTGGGCTGAGGGTAATGAACCCAGTATGCAGTTTTCTGAATTCCTCTAACTCTATTCTGAATTTGCCTTTTGTCCTTTGGGGTTTTAGATTGTTTCTTAGTTGCAGGCGTTACTCTGTGGAGCTTAATGTCAAGGAACTGAAATATAGCTCATGGGAATGAGGCAGTGGCAATAGATACCAGCTTTGTAAAAGGGTAAAGGATTGTACTAGGTGTGAAGCATGAGGAGTAGGGAGGAAAAGATCAAGTGAGTGACTCATCTGGATGAGCCTTCTTGATGGCACAAGAGCCAGTTTTGTGGTCTGAATAGACATGTGAAATCGTGGTAGGGTGCTTTTAACCTATCTGGGAGAATCGTGGCTCCATTATTCTGGTGCTCCTAAGAGATCCTAAATTCCAACTAAAATGATTTATTTGGGGGCAGTGAATGAGAGTTTGCTTTGTTCCTACTGCTGAAGTATCTGCCAAATCTGCACAGATGGCAGGGTGAAAGCAGCCTACAAGAGGATGGGGGAGAGGTTGAAGATGGAGAAATTACATCTCTTGCACCACACTGTTTCATGCAAAGGCTTAAGAAGAAGAAGAAAACTGGCTTAACCTTCCCCCCACCTGAGCCAATCTTCTTCCTTACCCCACCAGATCTTACAGTTTTTAGAGGTGATAAAAGAAATGGCTAGAAGCTATGCATTGGCCAACTGGGACTCAACATTTGCTTATGCTAATATAATTGAGCAAGTTTTACGGTTGAATTTATGCAAGTCTTCTTCAGTGTATACTGTTATATTTTTCCTTTCAAAGACTTCATTTTGGGGTGGGAGCTATTGATATGGTTAAACTATTTGGTTCAATACTAATGGGAACTCAAATGCATAGTTTTTATGCATTTTAAACTGCTCTAATAATAAGACACACTTAACAATTAAAAAAGAAATATGTCTGTATGTCAACATACTAAAACCTACCAAAAAATTTCAGATTATATTAAAATGTCTTAAAAAATACCATTGCATGGTTTATGTATAGAAAATACATTTTTATTTCATTAACCTCTTAAGTTTAATTGCTTTATTAATTGAATACAAAATGTTTTCTTTATTTTTTGTGTTACCCACATATTTCTTGCTAAAGATCATTGATAAACTAGGAATACTCAGGAATATATTTAAATCTTTAGGAAAAAAATATTTATTACATGATTTTATGGATATGGATTTCAATATTTTACATAATGAATCACCTGGGTAACATTCTGAAGTGGAGAAAACGTGTTGTATTTAAATACCTTAAACAGCTTTCACATCCCAATGGTCCCCTACACAAACCTTTTACTCCAAGCCAAACCAATTTACCCACTACCTCTTTGATCACCCTTTCTATTTTCCCACCTTTGTACTTCTATTTAAAGGTTAGCCTTGGCATGCTCTTCCTTCCTTTATTTTAAGCACACAAGCTATTCAAATGATATTTAATTACTTTGCGAACTTAGGTAAGTTTGCTATATGGTACAGTCCTTTTGGGCACTGACACAGATTTGTATCTCCCACAACACTCAGCACTATAACTTTTTGTCTGATATGAATTGAATCTAACAGGCATGAATAAATAATGTCTACTGAATGAAGAATATCCTAGGACTGAATTAAAAAATTATATAAACTCTGTTCCTGTTCTGAAAATTCAGAATTCATTCTACAAAATTAGCATATAGAACTTTACTCACATCATTTCTGAGTATCAGACATGTCACTACTTTAAAATGTTACTCTGAAAAGTAGAGGTTATATAAATGCATACGTGCATACGTGCATGTGTGTGTGTGTGTGTGTATTCAAACTCTGCAGAACAGCTAAAACTATCATTACTGCCTTGGAAACACTTTTTTTAGTTGTTGAAAGACTACATTTTCCAAGTTAAGCATAGAGTAATCAAATTATTCAACTTTCACATCAGAATTAACTGATTTAAGTAACTAATTTTCTGATGATAAACCTATTCTGCACCATAAAAGAACAATTAATTCATAAAAATAATTTAGGCACTAATAAGACACCACTCTCAACAATCTAGTGGCCATCATTTACAAAATGTGAACTCAATTTTAAAACAATCAACAAAATTATCCTTTGGATTTAAGGGGGGAAAATAAACTCAAACACCTTAAGAAATTTTCAGATTACAGTAAAATGTCTTAAATAATATTGTTGCATGGTTTATGTATAGAAAATACATTTTTATTTCATTAAAATTTAAATTTCAAGTATTTTTGATATACTTCAAAAAAAGTATATTAAAAGTTTTTAATTTTGTTATAACTGCATTCTAAATTATCTAATAGTTATAAGAAATTTCTTTGTAATAAAATTTAATTTATCTAACAATTTGCTAGTAATCTTTTTTTGGTGTCAAAATTAAAATGGTATATATCAGAGAATAAAAAAATCAGTTATGTTACACACACAAATACACAAAGTAACAAACTCTGTACAAAATAAAAATATACATACATAATACAACAGACTAAATATCTTGATAAAGCTGATATTCTGCGAAAGTTTCAGTAAAAGAAATCTGTATTCACAAAGACTCCTTCAGAATCACTTTTCTTGCCTTTTATTCATTTCTTTCACTAGGCATTAACTGTCCATTAAGCTTCAAGAGCAGTTTTACAACAAGACCTGCCTACAAAAATATGATGTTAGTAGGAAGCTGATCATAAATGAAAACGTATATGGTACATCTATGGCAAAAGAACATTCCCCATACTTCTGATAGCAGCCTGCTCCTTGGCAGAAAGCTTTATGGAGCAAATAAGAAAGAAGACCATTCCCTACTGGGGCTGCTTGAAGGGACTGAAAAATGGCCCAGCTGGATGAAGCTATTTGGCAAGGAGAAGGAGTTAAATTGTTGGTGCCTTGGCAGAAGGGCCAGGGAATATGGCCAATCAAGATAAACTAACAGGAAAAACTAGGAGGCATTAAAGACCAGCTCCAGATCTGCCTTGTCTAAGTAAAGATAGAGCTTCACACGTTTAAGAAAGGCTGCCTCTCCTCCTTGCTTTTTAAACGCGTCATTACTTTAAGTTAAGCAAGTATACTGGAGAGTCTTCTTGAAATGAAGTATTATCATTTTACTTAAAAAAGAATGGGCTTTAACAAATATGGGAGTTTGGTTCTATCAAATATCTAACATTAAAACAGCACCTACCTGCTTGGTGTGTACTATAAAGCTCATTTTATTTTCCAGACTGTGAATTTGAAAGCAGGTGTCAGCATCTCCCAATTGCCACATAAAGCAACCATACTTGAGACTGATGAGTAAAGTCTGCAACAAAATCAGAAGTGGTCACTGACTTTGGAAGGTATCACTGGTGATAGCCGAAGCAGCACCTTCAGGTCTGACCTGATTGGAAAACTTGTCATAAAGACTATGTTACTTCACAATGAGTTCTACAATAAAAAAAAGGCTTGAATGAAAAGGCAAGCAGAAAGCATTCTATTTTAGACATCATTAATGTCAGCTATTATGATTTTATGTAAAACTCTTTTGGAACAGGATTATCCTAACCCCATAGAGACTCAATAATTGCATGTGAAACCGATCCCAAGAAACTGCAATATTAACAAAACACATTTGTTTATTGATTTTAAGAAAAAGTGCATTAAAAATCACCATACTTTCCTTCTACGTGGATAACAATTCATCCCTTTGACATACACCATTTTTCTAAAGGACCACAAGGGCTATTTAAGCACAATGTTAGAATGCAAAAAGAACAACAATACATATTTTGATATTTTAGTACACTTAAAATAATCTGCTTATAAACATTTTATGTCTGTTAACATTTATGTCACTACTTACATGTGATGTTCAACATGTCTATATTTATTCCTTTATTTTTTTTTTTGGAGGGGGGAAGGAAGGGCAATTGAGTTTAAGTGATTCACCCAAGGTCACACATCTAGTAAGTGTTAAGTGTCTGAGGCCTCATTTGAACTCAGGTCCTCCTGACTCCAAGGTCAGTCCTCTCTTCAGTGCACCACCTAGCTGCCCTTCTATGCTTATTCTTAAGCACTGAAGTACTGTGGAATAAATTGTTAGTCCACTCTCCCCAACCCCTCTCACACCTTTTTAATAATCCTCTAACAGCAGAAAAGTTTTTTCCAAAAGATAAAAACCATTTGGGAGAAGGCTGTTTTGGCCTATGCTTTAATAATGATTTTTGCAGAAAGTTAGCTATTTTACACTGCTTAAAAAGGTTATGAACTATACATTTCTCATTTTAGGCTGAGGCAAGTGACCTACCGCCATCAAGGAAGTGCCCGGAGTCAATACTAATTCTTTCTCTATACCTGTATCTACTTGTATCTCGCTATACATTTTGTATCATCTCCATTTTAAATATCTAAGTTCAAAAGTGATGAATTTTGTATGAAGAAGACTGCAATCTTTTTATGGATGTACATGGTCTCTTAAAAAACACTGAAGCTGAAGCATTTATTACTCTGTGGCCACCCTTGCTATCAACGGGTCCAAAGGTCACTAGGTTGGTACATGAACAAAAGATATACAAGCCATTAAAAGGCCTTTACTTAAAAGCTAGTAGATCTGCCCCAGAGTCTGTATCCCAGAGATATGTTCAGCCTTTGGGAACTCCGGGCTACCTCTCTGCTATAAGGAAGCCTCTGAGCAGGCCTCTATGGAAGAATGTCCTTGGTCAGCAATTAAAGGTTAAATGAAACTCAGTATATTTTATTTAAGGATAACTTCTACACACTAAAAACTTGTCATCACTTTAGGAAGGTTTCCATGAAAAAATGGTACAAATCTAAAAGATAAGTCACTTCTGGAAGTATATTTCAACTATCTGGAAAACTGGCAAACTAATTTGATAAAAGTTCTCTTTTTGACAGATCTGAATTATGTAAAGAAGTTAAAACTAGTTTTTAAAACCTTAGTTTATCACAATTATTTGCTTCCTACTTTCTTCTCAAAGTCAAAAAAATATTTTCCTTCAAATATATTAGAGGATTCAAAAAAATAAACCAAAAAGATTTCTTATTAAAAATGATGGTGCTAGAGAACATTGTACACAGACTTAGCTCTTCTCAACAATACAATGAGAAAAGACTCGTGATGGAAAATTTTATCTACATGCAGAGAAAGATCTATGGAGCCTGAATGCAGACCAAAGCATACGACTTTCATTTTGGTTTCTTTCTTTCTCGTGATTTTCCCCTTTTGTTCTGATTCTTTTTTCACAACATGACTAATGTGGAAATGTTTAACATGATTGTACATGTATAGCCTACATCGGACTGCTTGTTGTCTTAGGGAGGGGGAGGGAAGAGAGGAAGACAAATTTGGAACTCAAAATTTGACAAAAATGAATGTTGAAAACTTTCCACATAATTGAAAAAAAAAATAAAGTAGTATTAAGGAAAAAAATGGTGCTACTGAACAGAAATGGGAGTAATGCAGTGGCTAAATTTAGAGCCTCATGATAAGGATTATTCTAAATAGTAAGCTTTCTCTCATAGGAAAAAAAGTTATGATTGATAAATGATTTGAAATTTTAACAACTTAAGCCTTTATATGAGATATTAGGATTTTTAAAAGTTAGTCTATTTGCTATTTTAACTGATAGGAAATATAGGTTCTACTTCCCATGAATTATCAAAAACAATGGAAAATGTATTTACCTTAGTTTCCATATTGAGGAGATGTAACCCTTTTATGTTCACACCTACATAAACCCGAATGACTTTATGGCTACTTGAACTTGCTTTTGTAAATACTTGTCCTGTAAAAAAAGCTGCTCCATATGTTGGAATTTCCCAACAATTCTGTAAGAACATGCGTTGAAGGTGGTGCATTTCCTTACTGACACCTTCACTTGTGCTAAGATTCTGGAAGCGGAGGTGAAGAGGAAGAAAAGAAAAGGTTAAATAATAATAAAAGCCCACTACTCTAACCACCATGTTACAATGCCACAAAGAGAGCAATTCCACATAACCAGAACTATTTGAATTTGAGAAAATGATCATATCTTGAAGATTTACTCAGATTTTGGTTGTAGAGTGCCTAATGGTGCCCCAGAACTCTTCTTTTCTAACGGATCTAAACAATACATTTTAAGAGGAATACAAGGAAGATGACAACTACTTATCTAAAAGCACATATCCCTCTAATAGAGCGATTCTCAACTTGTGGGTTATGTTCAATTTGTAACAATGAAAATACATCCTGCATATCAGATATTCACATTACGATTCATAACGGTAGCAAAATTACAGTTATGAAGTAGCAATGAAAATAATTTTATGATTGGGGGTCACCACAACATGAGGAAATGTATTAAAGGGTCGCGGCCTTAGGAAGGTTGAGAACCACTGCATACGTATTGCTTGCTAAGGCCACTGATTTGACTGGTGGGGATATCCCCACTATCAAAGTGATACAATTCCTCTGCCAAATGAGAGGCTTGCACTAGACATCTGTGGGGTCCCTTTCAGCCATTTAAATCTAAGACCTTCTAACCCAGCAGTTCTCAAGCTGTGGGCCGTGACCCCTTTGGGGGTCAAACAACCCTTTCACAGGGGTCACCACTCCTCTGTTTCCAGGTGGGTCCACCCACATGCAGATATGCCCACATACAAGTATTAAAGGGTCGTGGCATTAGGAAGGTTGAGAACCACTGCTCTAATCCAAGGATGGGGAACCTGCAGCCTCAAGACCACATGTGGCCCTCTAGGTGCTCAAGTGTGGCCCTCTGACTGATTCCAAAGGTCACATGTGGCCTCAAAGCCACAGGTTCCCCACCTATGCTCTAATCCTTTGATGTCTTCTCCTCCCACAATTTTTCTGTTTCAAGAATGGCATCAACAGATTCGCTTAATTTTTTTGGTTGTTAGATTACAAAATTACAAAAATACTTTTAAATTCCTATTTAATAAAATACCAAGTTGTGTATTAAGAGTTTTAAATATTTCTACTAAATGTTTACCTTGTATTCATGAAGTATTCTATTTGTCCAGTGAGGTGCCTTACTTTTCAATTTGGTGATTGGAACTATGGATTTTAGATTTTCTTCACTATAACAAACATACCAACATAGGTTAAATAAGTAATTTGAACAGCAAAGTACAATGATTCTGTCAAACATGATTAAGGTTTAGGAAGAAAATATCAACTTCAAGCTAAGTAGATAAATATAATATAAACCATCTTGTATGATATGAGCTTCTTGAAGGCAGGAACAGTTTAATTTTGCCTTTGTCTCCCTAACATGTAGCCCCAGAGCTTGGAATACAGTTAGTCCTTGACCAATGCTTGCTAAGTACTTGATGTGTACAGGATCAGAACGCTAAGCTTTAGACATCATTGCAGCAGACTGCCATGGTCAGTTTAGAGACCTGCCACTCCTTCTGTCAGCAGTCCCAATACAATCCACTGTCCACTCCACTCTGTGAAGCTGCATCATTCTGTATCACACCAACTTCTTAAAAGTGCTTATGGACATCACTAATAGCAAATGTAATATGCTTAAATTAATCAGAATATCTTTAGGTAATCAATGTCATTTAAACACTTACTTGAGGAAACCTTGTTTGTGTTTTTTACTTTCATAATTCCCGTAAACAATCTGCAACAGGAGACTTGCCAGTGTTATCAACTTAGCATCAGGAGATGTATAAAAGCCTTTCAGCAAATTATATCTGGCTTCATCAAAGAGAATAAGAATGGCAAGAGGGTCTTCAATCTTTACAAGAAAAAAGAAAAGTATGATTAACATGACATTTCCTTTTTACAAAGTCAATGTAACTTTTAACTTTCTTAATGGGAAAAAATAAAGCTACAACTTAAACATTAGATATTACTATTGAAATTAAAGAGGTTATAAATATGGATAAGTTCAACATCTAAATTAATTTTAATGCTTTTTTAACATACCATATTTATGCTTTGTATATCATTAAAGCTTTAAAGTTTTTAAACATATACTTATATCAATTATGTAGAAATGTTTCCTTTTTCTTCAAAACAGGCAAAACTTAAGGTAAATATTTCACAAAAATTCTAATTTGTAATGGCAAAAATAATGGTTGTTTTTATTCTGTACATAGTTGAAATTAAAATGTTCATTTACTTGAAATACTTTTATCTCTATAGCTGGGGGTAACGTGGCTGGAGTGCCAGACCTAGAACAGAAAAACTGAGTTCAAATCTGGCCTCAACGACACTAGCTAGCTATGGGATTCTGGGCAACTCACTTTACCTTTTTGCCTCAGTTTCCCCATATGCCAAACTCAGATAATAACAGCACCTACCATGAGATTAACAGTGGTAAAGCACTCAGCACGGGGCCTGGCATTTGTGAGCATTAACAAGAGTTAAAGCTATTATTATTATTATACTAGTCTAAGGGTGCTTGAACTAGGAACACACACACTTGTATTTTTAATCTGCTGCCTCTGCAGCTTTACGCCGGCTTTCTCTCATCACCAGGATGCTGTATGTCTTTGTCCTCTCCCTCCTGGTATTTCAAGCCCTATCTTTCTACACAAAACCTTTCCTAATCCTTTTCCATGCCCCCATTCTTAGTGTTCTACCTTTCTGACCCCCCAGATCACATGTTGCATCCTGAGGTGTATACAGGCACTTCATAGCAGGAGTTATTATCAGAGCGTAAGCTCCGCAAAGGACAGGGACCGTTACATTTTTGCTTCTTTATACACAGTGCTTTACACAAGAGTGCCTCGCACACAGTAAGAACTTAGTAAATGCTTAATGAGTTAAGACAAATGTAGACATATTTGAATGACATAAAAATAAATGAGCTAAAGGATAACACTTAAGTAATTCAGTTCATTCTCAATCAGGGCACAATTTATGTAATTTGTGAACTATCCGTGTCACCTTCTGCTTCTTCCTCCCACTGCAACTCAAAATGATTAAAATCCTATTTGGTCACCCTGTAAGGAAAAAGAATTGATATTTCTGCATAATGTATGAATTTTCATGTTTCTATAAAACTTCTTATTTTATGCTGACAATTTTTCAGAGATTACATGGAGATTTGAATGCTAATATAGTTGTCTTCATGCAGAAATGATGTTCTCTTAAGCAACAATATGAAGAAGTAGGATTTTTTTATAAGTGTGGACCAGCAGCCATTTTTAGTTGTGTCCAACTCCCTGTGACCCCAATTGGGGTTTTCTTGGAAGAGATACTGGAGTGGTTTGCCATTTCCTTCTCCAGTTCATTTTACAGACAAGAAAACTGAGGCAAACAGGTTTAAGTGACCTCGCTGCCATGAATATGGATAAAGACTGAAATTTTTTGACCTTATTTGCAAATACTTTTAAAAATGGAAATGCCTCTAGAAAAGAGATGGGGAAATCTGGGCTATATTTTTTTTTTTACTGCCATGATGTTACTTTATCTTGAAATGACCTGTTTTGTTCAATTTTCTACAGGGAACACCTTTAATCAGAGCCTCATACCTATCTCATCTGCTTTCTGGTGGATCTTAGTTATTCCTTTGCCAAATTCATCCTATACAAAGCACACTTCCTTGAGTACTATTTTTAAAATTCTGCTTAAAAACAGGTTTAAAAACCTGTTTAGAAATCCTGTTCCACATCCTAACTTACTAGCCCAACAAGCAGGCAGTCCACTAAATAGACACCATTCCCTCCAATCTAGCCAACCGTATTTTGTTTTACTAACAAAGATAGATCTTCTACTTTAGAGAAGAAAATTAGATGGTTGTCAACAACATCTGCAAATAGCTTTCAACTGTTTTTTCAATATATAATTTCCTCCACCCAGAGAATATTATCCATTCACATTCATTAATCCCTGTCCCTTCCTTTTTAAAATTTACCTCATTAGGGAAACATTCTCCAGTCAGTTCTATAAAAATTATAAATACTTTATTCCATAAATTCTCAGGACTTATATTCCTAGTGTGTGATGTATTAACCTACAAATCTCACTTACACTGTAGCTTCATAACTACTGTCAAGCACTTGAAGGTATTCCGTCTTTGTATTCTGTTTATCCAACTACATCATAACTTCTCTGGCTAACTCCCCTAAATTTTCTGTATCTATCCCCATACTTGGCATAATACTCTATGGTGGTAGGTACTCAATAAATGGAATCACGTCAATGAGGATTTACATGCAAACCTTTTTTTCAACTTCCAGTGGAAGTCTCACATCTCTTCTTAGGAAAAGCTGTGGTGTTTCCCTTTGAGGATCCAAATTTGTCAATTCATTCAGTATTTCTGGCCAGTCACGCACATGTTGTAAGGGTTTGTGATAGGGTTTCAGCTGAAGGCCTGGAAAAAAAAAAACAAACTCTGTCCTTTTAAAAATGATTTATATAACAGTGAATCAATCATATCCATGCATAAGAAGTACAAGACAAACAGTTAAGTCTAAAAACTGAATTCACACAAATCAGGAGACACGGAGATACGAGGACAGTTATAGTGGAATCACCAGAATGGTGACAGGCACCCAGGAGTCCTTCAAGAAATACCTGCAGAGCTTACCACTTTTAGCAGGGCCGTGGCTGGGTCAGATGTCCAGCTATGCAAGAGGCAGCAAAGCTGGAAAGAGAACTTGTTCTTTGTTTCTCTATTATGGGAAGAAAAAAATGTGACGCGGTAAGGAGAGAAATGAAAAGAACGGTGCCTCCTCTTGATTTACAGATGACCAGGTCAGCCGGCACACACGACCAGATTAGATTTCCTATTTACTCATTTTAAAATCAGATGTGATCTGGCAACTAAAGGGCACCTCTTTTATGTACGGCACTATGTCCATACTCTGGATATGTGAATGAAAAACACGGACGAAGAAGCATAATTTCTACCCAATTAACTTTTTATTTTTAGTACTCTAAATTTTGCTATTGTGTTTTGCATCTTCTCTACCACAATAAACACTTGAACTTTTAAAATGAACCTGATGGGGCGGCTAGGTGGTGCAGTGAATAGAGCACCGGCCCTGGAGTCAGGAGGACCCGAGTTCAAATTTGACCTCAGATACTTAACACAAAAAAACTAGTCGTGTGACCTTGGGCGAGTCACTTAACCTCAACTGCCCTCCAAAAAAAAAAAAAAGCAGAAACAAAAAAACCCAAATAAAATGAACTTGGTGTGATAATTATTTATATCTGATAGGCCCTGTGAATGATATCAATAACTATAATCTTACCAATGTGCTATTTTTTTCTTCCATGAGTGGCAAACTTAAAGAAGTTCCCATCTTGAACAGTGAAAATTTTCCCTGAAGCACTACTTTATACATATAAAATACATAAAAAATGTATTAGATGTTATCATATTTTATATAGCTCCTCTATGTACACACACACACACACACACACACACACACACACACACACACACACACACACCGTTCAAAGGAAAAACACATCTTCCTGACCATGTAAAAACATTATTTGTACTTTTTTCTCCCTTTAAAAGCAAGTTTTATTGAAATGAAAAAAATCATCTTCTAATAGTGATTTAGATATAAGTATACCAGATTATGTTTTCTTATTAGAATATATTTCTTTAAAACTTCTGGAAATTTCTGCACAAAGCTCAATTTCCTCAGGAAGAAACAATTTTCACTTTCAGTTCTTTATTTCATTCAATAATAAACAGTACTACTTCAAAATTCTTTATCTTGAAAAAAAAGCAATCTCATTTTCCCCCTTGCTATCAACTCCTCCCTAAACTAGGGGATGACAATGCATTCTAATACTAAAAGAAATATGGGATATTTTCTAACTATAATGCTAAAATAAGCAGAAGATAATGCTAAATAAATTACATGATAAAATAGCTATTTTTCTTCTGAGCAACACAACAAAAAAGTTCCAAGAGACTGAGTTTCTGGGTAAATTAAAATCATTTTTATTGACTATGTCTAGAAAGTGGTCAACAAAATAGACTCCTTGTCCCTTCCACAGTCAAAGAAAGCAAACCCCTTAAACTGTCTATATTTATAAAGTCTTTAGAGAAAAGGTTTCACCTGTGGGAGGAAATCAGCTCAGATTGGTCAACAAGAGAGTGAACATGGAAGGTGAGCTATATATGAAAATATAGGTCTTGGGGTATGTGACCTATGTCACCCAAATCTTGTTGAATAAGACATCAATTTCAATATCCCTTGTTAAGACTGAAAGAGAGAATCAACATTTCCTCAGACCCGTCGGCAAAAACACAACGGGGAGGAATGCACCCATTAGCCAAACTTAGAATTTCTTTTACTGCCTGTTAAGATCTTGGCCTGAGTAAATTTTTAAGAGAGATTTCTCACACTAGTTGGTTTCTGGATGAAGAAGTAGAAAAGGGGGAAAAAACCTTGGTCCTAATATAATAGTTATTAAATAGAAGAGAGAAATATTCACTTCTCACAGCTGTGAGATCCTTTCTGAGAAAAATTAGTCTTATGTTTCTGTTTGGCACATATCATTCCCTCCCCACAGATGGTTATATTGTTAATATTAAAAATTCTACCTAATCTTAAGAAAAATGAAAAAGCATAGAAGAAAAGAAATGGCAAAGAAGAGAGGGTACAAAGAGCAAAATAAATCCAAGAGATATAATTGTAGAAACATTTTGAAAATGTTTTGTAACATAGTAGCTGCCAAGGCATCATTTAAAATTTATCAACAATATTTACAATATAATAAAATTTTTCTTACTGAGGTTCTCTGAACAGATCCAAATAGTGAAATACTGTTGTGTTTCATGAGAGAGACGCATTCCTTCCATAATCTGCTGTACTGTGGTATTGTTTCCATGTTTTAGTTCAACAGAACGGTATGATCCATCCATTCGGTATATCCGTACCTTTTCATACTGCAATAGAGTGATACCATATGCTATGTTAAATAGATTTCTAATATGGAAATATCATTTAGACTAGTTAGTGTACAAGTAAGATTTGGTGGCTACATTTATGGACAATTATCCAACTGCTGGTTCCCCTAACCATTTATACACAATTTCAGGATATAATAAATTACCTTTGTGGCCCAAGAACTAGCCAAAAAATGTGGTTCATTTTTCATGTAAGTAACCTGAGAAAAGTGAAGTGACTTGCCCATTGTCACACAAAATATATATATCCACAGACACACAGTCCCCTCCTTAAGTTTTCTGCAAGAAATTTAAGAATCCCCCAAAGTTGGTATAGGATAAATCCTTAGGAAGCTCCATTTGGTGGTCTAAAAATAGTGAAAAAAGTTTGGTTAATGATTTAAAAATCAGAAGATGACAGGAGCAAGGATGAGAGGAGGCTTAACAGACTTCAGCCTTTCCTGGCCTTGGGAGAAGGGAAGAATAGGAGGAAGGGAGATTTTAGGGAATGTGGTGTCACAGAGGAAAGCCAGAGTTTTGTTAAAGATGGAAATTCAAGGATATAGGGAGTTTATGGACAATGGAGCAGAGACTCCAAAAGGCACAGTGGAAAAGGCTTAAGCAATGGATAAATGGGGTTGGAATGAAACTGAGAATGAATTGGGGTAATGGTTCTAGTGGAAGTAGCACAGGCATGCCACTAGTATCACAGGCAGGATGACCAAGACTGGGGAGACAACACAACAAGAGGTTGACTACTGTGGTATAATCTGGAAAAATTGATTCACTCCAGAATTACAGTAACAGGACTTAGAACCCGGTCGTTTCAGAGTGTCGGCTTTCACAAGATCATTTTCTTTAGGGCTGCATTAGCTCCCTTACTGAGGGAGGAGCACCTCCAAACCCTTCTCCCCCTGATCTACCATTTTCAGCATACGAACACTTCATCATTAGGCAAGAAACTTTATCTAAAGTATGTAGTCACTTCTGCTCCAAGCTGCTAAGGTTCAATGAAGAAAAGCACAAACTTGAGTTGATTTTATCTGCTACAAATGCATGAGAGTTAATCTTAGCTGGGATGTCACTAATACTCAACTCTCCTATTTTACCTTCATCAGCCTTTTATTTCATCTCCACAGCAACTATTCCAAAGCTTCCCTTCTTGCCACCAACCCTGCTCTTGACCTCCACACTTACAACAGGTGACCTAGTTTAGTTCACTCTGTGGAGAAGAGTGAGGCCATGGGACATGAGCTTTTCAGCACCCCTCCTCACTGCCATGTGCTCTACCCCTCCACATTCTCCAAATCTCTGCTTCTTTCCTCATTTCCTCCACTTATACATAGAAGTTCATTTTCATCAGGATGTTCAACCACCTCAAACAAACAGCTAAGTTCATTGTCTTTACCCAATTTTAAATTAAGTCTAACTTGGAAGGACAGGAGATAGATGGAATGGTAGACAGTTTAGAAGGGTCACATATTAAGGAACTTTTGGCGGATCAGGGAGAATTGAGCATCTTTGTAGACAAATGAAAGAGCAAGCAAAGAAAGACTAAATGTGAGAGAGGGAGAAGAAGCCAAAGTGAAGTCAGGCAGGAACCTGGGTAGAACAGCACCAACACAACACTGTTAGGAGAGATTAGTCTTCATGAGGAGGCTTTGCTTAGAAAAGCATCAGAAAGCAACAAAACAAATTATTTTATATATTTTGAGGGAAAAAAGTGTTACTTCAAGAGAAGGATTGGGGCAGAGAAGGTTTCTGGGGGTGGTGGCATTTGTTTGGTCTTTAAAGAATGGCTGTTCAGTAGGTAAGAGGAAAGAAGAAAGACACCCCAGGCATGGGAAATTAGCCTGAGCAAAGACGTGGAGGTAAGAAAGGAAAGTGGATATCTGAGCTGCAAAGTAACCCAGGAGGTTTCTACAGTGCTTGGAGTGGATGAATGTGAATAATTCCCAATGGGTGTGAAATGAAGTCCCAATTTAAAATAATTAAGGCAGGAAATTGTTTGATTACTGACCACTGAAAGAAGAAGACAGAATGATGGGCTTGGAGCCAGGAAGTTATGAGTTAAAATCTAATTTTTAACACACAGTAGTTCTGTGACCTTAGGCAATTCATACAGCCTCCAGGGGTCCCCCATAACTAAGACTCATCTAATAAGTCACAGGAGAATAGTGACTTCTTTTGATGGAGGGAATTCCCACTGACACAGCTCCTTTGGCAAAATGTATATTAACTACTGGGGAAAACTAATATTTTTGCATATCAAAAATATGATTGCTGAAGGATAATAACAACTTTGTAATAATTTAAAACAAGAGGATTTGCTCTAAGTCTAAAGACACATGCATATGTATGATATGCAGACAGAGTACACCCTGACTGTACATGGGAATACTATGTGCTATAAAGACACACAGACACTAAATAAATGTTTGTTGATTGTGTGTGTGTGTGTGTGTGTGTGTGTGTGTGTGAGAGGCAGTGCAGTATAGTGAACACACCCAGATCACATTAAAATGTTGCTACATAATAAATTCGGTCTAAAACTAAATATGTAAAGTGTAACAAAAATTTTTAGTTAACCTAACTTTTCAGAATGTTGAAAGAGGCTTTTAAAAACAGTATACTGACGCCTTTTGTCTTTATAACAGTCATTTCACTGCCTCCTTTCGAGAAGAGCAAAACTCAAAGCAAAAAGCACAAGTCCCTTTTAATTATCCCTTTTGCCTCTAGATGGCGAGCACAAACAGCAAATGTGAATAAGTAAAAGCGTAGCACACTGTCCAAGAAACCAAGCAGTGCTGAGTAAACTCATTGGAACTTTTCTTTTTTTTGCATCAGAGAGTCACTTTAAAAGAGGAGGACTGCCAATAGTTTCCCTCCAGCAGTTTCCCCACGCTGTCCTCTTCTCTTTTCTCAGGATCAAATCTGAGTGACACTGAGAGTAGATATTATAGGGCAGTGATATGACATATCTCAAAAGAAGAAAAAAAATTAAACATTTTTTTTCAAATAACAAGAGTTTTCTCTTCCTTCCTCCTTCCCACTAAACAAAAAGCAAACACTTATAACCATGTAATATGAGCTGTAAAACTTCACTGGTGAGCCCAGGAGCCCATGCTCCCATGGCCTGATCCGGGGCTTGTTCCCCATCCATAAAGTGGTCAGGAGAGCTGAGGGGTGGGGTTGGGGGTGACAGGATGGGCATGGGTCATCTGTTACGGACGAAAATGCTCTTCCCCTCTCCTATCAAACATGTCTGCTGTATCACAGACTGACAACAAAGAATGAGCTCAGATTGTGCTAGAAACAGGAGTTTGCTGTAGTCCTAACAATGATCTCTCCATTTCTCCCTGACTTTGACTTTTGTTATGTACTCAGAAAATTAACACCATCATCTGCCAAATTAAGGTATATTATACTATATTGCAAATACAGAAAAATGTTTAAACAAATCCTATGTAAAAGATATTTGCAGACAAGAACAATTGTGAAAGGAGGATTGAAGAATCTAAGGTTGGGTGGAAACAAAGTATATGAAATTTTCAAACGGCTGTAAGGAAAAAGACTCATAGAAAAGGAGTCCAAACCCAGAAATGCTGAGCATCCTTGGGGGAGCCTATGGCTAGGACAGACTCAAACAACAGCTTGTAAACAAGCAGAGGTAAGAAAGACCAGTGTGGGCACACAATATTCCTGTCACGTGGTGGGAAGGTAAGGAGAAAATGGGCAAGAAAAATGGTTAGTATGAGGCGATGACAGGAGAAGTCCCAAGGGTGCAAAGGCCAAATACTTGTATCCCTTTAGTTCACCACTTGCTATACTACACCCCTGCTCGTGCCCTTGACCTTCTAATACTCTAAACAGAAAATCACAGATCAAGTTGGACTCAGTCCAAGCCCTGCTAAGATCTTGGGACTCATCCAGAATTTGAACCAGAGTCCTTTCAATCCAGTTGCTAAGCCCTTCTGCTACTCTATGCTGCTCAGTCACTGGAGAAAAGTCACCAGGCTGAGATCCTTCCACACACTACAAGTTCAAGGTATGCTGTAACTAACAAGTCAAGTTAGTGATGTATTCATGGTAAAAATAATGTTGCATCTGTGGGAAAAGTCTATATTTGAGTCTGAAGAGAATAGTATAAATTCCTAGAGTTAGAAACTATGGGTTCAAGTCCTTCTTCTCAAAGCTTACAGAATGGTGGACTCTACCAAGTGCAATGTAACTAGGTCCAATCAAAGGACTGACCAAATAATTAGAAATCATCAATATAAGAACTGGGCACCTGATTATATACTACTCATACAATGCTATGCTTTCCATATGTTGACTCTACCAAAAAATAAAAATATTTAAAGTATTTTAAACATTCCTTCTAAAAGTTTTACATTTTTTATTTGTCCTATCAATGGAAAGAAAGCGTTTCCCAAGCAAAAGCAAATGTCAGTAGAGCCGGAAAAATCACAAATATGGAGTCATCGGAGTAATTTAATGAATGTTTACTAATATAGAAATTCTCCTCACCCAGCAATAATATCTGGCCCCTTGCCTCAGACCTGGAATTTGCACGTTCAATGGCTTACCATCAATAACCTCTACTACCTTGTCAAAGACTCAGAGGTAACAGATGAACTTAAAAACATTCAACAGGTCAAATTTTTTAAAAGACAACTCCTACTGGTTTGTTTATGGCTTCCTTCAACAGTTTTGCCGTCTCTTCCCAATCATTCTGTTTGTTTTCCTCACAGACATTTAAAGGAGACCTTCCTTGTTGGTCAATAATGTGCTGCAAATTAGGAGGGAAAAAAAAAGGAATTGTAAGCATCATGCTATTTTCTAAGCAGAAAGCTGATGAATGATTCCTGGAGTTTCCCCAATACCTTAAACTTCGATTCTCAATAATACAACAGTAGGACAATATTCTTGTGCCTTAATTCACAGCTGTTTACTACACTATGTTCTTCAGTCTGTCACTTGGGAAGTTTTGAAGTAATTACTACTTTATGTATGTCCAATATATAATGACCAATGTTAAAAACTTCATTCAATATCTACTGTTTTCAGATTACAACCAATGGTTTACAAAAGATATTTTTCTCTTAAGAAATATTAATATGCACCCTAGGAGCAAAAGGAACATTTTTATATGAAATTGCTAGGACATTAGTTAAATTCTTAAGTACAGAGGTAAAACTTGCCTATAAATATGAATTGCTTTCATCCATGTATATAAAATGATGAATACTCCTCAATATCAGACTCTTAGATGGGCTATAATTGAATACTGTTGTGTTATTACTTGGGTAGCTACTATTTTTAAAAAGTTAAAGTAACTTACTCTGTCCACTTCTGGATGGTTTAGAAGGATTTGAACTATCTCAACATGTCCTCCTCCAGCAGCAAAATGAAGGGGAGAACTCAGCTGTCCATTTAAGAGGTTTGGGTTACACTTTCCCTTTTCTAACAGCAGGCGAGTAGCCTCAACTTTTCCATACCTATAGAAAACAGAACTTATTAACTAAAAAAAAAAATCACCAGTGATTTATTTTTTAATCCTATTTTTAGACAATATTCCAAAGATTGCTAAAGTTTTCTAGGACATACAACAAGGGATTAAGACATTGACGTAAATGTGTAGGGTGGCTAGGGGCTTCTTCTGAGTAGTTCTGGTTCAAGCTGAGTGTTTCTATTTCTGATGAACTGGGAGAAGACATAACTTCTAATACAAATTGAGGGGGAGTGGAAGAGGGAGAAATACAAAGCAAAAAATAAAGAAGGTGCCTGTCTATGTTGTTTATCAGTTGTGTCAGACTCTTGGTGACTCCATTTGGGGTTTTCTTAGTAAGGATACTGGAGGGGTTTACCATTTCCTTCTCTAGTCCATTTTATAGATGAGGAACTGAGGCAAACTAAGGGTTAACTGACTTGCCCAGGGTGACCCTTGGGCAGAAATAAGAAGGGAGAAATAAGCCTGAGTCTTACAGACAGTATAGGAACTAGAGAGGTGGTAAGGAAGGAGATGCATGTAAATGATCAGGGTAAAGGAGCAAACCACACTGGAAAGTGAAGGGTCAAAGAGAAGAGTGTAGAGCTAGTGCTTTTTCCACAACTGCCTAGGTAGCAGACACTTCCTCGATCTATACCTCACAAAGCTACCAAAATAATCTTCCTAAGGTACAGTTTTGACCATGTCAAGCCCATATTGTGTGACACAACTCTGAGGCTGGATTTGAACTCAGGAAGATAAGCCTTCCTGACTCCAGGACAAGTAGTCTATCCACTGTGCCACTTAGTTGCTCACTTAGAAGGTGCAGGTAAATAAATATGTCAGAATTCTTAAATGAGGCAATTCAAATTAATAAACAATTAAGAGTCCAATTTAGTAACTGCAAAATAATCACAAGAAAAGCAGCTCATGAAGAACGTTCACATGGTTCCAATAATCTGATGTTTAAAACCAGGACCAACAAATTAATGTAGTAAAAATAAAAGTCAAATCAATAAATATTTGTTAGGTGTCTATTAGTTCAAGATACTTAAGTCTCATGGCACTGACAAAGAAGTATATGGTAAGGTTCTTTTCCTAATGGAGTTCACAGTGGGGATGGAGAAATAAGATATAAACATGAGAAAAATTAAGCTATGCAAGGTTTAATTAACAGCCCAATACTTTAGTATAGAAAATGTTCTAAAAGTTCACAAAAAATAATATAGGGAGAATGAGGGAGAAAGCACTTTAGGCTAAGGTGGTCAGGGAAGATTTTACAGGAGAAGGGAGAAATAAGCCTGAGTCTTACAGACAGTATAGGAACTAGAGAGGTGGTAAGGAAGGAGATGCATGTAAATGATCAGGGTAAAGGAGCAAACCACACTGGAAAATGAAGGGTCAAAGAGAAGAGTGTAGAGCTAGTGCTTTTTCCACAACTGCCTAGGTAGCAGACACTTACTCGATCTATACCTCACAAAGCTACCAAAATAATCTTCCTAAGGTACAGTTTTGACCATGTCAAGCCCATATTCATTTGGGGGGCGGGGTTCCTATTGCTTTTAGTTAAAACACACTCCCTTTACCTGGCTTTTAAGATCCTCTATGATCTAAAATGCCTCTCTAGCCTTCACATTACCCTACTTAAGGTACTCTAGCTAGGGTGGAGTAAAACCCGACTACCAGATGAACTGAGCCTGATGTGCTCCTGCCTGTGTGTACCTGCATGAGGCATCCTTCATGTCTGGAATGCAAGCCCTCCTCTTCTTGCCTTCTCACAATCTTTACTTTCTATCCAGGTTCAATTCAGGTGCTACCTCTTCCGTTAAGCCACTGGTTCTCAACCTGTGGGTCGCAACCCCTTTGGGGGCTAAATGACCCTTTAACACGGGTCACAAAGGTCCCCTCAGACCATCAGAAAACACATATTTCCAATTGTCTTAGAAACCAAGACACCGTTCCTCTGTCTCCAGGTGAGTCCACCCACACGCAGACATGCCCACATACAGGATTAAAGGGTCATGGCATTAGGAAGGCTGAGAACCACTGTGTTAAGCTTTCCCTTATCTAACATATCTCAAAGTATTCTCTCTCACCTTTACACAGGGCATTTTATTTATTAAGTAGGGCACTCTTTCTTATCCCCATCACTCCCTACCTTGTATTAGTTTACCCGAGGTACTAATCACATCCTTTCTCACAGCATTTCATCCTTCTTTCCCTAGCAGAATAAAAAGTTTTTGAAGGCAAGGACTTGTGCTATTTTTTTTTAATCTTTGTATACCCAACAACTTGCAAAAAGGCCTTATATTCTAATGGTTTGGGAGCTCTCTCCAGTCATGCAGATGGGAATCTATCAATCCTGCCTGTCCTGTGAGATGCTTATCCATGCTTTCCCCTCAGTGACTTGGGGACTTCCCTCCTCTGTGCTCACATCCAAAGTATCAGGGGAGTGTTCTGTCCGTCATCCTCTGTTCTAAGCCATGTGACCAGCCCATCTTCTCTTCCTCTAATGCAGGTACTTACTACTATTCCAACATTAATTACTATCAAATGATTACAGTATCAAATATACTATGTACATAGGAATACTGTGAAAATAATCAATTTCTCAAGGTAGTGATTGGTATCTTTTGATTTTTTAAATAATTACACAGAGTACTAGGATATTGTAGAAATGAAATGAACATTAAATAATTACAATTTAAATAACACTGAAATTATAAAAACATAGAATATAACAACCTTTTTAAAGAAAGATACTTACCAGCATGCATAATGAATAGGTGCCCAGTGGTCATTATCTAGCTGGTTTACTGAAAAACTATCATTGAGAAGACGGTTTAATAATTCTGAATCTCCTTCACAGGCACTTCGATGAAGAGGAAAATCATCTACCCATTGATGTTCTCTAATAATCATGAAAGAAATGCAATTCAAAATGTACTTTAAAACAAAAAAGTGGGCATACATAATTACTCAGTATGCTAAGAGGCATTAAATATCAGTTTTAAGCTTAAGCAAAAGAATCACTAATTTTAAGTGAACACTCATTAATACTTCATATATCATGGCCAAATGGGTGTGAGTACTTCCTTTCACTGATGCAGACTGCACCTCTTCTATGACATGGAAGTCTTCAAGATTGGTTGGGAGGGATGGGGAATGGCACCTTGTGACCAACCACTTAGGCTGGCCTTTAGGTGACAAAACTGATCATGAGGCTTGGACACAAAGCTTTTCCACCTTGGTAGAACCTGCCACAGGTTGTGCATGGACACAGGACTCAAGAACCTGTGGTCATATCTGTTCTGCAGCAGGGGATTAGAGGACTTCAGTGGAAGACAGAATATATATATCTGTGTATACTGAACTTTTATTCTAGCACCAGGCTGAAGAAAAAGAGAGAAAGTAAAATAAAAGCAAAATAGTACTTGTCTTCTGTAACACTGCTCATGCTTCTCTGCCATTTTTCTTGCTTAGGAATCTGAATCTTTGAATAATCTGGAGCTCCAAGGCCAAAGTATGGATTTATTACCACTTTATCTACCTGGTAAAGTAGGGGGAAAGAACCAAAAATTTGAACTATGTAAGTTATAAATCCTTCAAACAGAACAAGCACTAATACATGTTACTCTGATGCATGTAACATAACAAAGTTTTATAGAGAAAAACAAATGGGCACTTGTGGACATTGTCAAATTGCTTCTGAAAACAGAAGTGGCAATTTTTTAAATGCTTCCTTACCCTGTTTGTATACTGGAGATCTGACCCAAACAAAGGGTTATAGATACAGGTATCTGCTTTTTCCAAGGCTAACATCTTACTTTTTATTTCTAATGCACTATAGCCCATATGGAGTGAGTTTTCTGTCTGGCTGGGTTCAGTAGCATATGCTGGGTTGATGACATTAGTTTTTATCCGTTCAAGAGGAGAAGGTCGGAATAAAGCTGGAATAAAATGAGATTGTGCATGTCGCTCATCTAACCACCTGAAAAATAGGAAGGACAAGCCACAGTAGTTCTTGTTCAGTGGTGAAGATGAAGAAGCCAATATTCTACTTACAGGACAGCATTGCAAAAACATATATTCAAACTGCCTCAATGGAAGTTTTGATTATTGTTACTAGTTAAGTAATTTGCTTTGTTTCTTTGTTGCATAAGGCACACAATAACCCACCTCTTTTTAATATTCGATCTTAACATTAGTGACAAAAATACCTTCTTTTTCAAAAGCAGGGTATACTTCATAACTTTCCTTATGCTAATCTCCGTAACATCCCTGTACCAACAGTGGGGTGGGGGTGGGGGGGGCAGCCTTATTTCACTAATGGAAAATGAAAGATGTAGGATTAAGTGACTTGATCCCTGGTAGACTATTTGTTTTTTTTTTTTGGAGGGCAGTTGGGGTTAAGTGACTTGCCCAAGGTCACACGGCTAGTTTTTTGTGTTAAGTATCTGAGGCCGGATTTGAACTCAGGTACTCCTGACTCCAGGGCCGGTGCTCTATGCACTGCGCCACCTAGCTGCCCCTCCCTGGTAGACTATTAACAATACTGCCCCCCAGCAGGGTCCTAGGCCACTGGTCCATTGAAAGAAGTCTTTTCTTGTCATCATGAGACAATCTGCTGCAAACCAATAAAATCTGTACTGAGATCTCTATAAAACAGTTCTGTGTCAGTGTCCAGACATGTGATTTCATTTGCACAGGAAACTCCTGGTATGGAAACTCCCTCTACTGGTACCAATCAACAACTTAAGTCAGAAACATAAATACAAAATAGCACTTTACATTACCATGGTACTCTCAAAAGCTGGCTGTAAGCTACAGTTGTTTTTTTTTTTTCATGTTTGCAGAATATTCTGAGAATATTTTATATAACTTGAAATTGTTTCTAATGACATTTCTTACTTATCCAGGGCAATTAACATTCTTGCTGTAAGAGTAGCAAAATGAGTGCTGGATTCACTACAGACTCGCATGATGTCTTGTAAACAGTAGAAAACTGGACATCCTGGACTATATGAATATTTAGTATTATCTAAAAAAGGGATAAAAACAAGTAATCAGACTCTTATGAAAAACTTATGGTTGCATAAATTCTTCATTTTAAAATAACACTTTGTTGAAACTGCAAAGTATATATCAAACAGCAAGTCATTCCTCAAATGAATACAATATTGTTTAAAAAGAAACCTGGAAGATTTGACATCAGTTTGTTAACTCTGGCTCAATGATATGGAAACATTCTTACTCTTGGGATCTTCTACCATATCTTAAATCTAATATAGCCCAAACTTTAATTCTGAGTAAACAAGAAAAGATACATTCCACTTCCTAAGGATAGTGTGCAGGAAGATCAGAATGGGCTAATGTGCCAATAGTGGTTTGTTTGTTTTTTTTGGTTCAGAACTGTGATTTCACTGGTATAAAGAACTTCTGGTGAAGAAATTCTCTCTCCTAAAAACAGATCTGCACTGCTTTGCAATTTAGTCCCATGGATTTGTGGGGGACCCTGAGAAATTAATTGACTTCGCAAAGCCAATGTGTATAAGAAGTGAGACTTAAACCCAGGATTTCCAGACTCTAAGGCAAGTTTCTAGTCAATATGTTAGGCTGCTTTTCATGCTACCAGTGTCAGGTCTAACACAGGTTAACTATGTACAAACCAATCTCATTTGACCTAGATTCAAAACATTTTTCACATTTTATTTCAGTTTTCTAGTTATAGCTACTGATTTTTCTCGGCTTAACATAGTGGTTCTCAACCTTCCTAATGCAGTGACCCTTTAATGCTCATATGTGGGCGTACCTGCATGTGGGCGGACCCACCTGGAGACCCACAGAGGAGTGGTGTCTCGATTCCTAAGACCATTGGAAATGTTTTCTGATGGTCTTAGGTGACCCCTGTGAAAGGGTCATTCAACCCCCACAGGGGTCACAATCCACACGCTGAGAGCTACTGGCTTAATGGCTTCCCTTTTAGGAAGATGTTTTTCTTATTGTTCCATATATGAAGCAAACTGTCACCATTATCCTGTTGATTCATAAATATGTACCTGTTTCTCTCCTGTCTCCCTGTAAGAAAAGTTGTTGCTTATAAACTGGTTACTAAACTAACTCCTATGCTGCCTTCTCTTTGGCCTACTTTTCCATTCCACATTTTAAAATAAGAATAAAGAATAAAATTTGTCCCAAATTTCATTTCAATTATCCATTACTTTTCTCTAAACTGAAACCAGAACTGTTTTCTTTGATGTTTTTAGAATATAAAAATCACCATCATTAATGTCCATAAAAATTTTTTCAATAAATATTGATTTAATATCTAAAGTTTATATGGATTCAAAAGAAAACTGTACCTTTGACAACTGATGGAACAATAAATAAAGATGCCTCTCTGCCCACTTTTTCTCCATCAAGAGGAAATTTCTTCATCAATACCACTCGTTTTCCTTAATAAATAAAAAATTCAACCAGTATAAAAAGACCTAAATTATTCAATTTAACAAATCTTGAGCATTAAAAAAAAATTTTGTACAAAATGGGACCCAACTTTAAAGAAAAATGCAATTAGAAGGATATGGCTAACTCTTAAATCTCCAATAGCAGAACTGACAAAACACTACATTACTACAACAATGAAGGATATTCATAACAGAGATAATGAATCCAGGTAGTTCAGGGCCACAGCCTAATTCTTCAGCAGGAGAATTTGATATGTGGAGCAAGGGAGTAACCTTGATCCAATTAGGGAATGGGGAAGCTGTTTATCAGGACAGGGCCCTTCAGGGTGGGTATCAAGGATGCTCCTGTGTTTCAAAGGGTAAAGACTCTGAAGTCCTAACAAAACACTCTGCCCATCGAGGAGGAAAATACTGAAAGAGCTTTGGCTGAAAGTAGTAATGTCATGCAATCAGTCTTTGACTTATAATGCTGGCTGAATCTCCTCTTCTGTATTCTGTCTTCCTTCTTGACCACAGCCTTCTTCTAAAAACCCTTTAATTTTTGGTGTGTGTGTAGGCGGAAGGGACTGGTAGTTGCGATACTGCTGTTTTAAACTTTTTCCTTTTCTGGCCCTGCACAGAGAGTCAGTCACACAAATTTCATCCTAACAATTTCATCTTCTGAGATCTCTTTCCTATGCCTATGTCCTTGCTATTCCATTTGCATTCCTGTCCTGCAGCTAGACTAGCGAACCTTCCATTTTCTATATAATAAATTTCCACATCTCAAAGGCTTGTGGCACTGATGCACCATAAAAGAACAGCAGTTAGGCTTGTTTCTGGATAAGCAACAAGAAGGACATATGGATAAATATATGCCTCAGGTATGAGAAATTATAGTATATTCTTACCTAAAAATGACCTAAGTATTTTGCGAAATAGAAAATTTAACAAAATACAAGAGGTGATAAAGATTTTTATAACGTAATTCCAAGAAAATGAAATAAGGACAGCCTTTGCTATTCTTTAAAAAAAAAAAGTGATACCCATTTTATCATTTCCCTGAATTATTCTAATTTCAATGCAATAAGAATTCAGTCCTGAATTAAAAAACAAATCTTATAAAAATATTTTAAGTTTTTTTTAATCTTAAAAATAATACTAATCATTTTAGGCAAAGAATATATATATACTAGAAAATAAAATCAAATGGTATATGGTGGTCACTTCATTAGAAGTCTAAAGACTTCCCAAAGGACCTAGCTATGCTACAGATTCACCAGCCACAGGGATTTGCAGAGCATTATACTCTCTACAGACCTGCTCACTCGACAGGAGGCAATGATGATTAAAGCACAGCAGAGGGCAGGCAACTGGCCTCACTGTCACACTCATCTGCTGACTCGTACTAGGCGGTGAGCCTCTGTTCCCAGTTGTTCTAGATTGTTCTATAATCTCTTTTCCCATTTGAAGTCTGCCAAGATCCTCTGGCCCAGTATGATAACCTGAAGCCTGAATCTTATCCTTCCCTTCTGTTTCAGCTGGTCCCTGCCTCCCCTTTATTTCCAACTTCTTGACATTAACATCATTTTACCTAGCTGGACAAAGAGCACCTAGGGGGTTGTTCCTTCAGTGCTGCCCAAATATCCTGCTTCTTCTTTTGGATTCATAGTACCAGGATGCCTTATCTCTCAAAACTAAAGGACCCTTCCCTGTTGTGACCAGTTTTTAATACCATTAATAGGGCCCGGGCCTGACTCTCAGGCTTGATCTTCCCTCTTCGACTGCTGTCCACAATCCAACTGTGACACTTCTTTTAATTGCCATTTTGAGCATTGTAATTATATACATTGTAAATATATATTATACAACTATGAGGTAATTCAGTGTGTGGTTTGTGGAATCAGCTGCATTACTAAAAGTCACTCTATATTTTGACAAAGTTCTATTAACTGGGTCATTCAGCAAATGGCATCTTTCTAAAATGTATTCACATATTTTCCTGTCTTAGTCAATATGGGCATATCTTGCCAAATGTCACCAGCTGTTGACAGTGAAGACAAGGTAAAATATTACAGGGAGCATTGGGTTCCACAGGAGGATGATTTATGCACATATGCTAAGTAATATGGTAACAATAAGCATTCCCACATACTGGGGCCCAAGCTTTAGTTCAGATCGTTAACAACCACATCATTTGTTCTTGGATGATGACCAAATGAGAGGATGGTGGAGTTTTATGATATTAGGATGAAGTTGGTTATAATATGTCAACAAGATTACTGTAAAATAATGTTTTCAAGACAACTTTATGTGGTCTAGTCCTACAACCTCTAATCAGATTTAGAACTGGAAGGACCTCAGATGTGACATATTCCAACTCCCCCTTTTTTACTCCTTTAATGGATAAGAAAATAGACATCTCAGAGAAGTGACTGGCCCAAGGTGTCAGTAGCCAAGCCAGGCCCTGTGCCCAGGTCCTCTGACTTGAAGGCTGGTGTTCTTTCCAATGACCCTTGGTCCTATGGATCCATTGGTCAATTTCCCACATTTAAAACCTTAGTATTTGTTATTCTGGAACCTTCCTTCATCTCTCCCATTTAGTAGATTACCAAGTCTCTTTGATTAGAACTCTGATAATAGTTCTGGTATCTATCTCTTCCAGTATCAGAGGAGCACCCCCAGGGCAAGTCTCTCTCTTCCCTCCCTCTCCCTCCTTCTCCCTCTCCCTCCCTCTCCCTGCTTCCCTCTCTCTCTCTTTCTCTCCCTCCCTCTCCCTCCCTCCCTCCCTCTCTCTCTCTCTCTCTCTCTCTCTCTCACTCACACAAGCACACACGGTTTACAGGTATTTAGTTGAACTAAACTGTTATTGTAAGTACTTTATTCACTTCCCTCTCTTCTTTATGAAGAGTATGAAGTTTGTACTGAATACTTAAATGCTCAGCATTTTTGTTTACTGTCAACGTCAAGAAGGTTCTCAAAGCAGCTTTATCTTCCTGCTGTTTTTTTTTCTTCTTTAAAATTTTTAGACATTTATGAATAGAACAGAAAATGGCAAAAGTTTTCAATTATATGTTGGTTTCTTCACATTAATGAGTATATCACTTACAACACAAGGTTTTTACCTTTGATACCCTGATTGGCAGGAGAAATTGGTTTGGTAGTTTCTACCACATAATCCAAAATACTCTGTGTTATTTCACCACTTCCTTGAAGTTTAGTTTCCAATAAAACCTTCTTTCTTTTTTTCTTTTGTCCTTCAATGGGAACTTCAAGCAACAAAATCTTACAAAAATATAAAGAAAAGTACAGAAAAGAAAAAAAGCTTAGTATCATCACGTTAGATAATATCATCACAGAAGTCCACACAGAACCCACGGAACCCACGTAGTATAGATCTAATGGGTTTTAGATAACCAAACCCAGAACAACTTCCGCTAAAATTCTATTCCAATGAGTCCCCTGATATGGAGATGGTCCTTGATTTTTAAAGGCTCTCCCCATAGAGACATGACCACCATTTCAAATGTGGGCTAAAGAATGGACTATAAATTTGGTATGGAGAAGTAATCTAGCTAAGTTTGGAAAGATTCATCAAAAATCGCTGCCAAGGAATCAAATTATTTTTGACTCCCTTAAGAAGACATAGACAATTGCAAATTGCTCTGCTAGAGAAAGTACTCAATCATGGATCCCTGAAATGTTACATTACCTAGAAACAAATCATAAAAATGAAATAATAGAGAGGAAAGTTGGAGTGAAGTCTAGGATGCAAATTTCTAATGAGATTTTGAAATCCATTCTACAGAAAGATGACATTTTTGTTGTAATGAAGTTTGTCCTCCTTACCAATCCACCTAAGTATATTTCATTCAAAAACTATAAAAAAATAATGTAGCTGTTGAGGTTCAGGGGCACCCCAAAATGGTGGGGTGCAAGGTCATCTGCTGTTTCCAAATCAAGTAAAGGCACTTATTGTGGATAATACAACACACCAAGCAGGCTCTTTCAGCCCTTAAGGGAGATAAAGTTTGAGAGAGAGACAGAGTGAGTGAGAGTGAGAGATAGAGAGAGAGAGACAGAGAGACAGAGAGAAATTTTGTGTGTGTGTGTGTGTGTGTGTGTGTGTGAAGAGGGGGTGGGGAGGAAGCAGGCTCCCTTGCCTCAAGGAAGAAAGGAAGACACCTACTAGCCAGGAGAAGCCATGGATTCTTGTAGAGGAGAACCTGTCATGGGCAGGAAGGTGAAGTAATCAGGAACAGAAAGATAGACAGGATGGTGAGATAATCATGGGCATATAGGCAAGGGGTGGAGGGGGTAGTTCATAGTTTTAATATCTAGGCTAGACATTATTCTATCCTTCAGTCCACTCACCAAAGGGGCCCCAGTTAGTTTTGGTATTTCACTGACCAGCAAACTAGAATCTCATGCTTTCCTAAAGTGGCTTTAAGTGGCACTTGAATCTCATCAATTGTTAAGTGAAGATTAAAAATGACTTTAAACAAAGAGCAAAACAGAATTATAATTGGTAACAAGGATATTGAAAACAGCACATTTTAAACGTAAGCCTCTTACTTCATATGATTTAGCACGATATTCCCGAGAATTGAGACTGGCAGCATTCTTTGGACGAATGACAGCAACATATGCATCTTCTATATTTTCTGGATTTCCCATAGCTTTATTAAAACAATTAAAAAAAACCCATAAAAATCAAAACCCACAACTTCTAAGATTGAAATAAACAGGAAACCAGAAAATTAATAGTAAGGAAAAATAAAATACCTACCACATTTTTCAAGCATTGATTTTTATCCATGTTAATTAATCTTCATTAATTTTTCCATAACTTTTGTATTCCATTTTATAAAACTTACAGAATCAGAATACATAGTATGTAAGAAGCATGAACAGGCAACATAATTCAGTAAGGTAAATATTAAACGGAGATTATACATCTATTATTCAATCAATTAAAGTTAAGGTTAAATTATTTTCTTTGTGGTTTAGTTTCCTCCTGTGTAAGTTATACATGAACATATTAATGGAGGTTCTCTCTCACAGGTTCTTTGGAACTTATTTATATTGAATTTTTGGCTGACATTAGTGAGTTAATTGTATTTTCTGTCTTTTTTTAAACCACAGAGATGAGTTATACATTTGAAAAGAGCAAACTATATAGCTGGTATTAGCATTAGCTAGCTAGATGTAATATGGTAATACTGCTGAGAACCAGGAAGTAAAAAAGATCTCTATGGACAAAGCAGATGTCACTAAATCCACATGATAAATCTAATGTACTTTGTTTATAGGTGAGATGCATGAAGCTTCTTTATACTTTATACTTATTTTAAATGTAATTTTAATTTAGAACACAAAGCAGTAGCAATAGAATGTAAGCTAAAACCAAATATAAGCTCTTTGAAGGAGAAGATTGCTGTCTTTGGCTTTGCATTGCCAACAAAGCACAGTGATTTGCTTATATAGACATTTGTTAAATTTAACTAAAATGGTTTCTTAGGCAATGAAGAAACCAGCAGAAAGGAAGTACAGTGAGTATGGTTGACAGCTGCTAAAGAAAGGCACACTGGAAATATATTTAATATGATTGTGCATGTATAGCTTACATTAGATTATTTGCCAACTTGGGAGAGATTTACACTCAAAATGGTTTATGGAAAAAAGTTATGCTTCCTCCTTCTTTCCCGTTTACTTGACAGAAAATGTCTTAAAATAGCTATTATACTTCCAGGCATTACTAATACAAATATAAAACCTACTAATTTTTTTTTAATGCCAAATAAATGAAAGCTACAACTACTACCATAGAAACTGTTTACTTCTAAAAGAGATTTTTAATAATACAGTAAAAGAGGAGAAATTTAAATCGATTTATCATTGCTGCCCAAGAACAACATCACTTTAGAACAGCATTTCCCAAACTGTATTCCATATGATGTGCCATAAGAAAATTTCACTGCTCGTAATTCACCCTCTAAAATATCAAATTGCAGAAATACTATATGCAACAATTTTTGAATATTAAAATTGTTTTCATTTCTGCTATTTTACCCCCAAATCTCACCTGCTTCTTTTTACCTCAGAAGCAACTGTTAACTCTGAGCTCCTAGACCAATATCTACATATTTCATCAAATATCACGCTCCAAAGGGTTTCAGGTTTTGAAAATGCTGCTTTCAAACTTTTTTTTTTTGAAGGGATAAAGGCAAGGCAATTGGAGTTATGTGACTTGCCCAAAGTCACATGGCTAATAAGTGTTAAGTGTCTGAGGCCAGATTTGAACTCTGGTCCTCTTGACTCCAGGGCCGGTGCTCTATTCACGGTACCACCTAGGCACCCCTGTTTTCAAATTTTTGAATGGGTTTTAGATCAATATTTCTCTTCACTGGAAACTCACAATAATGTAGTTCAAATGGTAATTCATTTAACTACAAAGATACTTCATCAGATCTAAATTTTACCTTATAGCATCCAGGCTTTACTCGTTCTTAGCAAGAGGGAGCAGGTATAGTTCTTTCTGGGACTCTCAATCAGGTACCTGGTAGCATTAAATTAACTTAAAAATACAGAGGAAAAAATATCACAATTAAAAAAAGATTTTGTTATAATTTTTTTCATAATTAAGCTTATTTAATGATTTAGGGACATCATTTTGAACAGAGGATTTTAGTGAAACCCTAGGACAGACACAAGGTCTTTTCTGAAAGAAAGGATAATGGCATTATCTATATAGTGCTTTAAGGTGTGTAGGTTGCTTTACAAGTATTATCTCACTATTACCCCTATTTTGCAGACAAGGACACTGAGGCAGACAGTTTAAATGACTTGCCCAGGCAGATGCTGCATGATATAATGGCAACCATAAATGATAAGTGTTACTTAAGGTGTAGATCCATCATTCATCACAGCATTGAGGCACTTTGAAATTTCCTATCAAGGAGCTACTGAAGGTCCTCTGAAAAGGTCCTATTAAGGTGTATATAAAAAAAGGGATGGTGAGCATATTTTCCCTGTTTTAAAAGAATAAGACAAATATAAGATCACACCACTGGGACTTCACTTAATAGAATCTGGCAAAAGGGCTGGATTTTGGAAGGGACCTCTGTGGTCAGCCTGCATTGACTCTTGATTAAGAATCCCTTCCATGTTCCTTGAGTAGTCTTGCTGCGTCTGCTTGATGACTGACAGACCAACTTGCCAGGAAGCTTGACGACTTCCTGCTATAAAGTTGTTTCTCTACAGCTTTCACTATTTCTAGGTCTGTGCTTTGGACCCAAGTACAAACTTCCTCTCTCTTCTACCCAAGGGTCCTAAAATACTTCAAGACAGTTGTCACATTCCTCTTAAATTTCTTATTTAAGTTTACAATCTCCTGTCCCTTCTAGAGACTGGTGCTAAGGAAAGAAAATAATAATACTACTGTGTTCTGAACAGGGCAATAGAATGATTCTTTCCCTGATTCTAGACACTAGGTACTGTATTAATGCAGCCCTAAGAGCATATTAGTCATTGAGTCACAGTGAGTGTGTAGGTGCATTAAAGATCCCAAACTTTTTCCATATAAATTTATCTGGTCAGAGACACACTGTACTTACGCAGTTGATTTTCTTAATTCAATTGTAAAATATACTCAAGTGTACGTTCATCCTTATTAAATTTAATGTAATTAGATTTTGGTCATTGGCTTGGCCTGTAGAGATCTTTTTCAATATTGCCATCCAATAATAAATGATAGCAGTGATAGCATCTACCTCAATGTTTTGTTAGGATTAAAATTATTATATATGTCAAGTGGTTTACAATAGCTCTTATCATTAGTATCCCATGAGCCTTCTCATCTATCTTTGTTTCATCTGAAAATCTGTGAATTTTAGAAATAACTGGCAAAAATGTTGAACAAAACATCTTTTATCTGCATGATGATATGGTAGAGTATGCACTTGATTTAGAGCCAGGGAACCTGTGTTCAATTCCATGTGACACTTAACTACCCCCATGACAGCTGGGCATGTCAGTGACCTCAGAGAAGGCTGAACTAGAAGACCCTTCTAGCTCTAGCTCGGCGACCGTAAGGTGCTCCACTTCGGTGGAAGACCTGAAGCCAAGTGAAAAGGGACCATGACAATTTCTTGCAAGTACTTTCTATCAGGCACAATATACATGCTGGTCAGCAGCATTAGCAACTGCCTAGAAACAAACAGAATTCAACAGGATTGTAAAATGAGGAGGTGGGATTAAGCAGCCTCAGGCCTTTTCAACAGTAGATCTGATTCTATCAGCAAAAAAAATGCACAGTGATTTGTAAACATGTTTCTATTCCTATGGCTTCCAGATTGGTTTTAGAAAGCACGTGCACAGCTAGGGGTTCTGCTCTGTAGTTGAACTAGTCTAGTCACAAACCTGATTAAAATAGAAAATGATAAATATATGAAACCTACATGCCATAGATGCCATTTTCTAAAACTGCCAACATTATCATCCCCAACTTTCCAAAATTTTTCCAATGAATATTTTCAAGAGTTTACAGATTAAGTACTAATATAATTACCTGGGAAAGAGTAGAAGGAAATAGGATGATTAAGTTGAGATAGAAATAAGAGAAAAGAGCACAAGAAGCACTGATAACAGAGAATGGAAAAAAGCTCTATAGTTAAGGCTAAGATTTATCTGGTAAGAGATCTTGAGAGAACATACTGAGGTTGGCAAGGAAATGAGCAAGGTAAGGCTGTGGTTTGTAATATTTAGCTTTTGATGACTAAGTAAATTTCATATCAGGATGATTAAAGGAGGGGTTCAACATGAAAATGGAGAAAAAAAAAATCACTCGTTTACTCTTCTTCCACTCAGTCTTTTTTTTTTATATACACTAGGGATTCTTTCCCTCTTTTTATTTATCAGCTCCAAAGGTACTGCTCTAGTATTTTTGGCCAAATTATTAGAATAGAATGTACTTGATTGGGAGATGGGTCTGAAATAAGACAAGCAGGATCAATGCCCTAGAGTTGAGGTGTGGCTGCTTTGACAGTCATCAAAAAGCATTTGAATGAAGACATTTTAATGATCAAATATTCCAAAGACATTTTAACTTATCTAAAGGGGTACTCATTAGCTTTCTGCCAAGAGCCTCCTGAATCCCAAAGGTCCCTATTTTTGTTGAAAGTAACCAATATCCTTCTAGTCTCCTGGGCTCTAATGTTGGTATTATTCTCAAACTCCCCAAATCCAGTCAGTTTCCCAATCAGCTGTCTACCTTCACAACTCTCTCCCATCCCAACCCTTCTCTCTCCTCACACAGCCATCCCCTTAGTTCAGACCCTAATCACTTTCCACAACAGCCTCCTAACTGGTCTTTCAGCCTTCAGTCTTACCACACCATTTCATCCTACACACTGCTTGGTAAAGTAATTTTCCTTAAACACATATCTGACCATATGACTCCCTTTGAACCAAGTTCAGTGGCCTCTGGGATAAAATATATGAACTCTTCTATTTAGTTTTGAAAGCATTATACAAGCTGGCCCCAAACTGTTGGACATCACTCTTCTTCCTGCACTCAGCAATCTGACCAAACTAGCTTTTTTCTCTGTTCCTCACAGACATTCTATCTTCTATCTTCTGTCTTCATGCCTTTGCAATGGCCTTCCCCAAGGACTGCAAATGACTTCTTTACCCCTAGCTCAGAGTCAGTCAGTCACTTGACATTTTTAAGCACCTCCTATGTGTCAGACACTGGGGATACAGATACAACAAAAGGACAATCCAGGTTTCCAAGGAGCTCCTAGTCTAATAGGGAGGACAGCATGAAAAAAACTATGTACAAACAAGCTGTATACAGGATAAATTGTTAATAATCAATAGAGAGAAGGCACTAGAACTAGAAAAGCTCAGGAAGGGTTTCTTGTAGATGGTGAGATTTTTTAGCTGGGTCTTAAAGCAAATTGTGGAATCTGCGAGGCATTACATGCATGAGGGGCAGCCAATGAAAATGCACAGAATCCAGAGATGAAATGTTTTGTTCCAGGAATAGCAGAAGCCAATGTCTCTGGATTGAAGAGTATTTGTGTGAGGATGCCCCACCCCCATGCATTAATTAGGTGTATGAAGACTGAAAAGGTGGCAAAGGCCAGTTACAAAGAGCTCTGAATGTTAGAGGATTTTATATTTGCTCCTGGAGATGACAGGGAGGCACTAGAGTTTACCCAGTCATGTGTATTTATGAGTGTGGGAGTGCTGATGTGGTCAGGTGTGCACTTTAGGAAGATTCCTATGACAGATGACTGGAGGATGGCTTGTCATAAGGAAGAAACTTGTGGCAGGCAGACCAACCAACAGACTATAGCAATAGTCCAAGTATGAGGAGACTGGGTACAAGAATGATGGTAGTGGAAACTGGAGAGAGGGGTGGAGCCAAGATGGCGGCATAGAAGCAGCAAGACTCAGCAGCTCCTACACAACCACCCTAAACACCCATAAAATATGACCCCAGACAAAGTCTAGGGCTCTCAGACTCACAAAAATACAGAAAACACATCTCTTGCTGAAGGCAGCTCGGCAGAAGGGGCTCACTGTGGCGGGCCAGGAGCCAAGGCCAGCCCAGACTGAAGCTGAGACCTTGGCCAGGCCCGGGGTGGTGGGAAGGAGCCGAGCTGAGTCGAGCCAAGCTGCACAGCAGGCCAGTCTCCAGGAGAGAAGATCTACAGCCTCCAGCACCTCCACATTTACCAAGGCGTGAAAAACAGGGACTGGAGAGGGACAGCTCGGCAGGAGGGGCTCATCCAGCAGGCTCGGAGCAAAGACCAGACCAGCCCCAAACCGCAGCCCGGCCAGGAGGAGCCAAGCCTCCCAAGCCATGGCTTGAGTCTACTTCAGAGAAGATCTAAAGCACCTGAGGGAATCTTCACATCCAGCAAACCAGGATCAGAGATGGTCAGTAAAAGTGAAAGTGAAACTTGGAAACTTAATTTGGGGGCAGAAAAGCAGTTGGGTCAATCTGCCCCCAGAGAAGGAAGCAGTGGGGGAAGGGAACTGCTGGAACCTGCGGTGGCCCCCGCTGCACTGCTTCAGAGTCCCTGGCCTGCAGACCCCATAGCGGAGCTGAATCTATTGATCAGGGCCAAGTGCTCTTTCGTTGAGCAGCCTGGATCCGGATAGTGGTCTTGGGTGGTGGTCCTGGGGTGTGCTTTCAGCAAACCAAAGCTGGAGGAGGGGCTGCAACACCCCCCCAATACCTCCGGCAGCTGGGAAAGCCCCAGTGATTTGGAACAGAGCTTTCCCCACTGGAAGCAGAGTTTCACAGAGCTAAAAAAAGCCAACCAATTAACTGACTGGGCAACATGAGGAAAAGGAAGCAAAATAAGAACAGCAATAAAACTCTAGAATCCTTTTTTGTGGACAAAAAGGATCAAAGCATGGGACGGGAGGAAGACAAACCAGTCAGAACTCCCACACCAAATGCTTCCAAGACACTTTAAGAATGCCTAAAAAGGACTTTGAAAACCAAATAAGAGAAGTGGAGGAAAAATTGGGAAGAGAAACGAGAATGATGTGAGAAAATCATGAAAAGAGAGTCAACAACCTGACTGAAGAAAACAACACTAAAGAACAGATTAACTCAACTGGCAAAAGAGGCCCAGAAAGCCAATGAAGAGAAGAATGCCTTAAAAAGTCGAATTTGCCAGATGGAAAAAGAATCTCAAAAGCATTCTGAAGAGAATAATTCCTTCAGAATTAGAGTGGAGCAAGTAGAAGCTAATGACTTTATGAGAAACCAAGATA
>CM053597.1:37742871-37763340 GCA_028646575.1 Pseudocheirus occidentalis | reverse complement strand
AACCAAGGATGGAAATTATTTGTCTACAAAGTTCCTGTGAATGACAGGTGTTTTATTTTGTTTAATCCTAAATCAAGAATTCAAGAGACTGAGGATAAAATAGCTAACTCAGAAAAGTGACTTAGATTAAAAGGATTAACTTGATAATACAAGTTGATATTACCTCTATGTGATGACAAATGGAAGATATTCTATAAGCAATCCTATAAAGTCAACAGTAAGGAAAGAACAGTTCTCTCCTCTGTATTCCAAATCTTAAAACTATTAGATTCTTTTTAGCCTATGCTATACTTTGTGAATGTGCCTGCAATATATACATAAGTAAATGTAAAATTACACTATCGGATATTTTGCAAAACAACATAGCTTAAATGGAATAAGCATTGCAAGGACTATTTTAAGTCAGTCAACAACTACAGTGTATTTCCAAAGAATGAAATTCAGAAATTATTAAAAACTTGATTCTGAAGACTCTCTGGGATAAAAATGCCTTCTGGCAGGCTTGTGCTTAAATTACCTCAGCTAACATAGATATGATATCAGTCTTTTTCCTTCTTTTTAACATCACTATAGTCACTAGGGGCAATGAGGTGTAGTAGCAATTAACAGAGCCTACTGGGCTAGAAGTCAGGAAGATCTGTGTTCAAATTCAGCCTTAGACGGAATGGCTGTGTAAACCATGGTAAGTCACCCAACCTCTCTGCCTCAATTTCCTCATCTGTAACAATGGGGGTAATAATAGCAAATCACTTAGCAAAGTACTTGCTAAGTGCTATACATAGGAAGTGCTATACAGATGAGTAGCTTTTATTATTATTATTACTATTAGCCCCTTCATTAGAATGAGAGGATATTTTTTCAAATTACATTTGAGTAGCAAGATATGATTAAAATACCATTACACTGGGGTGGAAGAGAAAGTGATCCAGAAGACCTTAGTTCCTGTCCCAGCTCAACCACTAACTTGCTTTGTGACCAGAGGGAACTCACTTAAACCTGCCTGGGGACCAACCATTACATTTGTAAAATGAAGGGGTTTGCCTAGTCAGTGGTTCTCAACCTTCCTAATGCTGCAACCCTTCAATATTTGTATGTGGGTGGACCCACCTAGAGATGGAGGATAGAGAAGTGGTGTCTTGGTTCCTAAGGCCATCGGAAATATGTGTTAGGTGACCCCTGTGAAAGGGTTGTTCAACACCCCCTGGGGGATCGTAACCCACAGGTTGAGAACCACTGGTCTAGACAATATCTAAAATCGTTTTCAAGTCTAAATCCATGATTCTAAATCCAATGTTTCAGAAGGACCTAAGAAGTGTATAGTACTGATTCCCACTGGTACATGGCATCTATAAATGCCTACGAAGATAACTCAGCTGGTATACCTCAAGACCTCAAAGACTCAAATCTTCCATTCTCTTTTAAAAAATAATAAAATGTGAAATATACAGCATTAACTTTATGTTGTGTCAGGCTCACTGCAAAACCAGCATTTATTTAATTTAAAAAAAAAAAAAAAAAAGCTTGTCCCAGGTCTTACATTTTTATGCTACAATATTCTTTTGGTTAAAATTATTTCTGGTTTAACTTTTGAGATTAAAAAAATTATATATACTTAAAAAACCCCAAAGAATGTGTCAATTAACAATATTACACGCAAACTACGCAAACTATGATTCTGTTAGATTAAAAAAGGGAACTTCTGGTGTGGGAGCTCCTTCCCTCAATCCAGTCATAATTTTGTAGCTAACTCTGAGAGGTGACTGAGACAAGGAAACATGACTTTCCCAGGATCACCGAGCTAGGTATGGAGCTGGGTGGGATTTCAACCTATGTCTTTTTAATTCTGACATCCCTTATACTAATATTGCTCCAACAGTAACATAGATACATTTGATGGGGGGAACAAAAACCCCTCTTGTAAATTATACAACAAAGAATGAATCTTTTTTGCTTCCATGCTAATCACCCCAGGCCAAGCAAAAACAAAGGTACATGTGTAAAGAAGTCCTTTGCTACAAGTGTGACCAGAAAGTTTTAAAGCTGCACTTACTACACTGTATCTTATACTTAAATGAGAGATGAGAGAACTCTAAAGAGACTTCTTAAAACCTATCTTCATGGATACAGACAGTGCTATAGGACCCTTGTAGACAAAAATATGAAGATAACCTAAAGTTAACCTAGCAAACAAACTACTGTCATCACTGAAAATTACATTTAAGGGTTAGAACTGTTTTATACTATTCTCAGCACCTTTGAAATTCATTCAAAATAGAAAATGCTATTCAAGTATAAATAATATGAACAGTTTAGCTGTCACGGGAATAATAAATTATGTTATTGTTATTAAAGTACATTACATGTTTTCTCATTTGATAAAACAACACTCTGAGGTCAGTGCTTTAATTATTCCATTTTTGCAGATGAAAAAACTTAGGCTAAAGAGAAGCTAATGAATTGACAGGAAACTCTTAAGTATCTAAGGCTGAAATGGAACATTGACATCTTGACCTCCAACTGCAGAACTTGGATATATATATGACTTTTAAGAAAGGAAACTTAAAGACAGTCCTGGCTTCCTTTAAGAGGTAACTCAGATCCCACCTACTCATTACAAAGGCCTTTCCTGGTTATCTTCTTCCTCCCCCTATCCCTCACCTTCCTCTAAGATTTATACTGGATATATCTCCTATGTACATGGTTGCTTGCATGTCACAGCCCCCATTAGAATGTGAACTTCTGGAGGGGAGGCCCATGATGGTTTGGTTGTTCTGTTCCCTTTCTTTGTAACCCCAGCACTTAGCACAGCACCTAGTAACACCAAATACATGTCTGTTGATGATGACTCTAATAATGATCTTGTTTCTCTTGTGTATTCTCCCTTACACCTCTCATGGCAAAAGAGATTTCAATTATAAAATGAAAAAAAAAAATCAAGCAACTGATTGCCTGCTTCTGATGAACTTTATTGGTGAAAAAATTCCAAAAAGGGAATGCAAAGTTGTTTGTGATGATCGGTTATTATACCTTTCTACTTCTAATAAGTAACATTAATTTACCTGGTAAAATGAATACATTATGTGGATACTCCATATGAATGAATGGAAACTCATTAGGGAAAGGAAATATTTTTTCATTATTGTCTATAGCCCCAAAACCCAGAGAGAGGGGAAGGAAAGAGAAAGAAAAGGAACACTAGAGGGAAGAAGAGGAAGGAAATAAACATTTATTAAGACCCTATTATTTGATTCTCAAAACGACCCTAGGAAGTAGAATTTCTATTATTATGCTCATTTTAAGGATAAAGAAACTGAGTCAATATGGATTAAGTGACGTCCCCAGGGTCACATATCTAGCAAGTGTCTGAGGCTGCATTTGAACTTAGAGGTGACTCCAGGTCTAATCTCTCTCCACAGTGTCACCAGCTGCTTCAAGCCCCAGTAACAGGAACTAATGCTTCTTCAACTGAATTAAGTTGGCCAAGACTTCTTTAAAAAGAAATTTTGATGAATTTTCCCCCTAAAATATCTTACATCATTTAACCTTTGACTGATGGAAAAGAGTAACTGTGATACTTTGGAGGGTACTGTGGAACAGGCTTTCCCCTTACCCCAACCTGTTCTAGTTAGGGATTCTATCCACCTCTGTTCTCATTTTCCTACAGTTTATCTTACTCTGTGGTTCCAGCTTCTAGGAAACCCATCCTTGTTGGCTAGTTCTAATCTACTGTCATGTAACTTCAGCTGAAACCAGGTAACCAAGCTGATTAAATCACTAGGCTTCATTTTTACCTTGATTTTAAGGCTACTTGGGATTGAGAGCTATGGACACTATACTGCCTCTAAAGCTTTTTTTTCAAATGTTTAAAGGTCATTTGATGTAATATGCATAAACAGCACCTGGCACATAGCAGGCACTTAATTCCAATTCCCTTTCTCTCCTTTCTTGCTTTATTCTACAATCAAGGCTGCCCTATATGACTGAACACCAATTCAATAAGCTGCTATTCAATTACTTATTTGTTTTTTAAACCATTATTTCCAGCAAATTAGGAAGAGGACACCAATTATTTGCACATGAGTACATGCTGTAGCAAAAGTCATCCTTAAATTATTTCTACTGTGAAAAGAGTATAAAACACAACCCAATCATATGCTGTAATTTAGAAGTAGGCAAGTTAGATCTACTCCATATTTACTTTTAAAGAGGAGAAAATTCTGTTAAGTTATACAGAGCTTATACAATAATCCAAAGTCATGATAACTTCTGGTATAAATATTTCCTTGTCCACCTCCACTATGTCATTAGAAAATAAAACATATGTGTTTTATGTATAATATATATGTAGTTTCTTTCAGTGGTCAAAAGGGATTTTTAACTTTAGTGTCAAAATGTTAGGTTACCATCAAACTAGTAATCTTTAAAGCATAGTAATTTAGCTCAATTTAAATAAACCTTTATTTACTGAAATAAAGCAGCTTAAAATGAATACTTTAAAAAATATTGTCAAACAATTTTGGAACAGTTTCCTTTCAGGGAAATCTAATTTTATCTCAACATTATCTGCCTATTCATTAGAATTCTGGAAATACCAATTTGGAGTTCATACTAACCCAAGGAAGAGGGAGGATGAAAAAAAAAGGATCTTTATTTTTAAGCAAACAAATAATCTCACTTTTTTTTTGAGGAAAGATGAACTTCAGACAGAAGTTCATGATGATGCTGGGCTCTTTACATTGTCAACGATATATGAATACCCTAGGAAGAATAAGAAATACGTGAGGATGACAGCATGAAACATGACTCACAATGTTCGTGATATATAATCTATTTTTTTGTAAAATGTTTAAATTAAATATTTATCATCACTAGTTCTAGGACTGCCTGAACAAATAAATGATTCTTTTCTTCTTTAATAATAATAATTTCTTACATTGATAACAAGTGCAGATATATAACTTTATTCTCAGAAAACATAAAGAGAGACTGAAAAGCCCATCATTTAAGCAAGAATAAGAAAAAAGACTGACAGTCCATGTGGTTAGGGTAATCTAGTTAACTCAAAATAAAAGGTGAGAAGAACCTCTCAATGACATATCCATTATTATAAAGGACTGATGTTAAATATGAAGAAAGGTCCTACAGGGTAATAAAACAGTAGGAATGTAATGGTTTAGTGAATGGTAAGAATTAAGGGAAAATACACATTACTGGAATAACAGATCATTCGAAATATTAAGTACATAATTATTCCTTCTATTTAAAAAAAATAACTTGGTGATCACAAATTAAGACACAAAATAAATTTTCTAAAGATTAAAACATCTGGGCAGGTGTCCTTGAGGGTACCCAATTTTACAATCCTAAGAGTAAAAAAGGAACAAAAAAACAAAGGAACTCTAGTGATTTTATTTCTAAAGTCACAATCATTTAACCAACAATAAGATAGTTGTGGAATATCAACAGGGAAAGGGATGACTGGCTGATTTGCCTCTGATGTCACAGTCCTATTAACAAAGCCTAGAGATAGAATTTGAGCTGGGCCCACAGTTCTTTTCCTGGCTATACCACTGAGTATACAGATTTCAACATAAACATCCTGTTATTTGACTAGTCAAACACAAAATGTAATTATGTAATGGTACTTGTCCATATTTCTAGGAAAAGTACTGTAATGCCTCATTTAGCTGGCATCATGGAAAAGGAAATGTTTTATGTAAACTTTTTTTTTCAAGGTAACATGTAATTCTTTAAAATGTTAAAATCAAACACAAATATATAACCATTTCTGAATACTATCTGTCAAAATGTATTAACAAATACTTCTCTTATCTCCTCTTCCATCATAAAGAAGTAACATAAAAGGGAAGCAGTGTGGTAAAGGGGAAAGGATGCTGGTTTTAGAGGCAGAGAAAACAGGTCCAAATCTGAGCAATTTACTACACCTCTGTGACTTGGTCAAGTTAAACCTCTCAGAGGCTCAGTTTCTGTATCTATAAAATAACCTCCAGTTTCTTTCAGCTTTAAATCTACACTTACTTAACTTGAAACAACACTGAATAAACAGTCATAATGTAATAAATTTACATAATATATAATATAAATTTACATAATAAATTTACACTTTTCTGTGTAAAAATGAATGTTTATGAACAGCATTTCCCTCCATTCCTTGATTCATCTCACTTTATTAAAGAATATGTCTAATATAATTAAGCACTTATTTAATGACTTTATGCATCATGAGTATAAATTTGTTAAGATAAGATTTAGATGCCATTTAGTTCAACCATCTCACTTATGGAAGAGAAAAGTGAGTTCTATAGAAATTAAATGAGTCACCTGAGGCCACAGGGATAAATACCAAAGCTAGAATTCAAATGCAGCTTCTTTGATACCAAATCTTGTATTCTTGACCATTTCCCCCCACCTACCCCAACCCACTACTTCTGGATTCAAAAATGGAAAGAGGAGAGAAGGGAGAAAATGGAAATTCTGAACTGATGAAAAGGTTATATTCAAAATGGTGATTTGTAAATTAATTCTTTGGAATCCAAAATCTATTTCCCAACAAAGAAAACGACCAAAAAAAAGTAGTTAACTATCACAATCCACCCTCACCTACTTGGCAAATAACAAAAGCGAAATGTTGTTTGGTACCTAAATGTTTTCTGAATGAAAATTTTACATGCTTTCTAAAAATTACAATAAGCTTTCATATAAACTGTCCCATTTAATTCTCAAAAACACCAAGTGCTAAAAACAATTATCCTTAATGAAATATAGTTAACACTAACATAGTATTTAACCGTTATGTGACAGAGACAGTATGAAGAGTTTTCACAACAATCACCTCCTTTGATCCTCACTACAACTCAGTGAGGTAGATGATATTGTCATCACCACTTTATAAAAGATGAAACCAAAGCAAACAAAGGGTAAATGATTTTCCCAGGATCACACAGATATAAAATGTCTGAAGCTGGATTTAAACTTAGATCTTTATGACTTCTGGCAGGAAAACTACTCAGAGAGGTTAAATGACTTGACCAAGATCACAAAATTTAGTGGAAATCTCAAATCCTATGTGACAACATTTTCAGAAATGTCCCAATAACTACTTCAAAAGCTTTAAATGTTGTCCAGTTACATAATTTTAAAGGAAATCTCATAAAAAGGAATTAAATCAATTTTTCAATGACAACTCTTTTGCAAAAGTATAAAAAAATTTCTTCAATTTCAATCTTCTTAATCTGGAATGAAGTGATTTGAGTTTCATTAAAATAAAACTTACTTCAACAGTGTCTCAAGGATATGGAATTTTATCAGTGCTAGTACTCCCACTGATGAAAATGACAACTTCTCCATAACTTAATAAATGATCTTCAAAAAAAATTCATCACACTGCTGTCTACCACCTTTCTGTACTCTGCAAGGCTAGTTCTCCAGACAACACTGAGTCTATGTATATTCAGTCTTTCCAGTCAGTTAAACCAGAATTTATTAAGCAAAGACTATGTAAGCCCCAAGTATTGTGCTAAAGCACAGGAGATGAAAGAAAAGCAAAACCCCAAACAAACAACTCAGCCCTGACTTTCAAGACCTCAGTCTAATGGGAAAGACAAAATAACACCAACAACCAAGTAAAAACAAGATACAGACAGAATAAATTGCAGGGACAGAGGGATGCCAGAGGGGAAGCACTAAGATTAAGTAGGGCTGAGGAAGGCTTCTTGCAGAAGGCAGGACTCTGAGACTGGAAGAAAGTCAGGAAAGTCAGAAGGCCAAGACAAGAAGTTCTAGACATGAGGCACAACCAGTGAAACCGCTCCAGACTTTCCAAAACTTTTAATTTGGGTAAACAGTCTTCTAGAATTTAAGGACATTTACACATCATAATAAGAAAATTGGGAGTCAGCTGGATATATTAGAAATAAAATAACTGTGAACATTATCTTACACACTGAAAAACAAAAGTAATACACATACTATTACCACCTTCCCCCCCATATACATATATGAAATACCATTACTCAATTACTTCTGTGAGGCAAATATGCTGTTAAATTTTTAACCAAGAAATTCTTTAAAAAGAGAATTATAGGGGTGGCTAGGTGGCACAGTGAAGAGAGCTGGCCCTGGAGTCAGGAGGACCTGAGTTCAAATCCAACCTCAGCCATTTGACATTTACTAGCTGTATGACCTTGGGGAAGTCACTTAACCCCAACTGCCTTACCTTCCCCCCTCCAAAAAGCCAAAAAAAGGGAGAGAATTATAGGCTAATTTCTCTGAATGATTGAAGTATTATTAACAGTTTGTGGATGGGTCAGATTACTACAGATGCAAAAATACTAAACAGAAAATTAACCAACAGAATACAAACAATACACAGTTATTTTTCATGACCCCATTATAGTTTATACCAGGCACGGATGGCTGGTTTTAACATCAGAAAAATTTGCAACATTTCAATTTTTTTTCTACCCAGAACTACAATTTCATCAGTAAAAAAAAAAAAAAAAAAAATCAAAATTCTGCAAAATACAGTCTTCATGAGTTGGCTAAATGAAGAAAAGATAAAATTTGTCAAGTATCACAAAACCAATGTGTTAGCCAGAGAGCTAGATTTGAATCTAAGTCATTCTAAATCTAAAGCTAGCTCTTCTATTAACCTTGCCCTTTTAAAATAAAACATATAAACCAAAAACTGCTAGAAAAAAATAACACTATGTCAGTATATACAAAAAGACTATGCTAAAGACCAAATTCATTCATTAAATGCAAAAAGGGAAACGAAAATAAGTAGAGATTTTTCTCTGTGCAATTAAAATTTTCTACTTTATTATGCCAAGAACCAACATAAGAGGCAATCGAAAAACATTAAAAAGCATTCCAAATAAAAATAAGAACAAAGTAAAGATGCTTACTCTCTCTACTTTTTATCTGACATCACCCTGGAAATTCTTCTAATTACAATGGGACAAAAAAAAATATTGGTGAGATTAACAATAGAACAGAAGAAATTAAAATATTACAAAATACCACTTGAAGATGAAAATAAATTTAGGAAATCTGAATGGCTCCACCAAATAGTTAATGGAGACAATGAATTCAACACAATTGCAGTACACAGACTGATCCACGAAAAAGTATTTTTTATTAAAAGACTAAGAAAAATACAATAAAAAAATTTTATCAGAAACTGAAATATCGGAGAATTAGTTTACCTAAGAACATAAAGGATTTATATAGCAGATATATAAAATAAAGGAGGACATACATAATAGGACATATTTATTTTGTGGATGAGTCAGATCAATAGTAAAAAAAAAAAAAAAAAAACCCAAACAGAAAAACCTCTTCAAGTGAAATGATAAACACAAAAGCACTTTGAAAATCTCAAAACACTACCTAGAGACTAAAAAAAAAATTTTATATCTTGTTTTACATCACCATCATTTTCCCCAGTATTTCATCCACTCCCTTCCCCTCCATTAAGTGATCAATACACTGAAAAAGTCTGAAAGCATGTTTAATGCTCAACACCTGTGAACTTCTTACATTTTCCCCCCTCACCCTCAAAGGGGCTAGGTGGAGGTATCTCATCTCTTCTTTTCACATTCACTTCTGATTCATTTTTGTGGCTGTTCTTTTCATTTACACTGCTGCAGTAATTACAGTACATTGTTTTAGTATTATTTTAGTATTGCCTTATATTTAGTATTGTCTGCTTACTTCAGTTGGCTTCAGTTTATGTAGATCTTTCCATGCTTCTATGAATTAATCACACTGATCACTTCTTACAGGTCAGTAATCTATTAAAAACAGTAAACATTGACATGAACTTGACTTAAATTTGTTAAGACATTCCTCAATCCATTTTGTTTCCAATTCAATGCAAAGATAAAGTGTTGCTTTAATATTTTGGTGGGGAAAGGAACTGTCTTAACAATGGCCTGCTTGGACCTAGTAATGGAATCTCTGGGTCAAAGGGTATGTAGTATATTTCAATCCCTTTATTTCCATAATTCCAAATTGCTTTCCAAAATGGTTCTATGTACTGATTCACTGCTCTATCAACAATGCAGTACTGAGCCTGTCTTCCCACAGCTCCTGTAACATTCACTATTCTCATCTTTTGTCATCTTTGCCAATTTGCAGAATGTGAAAAGAGAGGTGTTTTGATTTGCCCTTCACTTATTTTTAGTGATTTGGAACACCTTTTCATGTGATTGTTAACAGTCTGCAATTATTTTGAGAACTGTTTGTTCATATCCTTTAACCACTGTGTTTGTACATCTCCTCTGTATCATAGGTACGATGATTTTTGTCTAGAAGCTTTTCTGTTCCATATAATCAAAGTTAACTATTTTATCTTGAAATTGCCCCTGTCTATTGTTTGGTTAAAAAAAATAAAAACTTCCTAAAATTTCCTTAAAAGTTATTTTACTGATTTGGAAAAAGTAATAATATTCATTTAGAAAAACAAAAGGTCAAGAATATCAAAGAAACTAATGAAAAAAATATATAAAGGAAGGAGATCTTATACTGTATTAGAAGGCAATAATTATCAAAACTATCTAGTAGTGGCTTAGAAACAGAAAGGTAGATTAGTAGAACATAGACATAATTTATAGCAACAAATGATTATAGTAACCTTTTGTTACATAAATAACTTTATATATAAATATATATATATATATATATATATATATAAAAAGTATTTACAAGTGTAAATACTTACATTCTGGGGAGAAGAATTCATTATTTGATAAAAATTCTTAGAAAAGTTGGAAAGCATTCTGGCAGAAATTAGGCCTAGACCTATATCTTACACCATTTACCACAAAATGGATACATGACCTAGATATAAAGATATACAAGAAAGTCTGAAGAACATGGAACTTATTACCCATCAGACTTATCTAGCATTAGGTTAAAATGGATAATTGTTATTACATTACCTCAGGTAGGTTTCAGATAAATAAACCAAACGTAGCCAAGATCAGAAGTAAAACAGAAAATTGGGGGAATTTTTTTATAGATAGTTCTTTAGAAAAAGGTCTCATCTCACATATATAAAGAACTTTATCAAATCTATAAGAATACGAGTCATTCCCCAATTGATAAATGGTCAAAGGATACGAACAGGCAGTATTCCAATGAAGAAATCAAAACAATTTATAATCATGTGAAAAAATGCTCTAAATCATTATTGATTAGGGAAATGTAAATTAAAACAACCTTGAGACATCACTTTACTCTTTTAAGAATGGCTAACGTGACTAAAGAGGAAAGTGACAAATGTTATTAGAGATATGGAAAAACTGGAACGCTAATTCACTGTAGGTAGAACTGCAACCCAGCAATATTACTGCTAAGTCTTTTTCCAAAGATGATCAGGGAAAAAGGAAAAGAACCTATACATTCTAAAATATTTCTATCAGCTCTTTGTAGAGGCAAAGAAATGGAAATTTGGGGGATACCAATTGGGGAACCAACTGGTTAACTGGGGAATGGTTGAACAAGCTGTGGCATGATTGTGATGGAATATTACTATGCTATAAGAAATGAGCTTGAAGGCCTTAGAAAAACACGGACAGACTAGCATGAAATAATGGAGAGTGAAATGAGAACCTAGAGAATGTTGTATGCAATAACAAGAATATTGTTTCAAATAAGTAATTTTGTCTATTATAAATACCCAAATTAATTATAAAGGACCTATGAAGGAAGATGCTATTTGCACACCTGCATCCAGTGAAAGATATTAGTAATATTATGTATAGAACGATTTTATATATGTGTGTGTGTATATATATATATATATGTGTATACACACACACACACACACACACACATACATAAATTTGTATCTAATAGTCATCTTGGGGGAGGTGGAAAGAAAAAAAAAGATAACTCCTTAATATATTTAAAAGGAATAGCAAGCTGTACATAATATATAAGGGATGACTGAACTGTGTTTCCAATGAAATCATGTGATGTATAATTTGTGAAACCTAAGGAGTCATATTTGTCTGAAAGTTGTCTACTAATTATTAGTTACTTCAGGAAATAAAAACTGTGGGGAGGGAGGTAGCTCAGAATCCATTCTATCTGTTCTCTGAGAAAGCCTTTGTCCTGTGTAAAAAAAAAAACTGCCAGGCCAGATGAAGCTCACTAAGGATGAGGTCTATTAACCCAGATGCTATCTTAGATAATGGGAATTTTCTTAAGGACATCCTGCGATGAATCTTCAACTCATGCTTTGGTCAACTCTCTTAGCACTTGAGCAAATTCCTTTCTCATGCTATGGAGATCATAAAATCCGAGTGATGCAGACTAAAAAGTATTTATGGCTTGTCATTCTTTTAGTAAAAAAGGAATAAAGAAAATGGAGGGAGGGGGCCCTGAAAAGTGACATGTAATCAGGGGTGGAGATGGGGGTAGGTTTTAGGTGTTTTCAGATAGGCTATATGGGGACAGAAATTTGGACTCAGGATAAGACATAAAAAGTTTTTTAATTGTCTGAAAGGGTGCGTCTCCTTACAGGTCACCCAAGCAGGAAATCTTTCCTTAATTCACCTATGGCCATTATTTCTCACACAATATATTTGCAATTTCATGTGCAATCATTTTTTTTCTATTTTATTATGTTACAGAAATGCTTGCTTTATTTCTTAAGTTCAGAATAAATAAATAAATAATTTTTAAAAAGAGCAACTTTCTGCCCATAGGTATGAAAGGTATATGATTACATTCTGAATTTTTAAAATAGTGTAATATTGAATACTGAGGTCACATTCATCTACAATGTTTTATAGGATATGCTATAAGTTGTCAGTTTTAGCCTCATTTTTACCAGACTGTTTTCCTATTTTCCCAGAAATTTTCCCTAAGGAATAAGTAGTTTCCAGTTAATCAAACACTTGGGTTTTATTGAGTTCTGTTTCTTCTTGTTGTTGTTATAATGTACAATACCAATTTTAATTCTCAAGTTTCTTTACAAAAGACTAAAATACAAAAAAAAATTTAAATTAAAAAAGAGGGCAAGAATCTTCGAAGAGAAAAACTGATTGATGAAGGCAAAAGTGGCTTAATCAAACCTATCTGGTTCAGGGAGAAAAAAGAGAAACAGATTAATGGAGCAGAATAAACACATCAAACATTCGACTACATGTGTGCAAAAAGGACCAGAATTTGGTAAACCTACAGAAAATAAAAATCGAAAAAAGATTTTTACATTTAATCATTTACATTTATGTAAATGAGAACATTTGTTGATAATCTAGTCAGAAAAGGATTTAAACCCACACTTTATATCAATTATAGAGCCAAATGAGACAAACCTTTTGACACTTAAAATACAGAAGGAACTGTTGAAAAGTCAGCACTCATTCTTAGTGTACAAAGTATAAATGATCAAAGAATGTAAACAGAATTTTCAAAAGGAGAAATAGATAATCACTTGGGGAAAAAAATTTTCAAGTTAACCACTTGAAAAAATGCTAATAATCAGATACGAATTAAAGCTATGGGGTTAAAAAGAAATGAAATTCAATGTTGGGGGTATTGTGGGAAAAATAGGCAGTCTATCATTGCTTATAGGCCTGCAAATTTATATTATAAAACCTTTTCATTGAGTCAACAGATTGAATGTCATAAAAATTGCAAAAATAATCATGTCTGACCCATTACTTCCACTGTTGTACAACCTAAAAGAAATCACTTTTTTAAAAAATCACTTAAAATAAAACTATTCAAAGACTGAGATCTTTACAAAATAATGTAAAACAAAAAAAGTAGAACTAAAAACTAAGACCGTACCGCAGAAAAAAAGAATAAAAATCTACAGATAAAGATCCTGTTGAGGTCTTAGAGCAACTGAAAAAAATATTTAAATGAAAATAAACACATTTAGCTGGATGAGTCGGTGTTCAATGTTAAACTTTTAATGAAAATTTTATAATATTTTTTAATCTACTCAAAGATCTATCCATACTTCAAAAAACAGGCCTAAGTACTAAAGATAAAATGATCCAATAGTGACAAACAAGTACCTGTTATTTCAAAGAAAATTTCAGGGAAGAAATGTGCTGAATACCTAGATTTAAAAAAAAAAAATTCTCTTATAATAACTCATTTATATAGTACTTCCATAATCTATCAACTGTTCCTCCTTACAACAATCCTATGAGGTAATGCAGAATCTTAAAGAGTTAGAAGACCTTTACAATGCAAATAGTTTCTATCCATACCTGAATAGTAATTTCCTCTACAAGATTCCAACAAAGTAGTCATTTAACCGTTTGCAAGACTTTCACTCACAACTTTAAGAGATATCGACTCTACTTCTGGTCATCTCTCTTTGGAAGTTCCATTGCTTCTGGTTTCCTTACCATCCTAGTCCCTATCCACTGCATATTCTCCAGTATGATAATAGGCAGTATATTTATTACTATTTCCACTTTACAGATGACTTAAAGGGCTTGTCCAAAAATACATAAGTACGTAACAAGTCTGGGATTTGACACCAAGTCTTTTGACACCAACTCCAATGCTCTTTCAATCCAATCATGTTGGTACTTGGCTACTCAATAGAAGCATTACAATGGCATTTACATACCTTACTTGATAGGCCAGAATTAAGCTTTACAAAACAATATGTAGTTAAGTCATTTCAAAGAGTCCATCTACATAGAAGCTCAATGTGATAAAATGTTTTTGACCAAGCTTTAGCCCCAAAGATATGAGTATGAATGAACCTTCCTCCTTCCTTGCAGGAGTCTAGGGAGTATGGGAGACTAGGGAAATGTAATACTACAAATAATTTCTGTCTTCTTTGATATTTAGTTTTGCTGAACTGTTCCTTTGTTTAAAGGAATACAAGGGGGTGAGAACTGTTAAATACAGATGGTGTTAAAACAAAAGTATCAATAAAATTTAAAAGTAAATTTCTATGAAGTATTGCATATACATTCTGATTTTGCCATTTACATTATTATAATTATTAATTAGAAATTTTACTACAAAGGCATTGGAAAATAAAATCTGTGGATCTAATAATCACTTAAGATAATATAGTGACATACCTCAAAATGTAAATCTAACGGTGGCCATAAACAATTCTGATACCATTCTCTTTATACATGACCATTTTCAATCAGCTTACTAAAGCATAAAATCTATCAAGTTATATTTTACACTAATGGTTTTCAAAGGAATATACTTTTAGGTGTAGGATATTAGATTTTTATTTGAAAGTATCTGTTGTGTCAAGAGAAATGTATCAATGTTTTAAAAATGAAAACAAGTTTAAAAAGATGTTTTATGTATTCTATGATAATAAGTCAAAAATCATATTGGCTTTAAATTAAAATCAAATTTTGATCTCACCAATGTTGGAGACAGATGGATGGAGTAATCACATACTAAGCATTTACTTTGCTGTGTATACTAGACATTGTGCTAACTGCTGGATATATTGCCCTCAATGGGAGAAGACAACACATGAAGAGGACTAAAAAAAAAAAAAAAAACCCAGTTTGTGGTGGGCATAAGGATAATGGCTAGGATACAGACGGCATGGTATCAAGATGGTTGGGATGAGTAAAAGTTACAGTATAACCGACAAAAGTCACACATATAATAATCAAGAAGCAAAGATCTAGTAGTGAGAAAAAGTAACAAATCTCACTTCACTTAGGGAAAAAGGTGGAAGAGTGCAAAACAATTATAAAAAATTGACTTTATTATTATGGAAAAATACATTTTAGAAAATATTAACTATCAATTCACACTCCTACTTTCACATCTCTACAAAATCTTCAGGAGAATAATTTTTACACATCAATGATTTCACTGATGAAGGTATGAGAAAGGTATAGGCAAGTTTTCACAAATGATTTTCTATAGCAGATGACATCTTCCTAGTCACACAATTTTCCAGTATCTATTGATGAATGGCTCTTGATCATAAATACTTATCATTGATAATTGATTAAAATGTTTCCCCCTTCTTATACTATCATAACTGATTTTATGCATACAAATTTTTTTAAATTGCAGACTATCTCCTCCATATGTGTTTTAAAAGTATCTTCCAAAGGCGTAAAGTATACTTACACTACTCTTCTCATTTTTTAACAACACAACTTCTTATATTCAGGTCACATATTCAATTTAGCTTATTTAAGTAGGTGATACTTAAGTGGCTGCTCTAAACCTTAAAAATGCCAAATGCCCCCTGATTTTCCTAGGAGTTCTTGTAGAAAAAAAAAGGGGGGGGAATCCTTCCACTAGTAATTTATGTTCTTGGATTTATCAAACACTGATTTTGAATTGCTTCTGTAAGAGATGAACCAAACTTCTGTTTCCACAAGAAAATATGTAATATGCCACAAGTCCTGTATTTGCTGGGGAAGGCAGGGAAACAAAGGGATTAGAAATGTTGAGCACGCTTCACTCACTCAACAGGTACCCTGCTTATTAATGTATCTAAAGGCCAATAACTCCTTCCTTGTACTTTAGATAAAATCCACAACTTCAAAAACCAGAGAAGAATTTCATTACTTTTCTTAGATGGTGAAGGAACCTTACAATATTCTGGGTTTAGCCTCCTATTAATTCAGGGGTTTCCTTTAAAAGAATTTATGACCTGTTGTTCTTTTACTAAACAAGCTATAAAGGGAATGAGAAATGTAATCAGGAATGGAGACCCATGTGGGAGTGGGGTTTAGGTGTTTTTCAGAAAGGCTATGAAACCTGAAGTGCCTTAGCCAATGGCAGACAGGTGGGAAATTTGAATTGAAAGCAAGGCATATAATCCTGGCATTTCTCTGAAGCAAATGTAGTAGTCCATTAGGAACTACCCATTAATTCACGGTGAAATTAATGTAAAAATGAATAAAACCTTGCCTGACTTCACAAAGAATGTTGTCATTTTTAAAGTGGGTATGTTTCTCACAGTTTGGGGGATCATCTGGGATCTCTAATATCAGAAGAAGGGGAAACTCACTATGGAGAATGGGAGGCCCTCCATTCCAACAGCCAAACATCCACAGGTGGAGGAGTTTCCCCCCTTCTGACTGCTAACTTCCCAGGACTATTTTTGAAATCACTGTGAACCCACGAATACAGATAAAACAGTGGGAGATTTAATGAGACAGTGTTTCTACTATGCAAGTCTGTGGACAGAGCCAGGTAAAGAAAATCCAGAATCTAAGTATTTGCCCTGTTGGTGAAATGTGGTTTGAGTCACTGAGATGAGAAATGTGGTCTGAGTCCCCAAGATAAGAAGTGGGGTCCAAATCACCCTCAAAATTCCTCCCAATAGTCTATTAGGGAAGAACAAGGAGGTAAAGGCATCAGGGAAATATTCCAGCATGTCTGTGGTACTGGGAGAGTAAGAGATCTCTGGGAAGGACCCTTTTGAAGTCAGTCTGAGTAAACTGGCATGAAAAGTCTGTTTTGACCAGTCTAATTTTAATCCTAAATTGATTTATTTCCTAAAAAGAGAAAATCTGTATTGCTCTGTCTGTATGTATTTGTATTGTGTGTCTGTGTGGAGTGAGCGTCTGTATGTACTATAATAACCTATAAGGTTTAAAATGTAGCCAACTAGCAAGAGCAGCAAGTGTTGCAGCTGAACTTTCCTTGGAATTCTGCTATCTTCCCCCCTTCTTTCTACCCCCCCATTGGAACAGCACCAGAAGAGTGGGTGGATGGGAAAGAGAAAAATATTTTAACTGTTAAAGGTTAGGAAATTTTTTCAAAAGTTGCTGAAAACCAATTTCTTTCTTTCTCTTTACAACTCTGGCCAAGTATTGAATGTGAAGAGGGAGATAAGAAAGGAAGGGGAGTGGGGGGAGAGGAGAATCTTTGACCCACAGATTAAAAAAAAAAAAAGGCAGATTGACCAGTATTTAACCATTTCCTGCCTCACCTAAGAGAAATTTTTGTGTAACCGGCCACAATCAAAAAGTAATTGAATTCATTCTGGTGACATCTGGAAATGTTAAAAGTGAAAATGTGTTACTCCTAATTTAATACTTAAGATAGGCTAGAATTTATTATATTATTTGGCACTGAGGTCTATGTGAACAAGCAAAGAGAAATTCTGCTAGAAGTTAGTGAAAGATAAGCAAACAAAAACTCAAGCAGGAAGCCTAAAGTGAAAGGCTGAAAAGGCTTGATTTATAGATGACTGTGTATTAACTCTCCCTATGTTCTAAGAAAAAGGAATGGTTTAGGATGAAGGTGAGGGGACTGCAATAGCAAACCATACACCCTCAGGTCACATGCTCTTAGTCACACTCTCCTTCATCCTACTTCAGAAGATTTGGGGAGGCTGAGAAGGTACATGGAAATTTTGATTATGTTTTAAATGGAAGGGGCTGAAAATGGAAAATTTGTAGCTTGACTGGAAAACCAACAGAAAAAGTTATGAAGAGTTCTACTGAATTTAAAAAGGGTTAGACTGTGGTGAAGATATTGATTACAGTGATTTGTACTATTCATTTAATTATTAAGCTCCCTAGGTCTCTACTTGAAAGGGAAGCTGACCATACCTTGTCAGCTTTGACTCAAATTACTTAGGGCTTTTTGTAGGAACCAAACCCTTTAGCTAATTTGATTAAAACTTTTTTCAAACCTCTCCAGAATGGGAGTAAAGAGTTGAAATGCCTAAAGCAGTTGTTTTTTACCTGAAGTCTGGAAAAGTAGACAGGGCTTCAACCTTTTTTTAAGGAAGCAGGAAAAAGTTATTCAGATTGGACTTAAAAATATCTATATATCTATATATAATTAAAATGTTGATATATTGTTATTTGGCCTTATGATTGTAAAGAGCTCAACACAATGACTGGCATATGTTAGACAAAATATTATTATCTCTAATTTAAGGTAATTGTTCCATATCTGATAACTTTCAAGTGGGTCTTAAATGCCAAAAATAATAAGATCAATAATTTCTGGATTATTGTGCTTCTAAATTGTTCTGTATTTCTAAAGTTCCCTTAGATTGTAAAATTTGAGAGATTACTGTGAGGCAGAAATGGTATTAAAACAATATCTTTTTCATCCGAATTTTGTTGCATATGAATAGGTATTTTTAAAAGGAATGTGATAAAAATAATATCATTGATATTTACTATGATAGCAGATTTTCCATTTGAAATATTGGCTATTATAAAAATATGTACAGTGATTTAAAGTTATAGTTTATTCCTTGTGCAAGGTGATTTGGAAATGCATCCACCTAAATTGATAACGGGCTGTTTAAAAAAATATTTCTCTTACCTAAATGTTAAGAACTGGACTGTCAGGAAAAGAGGATGAATGGGTTAAGAAGCTGTTAAGTCATTCTACTGGGCTAATGTTTTAATTTAAGAAATCATAAACTTCCAAGTTAGGTGAAATTCCAGAATGTAATTAATTTCTAGATATATATTTAAAGACAAAAGAAAGAAAAAATATTGAGTATATCTTTAAAGGCCTAGTAAACTTTGTTACTGTGATAAGACAAATTTAATTGGTTATTCTTGGCTTATTTTAGACACACTCTCTCTCTCCCCTTTCCATTACAAACACCTTTTTGACTAAGGCATTTTGTGATATCTAAGGATTTTTAATAACTAGAAATTTAGTTTGTTATAATATTTTGGGAATTTATGTTACTTAAGGACATTTTACACCAGATTAGTTTTAATGAATTAAGAAGCATTTTAGAATTAATTTTCTTCATAAAAGCTTAGTGATTATTCTTTTTTTTCTTTTTTTTTTTTAAGTCATCTGATTTCTAATTGGAGGAAAGATTAAGGACTTTCCAATATGGGAAGGGAAGAGTGAACAGATGCAGTTCCCTGAAATCAGAAAAAGAGGTTTCGGTTCCCCATCAAGTGTCTGTATTCTATTAAAGGAACATGGAAACAGTAACTCATCAGCTAGTGCAGGGCCAGTTTTCAGATAAGACATCTGGGTTGTTGGAGATGTATAATTGTGAGAAAACCCCTTGCACCAGTCTTTCAAATATCTCTTGACTACAGGCGTTTTAACCATCTCCCATGCCCGGAATGCCCTCCCTCCTTTCTACCTCTTCTACCTTCTTTTTTTTTTTTAATTTTGATTTATTTTCTTGGTTACATCATTCATTTCCACAAGGTTTTGAGTTACAGATTTTCTCCCCTTTTTGCCCCTACCCCCCAGCCCAGAACATTGATCCCACTGTAAGGCCCCTCCTACAATCTGTTCCCTTTTATGCCCTCCTCCAACACCCCTCTAGCTTTCTAGCAGGGCAGGAAGGGGCTCCCAGCCCCCATCCCTGAATGTATTATTTCCCAGTTGCATTTGATTGTATAGCTTTAAATACTAGATTCTTGCAATTCCTCCCCTGTCACCCACTCCCACTGGGCAGAGCAGCAATTCAATACAGGCTGTACCTGTGTAATTACACTCCATGGTGGGCAAATT
>CM053597.1:37709681-37742371 GCA_028646575.1 Pseudocheirus occidentalis | reverse complement strand
TGAACAGAAAATTTGACAATCAAACACAAGAAGCATGAGAAGGTAAATATGGGAAAGAAATCATAAGGAACTTACTGAAGTTGAACTATTTACATGCCAATATGGAAAAATTATAATAGTAACTTATGAAACTTTTCTTAGTTTGAGGATAGGTGAAGGGAATACAAATGTGTGTGTGTATATATATATATACATATATATACATATATGTATGTATACTTACATATATGTCTATATAGGAGAGTATATATGTGTATGAATACATATCTGAGCATGTGTATATATAGTGTACATAGAGGGTACAGGATCAATAGAATATGAAGGGATAATACCTTAAAACGTGAAAATCTGAAGTGGGAGAGGACTAGAATGAGAGGAGACAGGGAGAGACAGAATGGGGTTAATCATCCCATATAGAAGACACAAGGGATAACTGTTACATCTTTACCTGCATTTACTCTCACTGAATCTGGCTTATGGAAGGAATGACATAAACTCTAAACTGGGTATCATGCCCCACAGGAGAGCAGGCGGAATGGGGATGGGGATGAGAGGTGGGATGATGGAGGGGAGGGGAGGGCCTGGGAGAGGGTTGCTGGAAGCACACACTTCAGTAAAGGGACAGGGACAGGGACAGAGTAGAGAATCGAACAAGGGAGGGGGCAGGGTTAGAAGGAGGGACATATAATCAGTCTCTTATAATATGTCCACTGTGGAGATGTCCTGCATAATTACACATGTACAGCCTGTATTGAATTGCTTTTCCTTCCAGTGGGGGTGGGTGACAGGAGAGGAACTGAAAGAATCTAGAATTTAAAACTGTACAATCAAATGTCAAAAAACAAAACATATCATTATTATTATTATTATTATTATTATTGTTATTAACTACATTCAGCTGGGAATTAAGATATACAGGGACTGGGGTAGGGAGACCCTCCCTGCCCTACCAGAAAGTTAGAGTGGCGTTAGGGAAGGGGCTTTATAGTGGGATCGCTGTTTTGGGATTGGGGTAAGGGAAAGACGGGGAGAAAATTTGTAACTCAAAATCTCATGGAAAGGAATGATGTAAACAAGAAAACAAAAAAAAATTTAAAAAAGTCAAATTAGATGGATCTCTAAGATACTTTTCTCTTTTTTTTTCAGCTTTAACATTATGTGATTATGTAATTCTGATTACCGTGTTCCTACTCTGTAGTAGTAAGGTAATGAAGTATGTTTATGGCCCACTAACTGTTAAGAGAACTGGGAATAGGAAACTTGAAGCTGAAACTAAAGAGTTCACTTCCAAATAGATAATAATTAGAGATAAAATAAATATTTCCAGAGTTATTTGGGGATACTGCTTTCTTGCCTGGATACTTTCACATAGTTTATACCTTAAGCATAGAGGAGTAACATACACTACTTGTATGCATCTCTAGATAGCCTGCTTTTCTTCACCCACCTTTGTGAATACTTTATCTAGTGCTCAGCATTTTATCTAGTGCTTCATTGATTTGAAGAGGCATTATTATTTCAGTAAATCACAGCTGCAACTGTAAAAAATGAGAAAATATACCTGGTAAGTTTAGAAAAAAGTATTTGGGATCTATGAGGAATAGAAAGGTGATTGTGAAATCAGGACTTTATTTAATAATATGCTTTGTAGGATAAATAATCTCAGTTTTTTTAAGGTGAAACAGATGAGAAAACACTTGCTTGATCCCTTCCTACGCAAGGTTTCGTCCCAGTGTAAAACAAGATTAAAATATTGCCGTTGTTTTCTTAAGATTCTAAAGATCATCTAACTCATTATACCCTAAAAAAATTACACTGCATTATCAAATAGGGTGTTATGTGGGTTTTCTTTTTCTTCTTAAATTATGTTTGGGTAATCTTTTTCTGTTGAGGTATATATGTAATTTCAGGAGCAATCTATGTGCGTAAGAGATTTTTAAAGTACCTGCTGACTGGTAGAAGGCTTTATAGTGAAAAATAATATAACCATGTCATTTCTAAGCTTAGAAGGATTCAGACAGAGGCTCCCCATTAACTCCATGATAAAATACAAAATCCCACTTCAAACCTTACCCAGTCTGGTTCCAGCCTCCCGTTCTAGGGTTAAGACCTGTGCTTGAGCCAAACTGACCTTTTTTTTTGACTGTCTAAAGCAGCATCTCCTGCCTCTTCCCTTTGCACAAGCTCTCCTCATGCCATGGGAGAGATCCCAGAGCGTTGGAAACAACAGACAAGAGAGCTCTGTAGCCACCAATTAAAACAAAATTAATATATGGTCATTAAGAAGAGTGGCAGTAGTGAAGATGAGCAAAGGCATTGTGTAGAAAGTAACACTCGAACTCTTTCTTTAAGGGGATTGGAGGTTCTGTAATGTGGAAGTGAAGTGAGAGGGAATACGTTACAAATAGAGAGGTTGTACAGTGAAAAGCCCTAGACATAGAAGATGGAGAGTCGTCATGAGGAACGGAGAAGTCCAGTTAAGTTGTATAGCAGAGGGTGGGAAGGGGAACAGCAGAATGAAGCAAATCATTTAATTTCTCTGATGACCAGTCTCCTCATTTGTAAAATGTGATGGTTGCACTAGATCTTTAGTCTGACGTGAAACATACTGTATGCCATAACTGGTGGCCACCTGTAAAATTCAGTGGTTTTAATTCAGTGATTTTGCTCATTTCACATATTGCAGGAGTTTACTCTTGGTCACTTTTGTATTTTACCTTTGCCTTGTTGTTCACCAGTGTTAAGCCTACTCTTATGTTTAGTAATTAAAGAAATTTGATTTGATGTCTAGCTTTCTGTTAATTATTCAAGGTAGTAAGAAGGTGGTCTTAAGTAGTAGAGAACTTCCTATTGTTGCTAAGTCGTGTAGTTATGTCTGATTCTTCATCATCTCATTTTTATGGGGTTCTCTTGGCAAAGATATTGATGCAGTTTGCAATTTCCATCTCTAGGGTCCCCGTTTTTTACAGTCGGAGAAACTGAAGCAAACAGATTAAGTGATTTGCTCAGGGTCACACAGCTAGTAAGCGCCTGAACCTGGGTTTGAACTCAGGTCCTCCTAACTCTAGGCCCAGCACTCTATCCACTGCGCCTCTTAGGTTCTCTACCTTCCTGACACTGAACTAAAATGAAGATTTTCTGAATTGTTCTATGGATCGTCTCAAGTATCTCATTTACCCACTGTATTAAGTGGTATGGCATAGATTTAAATACCTCTTCTTTTTTACCTTTTTTTTTTTTTTAAAGATTGAGCATTTTTGCTTTTCCTTTACTTAAGACAGCAGTTCTCAACCTGTGGGTTATGTTCAGTTTGTAACAATGAAAATACATCCTGCATATAAGATATTTACATTACGATTCATAAGAGTAGTAAAATTACAGTTATGAAGTAGCAACGAAAATAATTTTATGGTTGGGGGTCACCACAACATGAGGAACTATATTAAAGGGTCGCATCATTAGGAAGGTTGAGAACCACTGACTTAAGAGTTATGGTTCAATTATATAATAATGTATATAAGGAAAATTTCCAGTGATTTCAACTGTATCAAGTTGTCTACTCTGCAACATGAGTTGGGTCCATGTGAGACTGGTAGATGAGTTACAGTGGTGTTGAACCAGATTTTCCTTGACTCAACAAAGAGACAAGTTGGAAAACTTCTATTTTAAAGTTCATTTGACAGGACAAAGTACAAAGCCTGTGCGTAGTTTTTAAGCAGTGTGGGCATGGAATGATGTTACAGTTTAACAGAAAGTTAATTTATGTACCATCAAATATTTTAGTAATTTTCTATTTAAATAAAAATTTTAACCTAGTTTTCTTCCTCTTGTATTTTTAAAAGCTAAAGTTACTAAGTATATTTTTTTAAGAAAAGCCTCTTCGTGAATATGATTTTACAACCTAATTTGAAATCTTTTTCTTCTTCTTTAGAATGTGAAGCATGTTGCAAAAGCACTCAAGAAGTGGCTGAAGGGGAAAGGGAAGAGGTGCCACTATCTACCAGCGTAACAACATGGGAAATACAACCACCAAATTCCGCAAAGCACTTATCAATGGAGACGAAAACTTGGCCTACCAAATATATGAGAGCAACCCTCAACTAAAAGAATCCCTTGATCCAAATACATCTTATGGGGAGCCTTACCAGCACAATACTCCATTGCACTATGCTGCTAGACATGGAATGAACCGAATATTAGGGTGAGTGTTCCTGCAAGTCTGCATGACTATAGACAGACAGACAGGCGCGCACGCACACACACACACACACAGAGACACACTTTGTGATGTGTCTTCTGAGAAGTCATGTACATTTCATTAATTGATCATATTTTATTCCTAGAATATTGAAATTATCACATAGAGGCATCATGGTGTAGAGAATAGGTTATTGGACTTGGAATTAGGAAGGTGTGGGTTCAGATCCTGCTACTGATAATTACTGTCTGTAAGACTTTCGGCAAGTTGGTTCATCTTTGTGAGCCTCTGGAAAAGTCCCAGGACTTCCTTACTGACCTGCAGATAAGTGTGTTTTGTGGTACAGGTAGAAGAAGCAGTGAGTTCCTACACCCAACATTCCTGCCAAAACCTTTCTATATTAGGGAGTTATTTTATATATTTTCATTTAATAGTATCTTTAAATTATGTCAAATACTTTTGTAAAGAGTCTTGGGGAAGGGAGGAAGAGGTCCCAAATTTTTGTTAGATATTTAGCAAGAATTTCATTTTCCGTAATACTAACCTTAGAAATTCAAAACATTTTAGTTCTAAAAAAAGAGACTTAGACTTAGCTATTGGAAAGGCATTGAAAAATAAAAATATTTACATCTGTTTTACTATAATGCTTTAAAGGATCCATTATCTCATCAGTATTGATACTCAAACTGCAATATTACTCTCCTGTGGCTTCTTTTTTTTTTTTTAATAATTTTTTACTATGTTTTCTTATTAAATATCTGGAGTATGTGTTTTTAACCTGGAGTCCATATACTTTTTTTTTTACTGTTTTATAGCAATTTCTAATTGATTTCCTTTGCAATCTTGGGTGTTTTGTTTTATATTTTGTTTGGGAGGGGTCTCTACACCTCATCACAGTTGTAGAAGAGGCCATGACATTAACAAGATCAAGAGTCTTTGATCTACACTGTAGAATCTCAAATGGTTCATTTATTGTCTCTCCTATTTGCCACATGACCCACTCACTGTGTGGAACAGGTCATGCCTGTGCCTGGTAACCACTTCCCCCCTACCTTTGAGCTTTCCATTAACTCTTTGAATTACTTGTGAGGTACTCAAAGCAACTCAAGGAGAACTTATATTCTTCTGAGTTCTTCTAGCACTCAATTATTAATATTGTTATTCTCCTGGTGATGTTATGTGACTGTTAAAAGAGTTTGGGATTGCTTTTGCCATTGTCCAAATTGCAACATAACCTTTGCTTATTTTGGGGCACATATGTAGTATGTGTCCCAATTTGTACATTTTGATAGACTAATTTAATGAGCTATTCATTCATCATCATGTTATGGTATAACTTGAAATCTTTTTTTTTCTCTAGAATGCAAAATATGTTGTGTAAAACATTTAAAATCAGTAAATACATTTGCCTCTTTTACTCCATAACTTAGTTGTGTGCCTACAACTTTAGACAATCGAAATCCTGTGCCTTCTGTTATCATACTCTCAGTGTTCCTGATTCACATGTAGAGCATTTTTGTAAAGATATTTTTGAGATGAGAAAGCAGGCTTGAGTTCATAGTTGTATGCCTTTTAAGTTACCTTTCTTGTAACATAATGCTTGATGAATTATCTTTTCCATTCTTTTGTTATCTTCCCTTGTTTAGAATGGTAGAACAATAGGTCCTTATGGGCAGGACTCATTTCATTTTTCTTTGTACCTGGTACTTAGTAGGTACTGAGTAGGTGTTTAATAAATATTTGGGGAATTGAATCACCTTGAAAATTGATGTCTCAATGTTTTTAAAACTATATTATATTAAAATTGATTTCTCAGTGTTTTAAAAACTGTATTATATTAAAAACCATATTATATCCTTTGTGAATTTCTTTTGTACATAGTCCTGGCCACTCTTTTGGACTTTATCTCAAGTATTTGTAGCATTTTTTGACATAGTATTTCTGCTATATAAGTAGTAAATTACAGAAGTCGTATTATTAATAATGAGACTAGATCACTACATAAAAAACAGAATGTTAATGTAAGGCAAAGGGATTTATACGTCCCATGGATGATACTTTTTATTACCTTTAAGTGCAGACATAAAAACGTGTCAGTGACACCTCCATTCTCTTGGCAACTAAATCCAGAAAACTTTGTAATCGTCTTCTATGGTAATCGCTCTTTTTCACTCTTTATCCAACCTGTTGGTGAGTCCATTCAGTTTCATTTTAAAATTGTTTCTTAGATGCGTCTTGTTTTCCCTCTTCCCATTGCTAACAGTATAGTTCTGTTCTTATCCAAGACTGTATTCCTGAATCGCTGCACAATCTTCAGTTACTTATTTCTGTACTTAATACTCCAGACTGACCTAACTTTTATTCAGTCACCTTCATGATGAAGTACCTATTGCATACAACACTAAGTCCTTTCATGGTCTGGCCCAGTTTATCCTTTCAAACTTGCAGGTTTTCCCTCATCAACTCTCTGTTCCAGTCAGGCATCTCTTCACTATCTCCCACCAAAGCACAGTAATGCCAGCCTCTCTTTCTTTGCTAATGTCAACCCTTCATTCTGAAACATTTTCTCTCCTATTTGGATACTTAATTCCACCTTTTCAGTGACATCTCCAATCACTGTTCCTCTCACTTCCTTTCATCTCCTGTTGTACTTATGGCATATGTGACATTTAATTATATATTGTTTTTCATCTCTCATGGATTTAATGCATGGTGATTCTATCTTTAACCTTAACCAGGTTATAAATTCTTATAATTTATGAATAATGTCTTCTGTTTACTTGTAACTCTCAGCATAGATCAGTTAAAAGCTTAAAAATTAGTGATAATATTTCCTTAAAAATAAAACTTTCTAAAGACATACACAGAGGAAGGTAGAAGGTAATCTGCAGAGAGGAATGCATTAGCAGCAGGGGGAGGGGGGGAAAGAATGGCAGACTTAGCCTAGAAAGGAATAAGGAAGAAGCAGAGGGGAGAGGCAGAGCATTCTAGACCTGGGGAGTTACCAAGCCATCAAGACAGGAGATGGAATGTCTTATATAGGGGACTATCTGTGGGCCAAGGTAGCTCATTGGATCATAGAGTACATGTAAAGAGACCTGAAAGGCAGAAAAGGGTCAGGTTACAAAAAGCTTTAAAGGCCTAATAGGATTTTGTGTTTGATCCTGGGGTGTGATAGTAAGCCATGGGAGCAGTTGTCATAGTCAGATCTACACCTGAGAAAAATCTTCTTGGCAGCTGAGCAAACAGTGGACTGGAATGGTGGTGAGGCCATTAAGAAGGCTGCAATAACTAGAATATTCATAGTGCTCTCATTTTTGCAGAGTCCCTTACTACATATGTTACCTCATCAGCGTTGCTTTGTGAGTGGAAAAAAGGGACAGATTCAAGAATTGTGACATTAGAAGGAGTATTTGGCACCTGGTTGGATATGTAGGATAATATCTGAGTTTCAAGTCTTTGTGTTAGGCTTCTTGGCTGGGAGGATGGTAGTTCCCTTGGAAGTAAGGGAAAAGCTTGGAAGAAGGCAGGGTTTGTAAGGATAGACAGTGAGTTTGTTTTGTACCTATTGGATTTGAGCTGACAGATACCTGATAATGGAGATCTGAGAATCATCTGTGTAGAGGTGATAGTTGAGGCAAAGAGAACTGATTGAGATCCTAGAAGGGAGAGAGAAGGGGGCCTAAGACAGTTATTAGAGAGAAGTCTGTTAGGGAAGCATGAGCTCAGACTGTCATAGGTCCTCCCTCAAGCTTGTCTGGTGGGTTGGTGGGTGATCTTATGTCCTGGCAGATCCCAGGAAGCCCATCTCACAGCAGGCAGAAGTTACCAGTTAAGAGTAAGGATGACTGTGGGATCTGAGATGGAAGAAGTCTAATACCCAGCTGCTGGCTTGGTGCTAGCAATGTTCCTTGGGTTCCAGAGGAAGCTGATAGACTGGGCTTGACCTGGCACATAGAAGGTGTGTACTTAATAAATGTTTAGTAATTTATCTTAAGTTTCACTTCTTTTCGTTGTTAACATATTTGTCTACCTTATGAAACTGTAGCTATACCTGCTCTCCTACTTCTCTACCTCTTTCCCCAGGTCCTGATTTTGCAAGTAATGATAATAAGCCATGCTTTGAACGATGCCTAATTTATGGGTTCTCATTTATCCATACTTGATTGATCCACACACAGAATTCTGTGTTAGAGCACATTGCTTTGATTATAACCACCTACCATGGTAAAGTGTGTAGTTTTAGCTGAATAATATACAGGAAAGTATACATTTGTTTGTTCCTCATTAAAATGAATATTCAATCAAAAAGCATTTATTAAACATAATTTGTGCCAGGCAGTGGGGCTATGGAGACAAAAAGGAAACAGTTCCTGTTCTCTTAGAACTTTTACTTTGTGTGATATTATCCCTGTTCCTCCTCTCTATCTCTGACATATCTTCACCCATACCTCATGCCTCACTGATCCTAGAGAGGGAGTCATTGCACTCCTTGTCCTGCTTTCATCCTTCCTTGCCAATCTTAGGTTGTTCCTTTAACACTCTTCTTCAACATCCTATTTCAATTTTTGTCCAGTATCAAAACGTTTCATCTAGTCAAGAATATAGTGGCTGTTGCATATCATCCATCAACTTGTTCTTCCTTCCTCTTGCGTTCAGTTCTTAGCTCACTGTTTTCCTCTTCCTCTCTCGACTACTGTCTTTATACTAGGGCATTGGATCATCCATTCTGGTACACCGCCCTCAGATGCCTTAACTTCCCAATTCCTCAGTCTCCTTCAATCCTTTCACCTACTCTTTCATTCCCACCTTAGCCACACAAGGAAAATCACAAACTGGATCTCAAACCACAAGTGGTCTACTTCACAGATGAAAAACTCTTTAATCAGTCATTATGCACCTACTATGTTCCAGGGACTGTTAAGCAGGAGTTTATAATCTGATGGAGGAGTCAACAAGTAAACAGATCATGTATAAATAAGCTCTACTCTCTATATAGATAGGACAAATAGAAAATAATTAATGTAGAGAAGATACTAGGATATGAGGGATTGGGATTGCTCATCTTGTAGAGGGTGGAATTTTAGCTGAGACTTACAGGCGTGAGAGACAAGCAGTGAAAAAGCTTGGGGTGTTTTGGGAGAGAAACAGGGAGGTCAGAGTCAAGGAGAGTAGCAGGCAGCCAGATGAGGAAGAGCTATAAAAGCCAAGCAGGCTTTTATACTGGATCCTTACTGTAATAAGAAGCCACAGTATCATACCTTGTCTTACGCTACTTTGTATTTATTCTCTTTACGTTTTTGTTATATTGATTATGTCCTTGTCCCCAGGTCTGTTCTGTACCCCACTGCTTCTTGAGAATGTAAGTTTTCTGTCAGTAAGGGAGGTTTCATTAGGTTTGTGCGCTAGCAGAGTGCCCAGCCTGTGTCAGATACTTAATAAATAATTGTTGATTGATCAGTTGAATTTGTTGGAGAAAAGACATCTCTATATAAATAAACAGAAAATACATACTGAGTCAATGCAAAGTACTTAAACTAGCAACTGCATGTAAGAGACATTATTTTGAACTTATTTTGAATGAATCTAGGAATTCTTATTGAGGCAGCGAGGTGACCCAGTGGATAGAGTGCCCAGCCCGGAGTCAGAAAGACTTTCCAAGTTTAAATTTGACCTGACATTGACTTAACTGTCTGACCCTGGGCAAGTCACTTAACCCCATAGGAAAACACCAAATGGGGTCATGAAGAGTTGGATGTGACTTAAAACCAAAAAAGAACTGAACTGAGGCATTCCATGGTGAAAGTGAGAAGGCAGTGCTTTGCAGACATTGGTGGTAGGGGTGGTTAACAGGTTTATCTAGTATCTATTGTATGCTAGCCACTGTGCTAAGTGCACTAAAAGGCATGGGGATCAGAGAGATACGAGATGGGAGAATGTGTATGGTAATAACGTGATAGTTTGGAAGAGCAGATTTGAGCCTGTATGTGAAGTATTTTACATGTCAAAGGACATCTTATTTGTTCTCAAGAATTAACAAATTACTAAATAGTATTAACCCATAAATTCACATTTTTTAACATTTAAAAGTATCGTTGGAGTTTGTCATTGACAATGTTAAGTGCATACCTTCCAGCTAAGTTTTTTGTGGTTTTTTGTTTATTTTTGCTTTTTGGAGGGCAGTTGGGGTTAAGTGACTTGCCCAAGGTTACACGGCTAGTTTTTTGTGTGTTAAGTGTCTGAGGCCGAATTTGAACTCAGGTCCTCCTGACTCCAGGGCTGCTCTATTCACTGTGCCACCTAGCCGCCCCCAGCTAAGTTTTTAAAAGCTCCTAGAGACAGGATGTTGTTTAACCTCCTACAGTTACCAGTTCCATCTAGCCATAACGTTAGAAATATTCCCCTTAAAATTAATCTAAGCCTTAACATGGTACAGTGGGGACAGGTGAAATATTGCTGGATTTGAAACCCTGCCTCTTTCTCTTTCCACCTGAGTTTCTTTGAGCAAATTACTAAACCTTTCCAGTCCTAACCTTCCTCTAAGATAGGCCTGCACAACATATGGATTTCTGGCGGCCTGCAAAAAATGTAGAGGATGTAAAAGAAAGATTTAAGGAATTCTTTGAACCAGCCTTCCACTAGTCTCCATTGTGCTCATCACATAACTTGGCCAGTGGGTTGTCACTGCTTACTCTCATCCTGTTTGTCATATGACCTACAGCAACCAACCACTTTGCTTCTGTCTCTAATCTGAAAAGAGTGGTTTCATGATAAAAATCTTAAGTTATAAGTGTAATTTATTGATATTAATTGAAATTTCCTTTTTTAAAAAAATATGGGTTATTTGCAAAATAGTTTAATCACTAATTATACCTTTACTTAGAAAGTGAGCTGCTAAAAAACCTGTCTGCAGCCTAAAGAAGTTTAGCCCATTTTAATTTTGGGCCCTACCTACTGCCAAGTTGTACAGGTCTGCTCTAAAATATAGGCTTGGAGGCATAGGATATAATCTTTAAAAGGCCCTTTCATCTTTAAAATTTTGATCCTATGCTTTTCATGGCATTTGAAATGTCTTTGGTTTTTTTTGTTCAGTAATATTCACCATTTCTATACCCTTAATATTCTGGACTTGAAGACAGCTAATTCGCATCATAGTTGCCTCTTCCTCAGACTCAACAATTCCTGTCTTCCTTATTCTAGTGTTATTTACCTCCTTAGTATTCCTGATTATTACTTTATATGGATTTAGACTTAGTACATAATGAATTATAAACCCAGTTGTTTTAAATTAATAGTTGCTGTTGGAACAATTAACCCTGTTTATTAGCTCTAGGATGTTCTGTTTAGTGCTGCATAAAATATAGATATGTCTTCTATACTAAATGTATAACTGCCTAAGGTCCCAATCAAGATTTATGTTGATGACTGAGGGTTGTTTTTTTTTTTTTACCGAAAATGCCAACATGGTTATATTGAGTACAACTTGAAAACTTCTCCAGAATTTTATTCCATGCTTGATTTTCTTCTTTTCCCACATGAGGATTTTAACAGCTACTTTTTCCTTAATGATATATTCACATACTTCATTGTATTTAACCTGGCCTGATTTCTGAGTCAGCTGGTAGTCATGTTGATTTTACCATTCTATTGCATGTGACTCATTGTCCGGATGCTTCTGAGGTACCAGTTTGAATTAACTGACTCTGATATACATTTGATTACTGACATCTGAGTAATGTGGAAGACAAGACTAGACTTGACCCTTCATGATTTGTTGTCTTCTAAGGTAGACAAATATAGCCTTAGACCTCTTATTTTTCTCTTTAATTGGTAGTGTGACAACAGCAAAAATTGTTTCATCTCTTCAGACATAGCAAGTACTCTGCAATTGCTTCTACCAGAAAGTGAATTCCCCTGCAGCAAGACTGTTTAGTGGGATTGAATGTCTACCTTCTCCCCTCCACCCCACCCCCCAGCAATGTTTTATGAGTATTTTCTTTCAGGGAAGGTGGAGTTGATATTAAAACAATTAAGCCATCTGATAGTTTAATTTAGAACTGGAAGGGACTTTAAAAATCACCTCCTTCCACCTTCTTCATTTTACAGATGAGGAAATTTAGCAAACTAAAGCAAGTAGAAATCCAAGAACTAAAATCATTGAGGAGTGGTAGACAGATGGCTGTCAGAAACTAAGATGTTTGGAAGCTAGTGTTCCTTAATTGTATTCTGTGGCAAAAGTTCTTGAGAAAATTGAATCATAAATTTAGAGGAATGAATACTTAGAAGTAGTCCAGTCCATTTCCTCTTTTTTAGATCCTTCTTGTATTTAACAAGTTTCTGAATTATAGGAAAACTGTTTCTATTTTGAAAATAATTGCTTAAAAATTTGAGAGCTCAGAGAATTATTTCAAAGAGAAATAAGTAGATAAAAAAGATTTTTTAGTTATGTACTGCAACCTTTTATATATTAGGCTGAGGTTAGCAGTTTGTTCAGTTTTCCCCCCCATTCCAGAGAAAGTTGGTAACAACTAAATCTTGGTTTTAGTGATTTCTGAGCAGAATGATCCATGATATTTTGTAGTACTAATGACTTAGCCTTCTAGCCATATACCCTCACTCCCACCCTCCTTTTACTCCATCTCTATATTTTGCACTTAAATTCAGTGCTCTAAAATCACAGACTTCTATAACCAGCTTCCTCCACCTCTGCCATACTCTCCCTCCTCAGTTGCAGCTACTGACTTCCCTGGTTTCCTTAAGTCCCAACTAAAACCTCTCCTGCAGGATGTCTTTGCCAACCCTTCTTAATTCTTCCCTCTTAATTGTTTCTGATTTATCCTGTATATAGCTTGCTTATGTATATTTATTTGCATGTTGTCTCCCTTGTTAGATTATAAGCTCCTTGAGGGCAGGGACTATCTTTTGCCTCATTTTGTATCCCTATTGTGCCTGACACAAAGTAAGGACTTAAGAAATGTTAACTGATTTGCAGCATAATTGCAGCAAAGTTAGGGAAAGTGAATTGTAGAGTCCTTGCAAAATCTGTTCTAAAGAATCTGTTTTGTAATGTTTCTGAGTTTTGTTTTTAATTAGCAAAAATCCTACATGAGAGGCTTTTGGAATCGACAGCTACAAGTGAGTATATTTTCCACATTAAAACTGGGACATAGGATTGTCAAAGGGAAATTTCTTGTTTTGGAAAAAAAAATGTTAAAAATGTACTTTCTTCTCCTCAGAATCCTCTTGGAAAGTACAGAGGAGAGCTTATGCCACTCTTCTCCAAGATCCCTATATGGAAAATCTGTTCAGTTTGGAATACATACCTGAGTAGACTACATATTTTGCTGTACTGTCCCAGTTTTGATTGGAACACTAGAAGAAAGCATGCAAAGGAGATATAGATAGGATAAATTGTAAATAATCAATAAAAAGAAGGCACTAGAATTAAGAGGGATCAGGAAGGACTTTGTATAGAAGGCAGGATTTTAACTGGGACATGAAGTCAAGGAAACCAGGAGATGATGAGAATTCAAGGCATGGGCAGTAGCCAGTGAAAATGCTAATGCAGATCCAGAACCCATCCAGTCGATATCCCAGAGCCTCACAGATTATAACTTCATTCACATTGAATCTACTAGGAGGCTAGATCTGTAGGGAAGATCTTGAAGAATTTGATCACATCCCTTTCTCCAACCATTGATGCCCTTACCCCTTATACACTTCCCATTTGGGATCTACAAACCCCATTTTGTACTGCCCTCCTCCCTCATTCCTGTTCATTTCAACCTGGGGTATGCTAGAGGCTTTGACTTCTAGAGCCCATTTGTTACATTTTCATCCAGACCTTTTACACCTCAGGAATTGTAAACATTACAGTTCAGGCTCCATTTGTTGTTTTGTTGATTGTCTTAGCCTTAAGAAAGTGATAAGGAAAATGTTAATCATGCAGATTAAGCTTAAAGGTGTCCTATTTATGGTTCCCCCTGACACCCCTTCCTCCTGGCTCATTATTAAACATTTGCCATCATATCTTTGACTTCAACCCAAGCCTCACATGTCTCACTCATTTCCACTGTGCCCTCTAGAATGCCTGTTCATAATTAACAAGCTTTCTTTCCCACTCCTATTAGTCTCTGAAACCAGGCCCTCTCTCAATAGCCTGGCATCCATTGCTACCCTTTTTAGAACAGGCTGCATTTTCACAGCTCCTTTTTCCTCCATTCATTGGTCACAGTAGGACAGTTGGAATACTCCTTGTTCTTCTTCCTTGCCACTTCCAGACTTTCCCTCTGTCACTATCACTCATTATCCTGAGGTTCTTGATATGCAAATTTGTCACTCACCCAGAACCTGGTATCTATTATCTATCAACTTCCTGAGATACTCTCCTTTCCTTAATGGGTTCAGTGCCTGATTTAACCATTCTATTTTTGGTCCCAACTTTTGCATTCATATCAAGAGAAATCCAATTTGCATATTGAAAAACCTCAAAAAAAATCTCTCAAATATCCTAACTTTTAGCCTCTCAGTCTCTTCAGTTTTCATGACCTACTTCTCAACCCTTTCTCACTTAGAGATTGTGTCTTGATCTTGCCATCACCTATAAGCATTCCATCTCCACGAACTCTGAAATATCTTTATTTAATCATACTCTTTTATCACTCCGTTTTGCCCCGTCACTCTTTTATTCATACTCACCATGTCCTCTCAGTTCTTTCCTAAGTTATTACCCCTATGTGCTCTTTTTTTTTTCCCTTTCTCTACCCCTTGGTGAACCAGTTCAACCCTACATCTTAACAGTGGAGATCATTGACTATTTAATGACTTAAACTCCTGAAGAGTTATCTAAGGCATTGGCATTTTTAGTGCCTGGCTTTGGGTAACACCCAGTAGATGTCAGATGTTGGCCCTAAGTCCAAGGTTGCCCTTCTTTCCTTTTTGTCTCACTGTTTTTGTTCCGTTTCATAATTCATTAACCATTCTTCACTTTCTACTTAGTTAGGCAGCTAGGTGGCACAGTGGACAAGAGCTGGGCCTAGAGTCAGGAAGACCAGAGCTCAAATCCTACCTCAGATGCTTAGTAGCTGTGTAACACTGATAAGTCACTTAACTTCTGTTGCCTGTCCTTCATCTGTAAAGTGATGATGATGATAACCCACAGACTTGCTACAAGGATCAAATGAGATGAAAATTGTAAAGCACTTAGTAAAATGCCTGGCACATGTAAGTGCTACATAAGTGTTAGCCATGATGATAAGGATGGCAGGTTATCCTCCTTCAGGTAATTCACAAGGATTTTGATGCCCACCTATTGATTTGTGCTAAGTGTCACTGTGTTGGAGTCCTGGGAACTGATAACCTGTCATTTCTATAATACTCCTTTGATGATTTTTGATGTAGTAGTAATTAGCTTGAATTGACCTGTATATTATCTGTCATTCTTTGGTTTCTTTTATGGAAGAATATTTCTATATTTTTCTGTCTAACTTTTAGGTGATAAAGTTTACTTCAGTATGTGATCTTTCAGGTTAATGTTTGGACTGAAAGGATGATAAAATATTTGGCAGAAAGCTATTTTATACTTGTTGAAGGTTTTTTTTTCTTTGTAGAATAATTGTCTTAGAGGCATAAATGTTATATAGAGATCTGCTTATCAAAAAATAAAATGGGCTTATGTTTCAGTTGCCAAATAACGCCTAAAATACTTTGTCCGAATCTGGTGAATTGTTTAGAGACATTCGCTCTTTATGAAGAATGAACAACAAATTCCCAAATAGAAAACACACTTTTTAACTTTTAATGGACTCATTGTGTGGTTTATTTTATTTTCCTTGCTAGTAGCTAATTTTCCCAAATATGTTGACTTTAAATGACTCTGTAACTTATAACAATCACATTTCAAGAAACAGTATTAACTGCCAAGCTCAGATAATCAGACGCAGTATAAATGTCTACCATATTGTGCCAAAGCCTATCTAATGACCCTAACTTAGATGAGTATTTTCAAAGGTAAGAATACAATCTCAGCTTCATGTAGTAGTGTCTTTTCTCAGCCTAACAATATTTTCATCACTACTTTTGGCAAATAAATGTTTATAGAAGAGAAATAAAGTTGAAGCAAAAAAAATGAAAATACTGCCAGACAAAGTTATTGCTATGTTTCAGGATCTTTGTGTGATTGAAATTTTAATCAGAAAAATGCCTATTTGATGCCTGTGATCATCATCCATTATTGTTAAAGGATGACACTTTATTGTCCAAGTAATTATTGAACTGTGTGATTGCATAAATTTTTGTAAAATTTTCCGTACTAAATAGTATATCCACTAACTATAATGAATCATATGTTTTAAAATGGATATAAAATGTGAGGCCTGGGAACATTATTCCTTTGAATGTAACATGTGTGTTATGTAAGAAGAAAAAAATAACAGGCTCAAATGCTTACTAGCTCTTGTACTCTTCCTTCCTTTATCATTACAGGACCTTTCTTTTTGTTAGAGATGGAAATCCAAATAAGCGGAATGTGCACAATGAAACATCTATGCACCTGCTATGTATGGGGCCTCAAATCATGATCTCGGAGGGAGCCCTTCATCCTCGCTTGGCACGTCCTTCTGAAGATGATCTCAGAAGAGCAGATTGTCTCCGGATGATCTTAAAATGGAAAGGAGCGAAGCTTGACCAAGGCGAATATGAAAGAGCAGCCATTGATGCTGTTGATAACAAAAAAAACACACCTTTGCACTATGCTGCCGCCTCAGGGATGAAAACCTGTGTAGAGGTAAACGTTAGATGCTTGTGCGTCCGTTCTGTGTGGCAGATTGTGCGGCATGGTTCATGTCCATCCACTGCCAGTATGTTAATAGTTTACCTGTCTTGATATTAATGGAAAGAACATGGATTTTGGAATCAGAAGACCTCAGTCCTGCCTCTGGTACTTACTAGCTTCTCATTTCCTTAGGAAAATGGCTGGCTTTCTCTCCACCCCCAGCATATAGTACCAAATGCAGCCACAGTGCACAGGACTTGGAAAGGGAAGGAAATACAGACAAAACATGCTGTCACCTCACCTTTCTTCTGTGTAGTAACATATTGGGAAAACAGACATGCTTATATTAGGCAGGCTTCCCTAGAAACCTTAACAGTGAAGCCATATTTTTTTTGTCTTAACTCTCGGGACTTACCTGGTTGTAAATCTTTCTGTATAAACAGCCAAAGCTACAAAAGGACAGTATAGTTGTGACTTAAGTATACATTGGCAGAAGTCACCTCTTTATTGTCAGTGTCACACTCCACACCTCCCAGGGTAACAGTACTGTCATAGAGGTATTTTCCCAGATAGGACTGATTGAACTTGGCTCCTACCAGTTCTTCTGCCTTCCCCAGCTATAATGTGGACACATAGTGGCTAGCAGGGGGGAATCTCTTTGTAAATCTTAAAATGTTAGAGTATGGGGGAGACAAAAAGAAAATGAAAAATCACACCAGACCCAAGGAGCTTGCCTTCTGCTGCGGGATACAACATTTATAAAGATTAGTAAATGCAAGGTAATTTGAAGAGGGAGAGAACCCTTGCTACCCAGGAGATTAAGAACATCATCAAGCTGCCAGGTGCTGTGGTAAGTGCTGGGGACACAAAGGAAGCAAAAATTATCCCATCCCTCCAGTAGTGCATATTCCATCAAAGGAGACAATACACACACAATTGTGTACATAAAAGATATCTTCAGGGTACATTGGAGATAGGATTAGGAGAGGCTTCCACTGAATTAGGCACCTGAATTGTGCTTTCAAGGAAGTTTAGGAATTGAAGAAGCACTAAATGACTACAGAGTACATTTTGGCAACTCCCAGTTATCCAAGAATATTCTTGCAAGAAGGTCTCATCTTGTTTGGGTGGGTGGGAGATAAAACTTAGGCAAAAGGATTTATGGGGGATAGTTACAAAAGGAAAAAAAAGTGTTTGCAAAATCAGCATCCTGGAAGCAAGAGATGGAGTACTCAGTTCTAAGAACAGCAAGTAATCCAGTATGTTCTACCTCTGCTACCTCTCCAGCCTACAGTATATACTATAAGGCCACCCCCTCATTGAGGGTCTTATAACACTTCTAGTCTGAACCAGCCTAATTGATCTACTTTTCATCTCAGTGTTACCTTTCCTCAAGCACAGACCTGACTATGCCATTCTCTACTCAAGAACCACCTCTCACATAGAAGACAAACCCTTCTAAGCTTAGCACTTAAGCTCCTTGATTCTCTATCCATTCTGTGTTACTCTCCCTTTTTTTTTAATCCAAAATACAGACCTTTATGTGTCAAAAATGAAGCTTTCATTGACCTTAACATACAGTGGTATCTCTGCCCAGACTTTTTAGAAAATGCTGTAACCTCAGCATTGTCATATAACCAAGTATTTAAGGAAGATTCATCCCCGGGGATATAGACACATAGTTAGAGCTACCCAGGTAACACGATTCCCTAAAGTTACCCTGCTTTGCCACAGAACATCTCACCTGTCTCTCTCTTGTTCTCCCCCTTTGTAACACAGTTCTTCAGGATTAAGGAGCAGTTTAGTAAACAGTAAAGACTTGAAGTTAACAAACACCAAATAAAATGTGAGCTCTCTTTTTTATAAGCTTATTTTTATAGGTACCCAATGAGAGAGAAACTGATGTCCTTACCAATTATGTTGGCATGAACTATTGCCTTTCTTCACCACACATCAGCTACTATGTCTTCTTGTTTTGGTTACCAGCAGTATTGGTTTATAAAATTTATTCAAATATGCTGGCTTCCAATAAAGTGTGTTTCAGTTTTTGTCTGAGTTTTTCGTTAATCATATCCGCTTCTTGGCTTGCCCCATAAACTGTCTTGAGTACATTGACATCTCTGCCAGAGAACTATGAAATTGGAGCAGCATTCTTTTCTAAAAGATAAATTTATGACTTTTTCTTTGCAAGCTTCAGGGTTGAGAAAGCCAGTTGACTTCTCTTGAAATCCAGTTGACTTCTCCTCTTGTGCATTGGAAGGAATGAGTTGATTTTCTAATACCTGAGCTTCTTAACAATCTACTTTCCTTGGTATAGCTTATCATAGTGTTTTCTGTTATATTGCTATGGTTTTATGGGTTTAAAATAAACTCTTTTAAAGTAGATTTTAATATCTTTTGCTTTTACATGGTCTTGATTTACCCCTGTATTCCTACATCTACCTCCTCCCAAAGGAACTATGTCATGTAACACATAATTTAATATGTATTCTTAAGAGCATTAATATTTTCCTGTGAAATGTTTTTATTTCATGTTATGTGATAGGTAATAGTAAAGACTCAGGCCCAGTCAACATGATCTACAGATGCTTCAGTGGATGAATGAAAAAGCATTTTTAAATACTTACTTTGTACCCAGGCTCTGTGCTACAGACTGATAGTACAAATACAAAAAGGGAAACAGTCTACCTTTAAGGCTTGAACCCTAATTGGGAAAAACAGACAGGGAAGTAAGTGATAGTGATGTGCCCCTTCCAGATATGGTTGTATTGATTTAATAATTGTTCCCAGAGCAGAAGAAAGAAAGCTGGGTAAATGATAACCAATAGGTAACTAGAGAAGATGGGGTAAAAATGCTGCATTTGATTACATTACATCAAATCCTGCCCGTTTAGACAAACTATACATTAATTTAAATTGCATATACTAAAGACATTGACTTTGCCTAACATCATTTTTTTAAGTTTAACTGATACATGATTCACCACAATAAGATGGTTCAAAAAGCCTAGAAAAACATCTCATCCAACAGAAACTCGATCCCTACAAGGTACAAGATCACCACCAAGGATAGCTCTTCTTTGGTGGATAAGCTTATTTGCAAAACATTGTGGAGAAGGATAATGGGAAATCAGAAGCAGTATTGCTTCATAAGAGAAAAATAAACAGTTGAAGAGAAATTTAGCTAAAGGGAATTTGCCTAAACCAAATCATCCTGGAAAGATGTGTTAGTGCAAAGAGGACAGCATGTGAACTGAAACATAACTTCTGACATTTTTGTAAATTGCTCTGTTTTCATTGGTGATGATAGTGACATTATTATTATAACTGTGTTACAGTTATAAAGTGATAAAGATATTGATATATTTAAGAGGGCGAAGTTGGGCAGGAGAGTTCTATGATGACCATATAGACAGAAGACATCTCTGTCATACATACTCTATGATCAGTCTTCAAGTTACCTGAAAGAGCAAGAGATTTTAAAAGAACAGAAAAATCATAGATGTGCAATTTAAGATAAAATAGAAGATTCCAAAAGAATAAAGACAGTCATAGTTCTTTTATATGTGACCATGATAGACCTAGCAGTTACCACTGTATATGCCTGCTTTTTGTTTCTGTAACATTTTATGAGCATCATCTACACAGAAGCCAATGTATTGATTTATTTTGCTTTGTTATTTATTTGGTATAAAGAAGAATTTCTGTTTTGGGGAAGAGGGAGAAAGCAGGCTTATTTAGTGGACAGCTAGGTTAATAATCTTTGAAGTATTTCACAACTCATTTATTGCCTATATAAAAAACTTCAATAGTGTTTTTCCCCCTTTTGTAACATTTCTAATAAATGCTTCAATAAATTCTTCAGCGTAGACTTTGTTCCTCACCTACCCACCAAGATATTGGGAGCCTCCAAGATTATTCTTAGATAATTGGGACTTCCCCAAAAGACTAATCAAAAGTTCAGAAAGATTCCCTTGGAACTCAGCTACCAGATTCCTTGCTAAGTAAGCATTTCCTAGTCCTTTCAAATAGATCAGAACGTGAGATTTTGTTGATAAGCTACTTTAGAAGACAATTTCAAGTACAACACACCTTAAAATCACAACCTATGGTTGAAAATTTACTCCCATGTGCCTTTTGCAAACTTAGGAATCTCCACCTTCAGTCTATTTTCATAAGTAAGACACTGAGCTCTGATTCCACTTTTTAGTTTTATGGTAGCACCAATAACCATATAACCAGCTATTCTTAGAACATTACAGCTAATGTTGAAAAATGAGCAGGAGAGACTGATTACCTCTTTTGCCTCTGAAATAACAGAAAGAAGTTGTCCTTTAGACAGGGCTTGGACTAAATGACCTCTAAATTTTTCTATCTCTATGATTCTTTAATTAGAAAAAAAATTGAACTTACGATCAGTTATTCCCCTTCTCCACTAATATACACCAGATAACCCAGAGGGCAACATTGTGTTTAAATATAGCGCAAGGCATGATCAACAATGGCTTATACATAATAGTTAGCATTAAAGTCAACATAGAAGACGTATGACAGGAAAAGTACTGGACCTTAAGATGTGATAAAAGACTGATTAACAGACTAATAGTCACATCTCTTCCCTCACTGTCTTTACTTATTATTTCTTTGGGGGAAATAAAGACAAAAAATGCCGAAAGAAATGGTCTGTATTGGTGATAGGAACAGCCAGGATGAGATCCTGGATCCTGAAGGACCCGTGTGATAGATTTTATCTCACAGGGTACATGAAATCTTTGACCATTGTATAATCTATAATGACCACATTACAGATTATAAAGAACATGATATTTTCCTTAGAGTAAGAATTTATATTTTCTGCCTAACTTGATAACAGTCAAGCCTTCAATAAATGTTAATATACTATTTATAACACATTTCATCATATTCATTTATACTTTGAAAGTCCTAGATTTTTAAAACTGTATTATTTATTTGTTTTATATTTTCAGTATGCCATGTAAGCGAGTCTAATAAAACTTTCTTCAGTGAAACTCAGTGTGGCATGTGGCCGATCCATTCTAAAATAGTCTCACATACTGATATCTGCTATCAACTAGGTGCAAAAGCACATAATGCCTCCCTTTCCCTACCCCCTCCCATATGGTTTTCTGCTTTGTCTACAAGTATATCATGTCACGGTATGAAGTCACGTGAGTAGCAGATGTAAGAGATTGCTTTTCATGCTGTTTAAGAACATCTTTGGCTATATGTAAAGTGCTTTTGGTGGAGGGCCCTATAAATTACTTAAGCTGCCTTTAGACTAATTTTTGATCACAGAGATATTTCAGCCTACCTTATGAAAAATTGGCTTTAATGTAGCACTTTATAATTTTTAGTATGTACTTTCCCTCACATTTCTTGAAATCTTCTATACTTACCAGTAAATGTAATTTGATGTTACAGCTTGTTAAACTGAGTTTTGCAAAGAAACCGTGTGTATGTGTATATATATGTGCAAACATTGGTTTTCATATTCCTTGTGACTTGATTGAATAAGCTTAATAGAATAAATGTTATGTAATATTCACAGAATCTTTGGGATGGAAGAAATCTTGAAACATCCCACACATCTTCAGACAGTGTTACAGTCTTTTACTGAAAAGAAGATGGGAAGGACTCAGGACTATCAGATCTGTCATGACTGGTCGTATCATTTGTTGCCTTGTATTTAGGCAGCTCCCCTCTGTTATTCTTTTTTGTTTGTCTTTAGCTATAGACATGTTAAGTCACTGAATGTGAATATGAAGGTTTGAAGATTCAGTGAACATTTTATTTCTCATAAAAATAAAATGCATTTTAGAAATGCTAACGTTTTGTTTTGATTTAAAAGGGAAACAGAAGATATTAGCACTGGGCACTAACTAGTTCCAGCTCTGTCGCTGTCTCTTAACTTTAGTCAAGTAATTGAACATCCCTAAGCCTGTTTCTTTATCTTCAAAATGAGGATGTTGAATTAAGTAATCTACACATTTCTCTTCCAGTGCTAAAATTATATGATCTTAGGATGCCTTAGTGGTATCATAAAGTAAAATACTTCACACTTTGAATGCTTTGATTTGAACAAAGTCCTTTTTGTTGATTAACAAGAGAAAAGAACTTCATTCTGACCCAGCATGACAATGAGTGATTGCAAAAACTTTTTTGACCTGTGCATATGTATGTATAGAGTGGACTTTTTTTTTTTTTTTGGTTAGTGAACGTTACAGGACAGTGTGAATTGACTAAGCACTGATATGGGATATTCAGATTTTTAATTTGCAAAATGTTATCTAATTTTTATGGATAACTTCCTGTTTTTAATATAGTATTCACTTCAATGCATCTCCCTTTCTCAGCAAGCTATCCTTTGTAACGGATGCTTTTTAAAAGGAAAAAAAGATTAATATAGGAAAAGTACCCACTATATCAACCATACTTAACAAGTTTATGTTATGATTATTGATAATACAAATGGGAATTTTAGAGAGATTTTGAGCAGTTGATAGCTTGATGGATTTAGAGTTAGAAATGCCTGGATTTTAATCATACTTATACTCCATAGCCAGATGAAAGATGATCATGGATAAATCATTTAGGCTCTCTGATCCTTTTTTTCTTACAAGTGAGACTGATGATGCTCATACTTTTCTCACAGGGATGTTGTGAGACCTACATGAGAAAACATAGGTAAAACACTTTGTAAACCTTACAGTTCTAGCTAAATCTCCATTACTTAGTTTTAATTTATTTTAGACCATACAGATTAAATACTTAGATATTAAGTGTCTTCTACCCTTCTTCCACTGCATGATTTCTAGGTATACAACTTATTTGTAATTATTTTAGAAGGGACCTACCATACATCACATTGAGTTTCTTGAGAAATTTTCATTGAAATCACTTACATGGCATACATACAATGGTAGAATAAAAAGAGCATGTGTATACTGATTAACTACAGCGCTTGGCACAAAGCAAGAAACCTTTAATCAAAGAATTTACCATAGAAGCCTTTCACATGTGAAAGTTTCATATCACTGAGTTTGTGAAAGAATTGTTTAAATGAAGGTAATTTATAATATGATTGAAAACATACTTATAAGTCTCAGTTAAGTTGAACATTAAACATGTGTTCCAAAGGAGGAAGATCCAAGCAATTTGTACAGTGGTTTTTTCATTCGTTCGTTGTTTTCTTTGGCCGATTGAAGTCAACTTGGAAACTTAGACAAGAAGTTGACCAGGCTGGGGAAAGGGAGATGAATTGTGATGTGAGAAATACAAAAGTCAGTACGAACTATATTGTCATCTCCATATAATCTAAGAATCCCCTTCTCCTAGGTGGTAACTTAAAAAGTGTTTATTTGTACTCTGCTAATTTAAACCCACCTAACATGATAATCACTAAAGAGTATCTCATACCCACACACAAAGAAATTAAATTGACAGCATCTTAGAGAGGAAATAACTATTTACTGATAGAGGAATCACTTGAGAATCAACTGTATGAAACCAAACCAACATCTGGTAGGAGCAGTGGTCACAGTCAGAACTAAGGAGAAAGGAGCCAGATGCAATGAACATACTACAGTCAGTTTCAAGACTTCTGATCTTGCCTAATTTGACTAGCAGATGGTAAAAAACGAGAACTAGATCAAGAAGAGAAAGGTAGTGATTAATCACTAACTAGTTTTAGAATCACAGCAAAAAGTGAGAGTCTAGAAAACGTTAGCCAGCAAATACCTGATCTCTTTTTCAAGCACAAAAAGCAGCCACTGTCAACAAAGGTTTAGAATACAGTTTTCAAGATGTTAGAGGAGGATGGTGGTGGACAGAGGAATGCTAACTCTTAACTCATAAGACATTGAAAAATGGTGAGAGGGAAAACAAATCTAAAGAAAGCTTATGAAAATCTAACCATGTATTTTAAGAACGTTTGGGGGTAAAACTGGCAGGCAGACAATAAATTGACCAACAAATGTAACATTTGCCAGCCTTTCTTTTATTTCCATCATTGATTACAAAACTATAGTATCTGTGCTTTTTAACACCTTAGTACCCCTGTGCTCTATGAGGGAGTGAAAAATGCATTAAAGAAGACAAAGCTAGGGAAAGCAATTGAACCAAAAGCATATAATGTAACTGGAAAACCATGCCAGTGTAATTTTGAAAGCAAGAGAGGAATTGATTGTTCAGAATACCCAAATTAAAGGAATGGTACTGACACCTCTGGCAACAATATTGAAAAAGAAGGATCAAGTTTGTCACTACAACCCACAGGCCTCTTCTCATTCCTGTAAATTCTAGACAAAAATGATACACACATAACACTTTTTGATAGCAGACTACATAGCCATAATCTTATACTTGCCTGAAAGACATAGAAAATCCAAGATCCTCATGTTCCCGTTGTTGTTTTTTAAGTTTTTGACTTTGCTAATCAGAGACAGCTTCAAAAGTTGTCCTCTAATAAGCTGTTTCAAATGTGTTTAAGGAAAACAGATCCCTGAATATGTCAGACGTGGGTGTTTACCACTGTCATAAATGATGTCATTTAAATGCTTGTAGAAGACAAAGTCTTCTCAATGCTCCTGTTTGCCAGCAGCGCCATACTTATTCCAGCAAGCCCCAGCACACTACAGATTTCCTTCAGGAAGTCCATTATTGACTCAACAGTTTACATTGGAAAAACCAGTTGAGATGAAAAAGTTTCTGTTGTCTAGACTATTATTTGCAATTAGATAGGCAACCCATAAGTACGTGTGTATTGCTTATTAATTGTGAACTGAGCCTAGAATTCAATACAACTAAAGAGATTCGGTTGGGTTTCATTTGGAAGTTACAAATTGCATTCAAGGGTCACAAGCACGTCCCTGTCAGTAAATCTTAACTTTTTAGCACCTATGTTCTTTTAGTCATATACAGCTAACTGCAAATTAAACAGTGCCAGAATATCTGAAGAATTAAGATTGTAGGTGACCCAAAGATCATTGGAAAGGTAGTTCTGGTAAGGTTTCAGCATATTATTCGTGATGACTTGGGAAGGTAGGGGGAGGAATGGCACAGTTTAAAAAGTTTTAAGTCTAAGAAATGTGTAGTCATTAAAGGGTGTGGGTCCATTATCTAATGAAGACCAGATTGCAGACAGCCTGAGTAGTTCCTTGGTATTCACAGAATATTAAAATACTTAAAGACTAATCACGCATGCAACATTGTAGACTTTCTATGGAGGGGGTAGAAAATTATATTTGATGAGAAGGTATAGTTGGGTTGTGGTTTGTACTATTTGAAGGAGTGCCTGCATTGTTGGTGTAATTATCCATTGAGGTATAAGGTGTCCCAAAAGTCTTAGTGCTGTTTTAAACTAGCAAAGCTTTGTATTGGGGAATGTCTAAACTTTGGTACCTGAATAACAATATTACTGTTCTGTAACAAACTGAAGAATTCAGTAGCATGGGAAGGCATGAACTGATGCAGTATGAAATAATCAGAATCGGGAAAACTGTACTTGACTACAGTGATACAAATGGAATGAATAAATTAAAAACTGAAACCAAGTATATTAAGTAGTTATAATGGCCAAATTTTGCTTTATAAAGTTGTTAAAACTGCATCTTCTTTCTTTGTAGAGAGAGAAAACTGGGTATGGAATATTGCATTTACTTTCCAATACTATGAATGTATTTGTCAGTTTTTTAGTTACTTTTTTCCTCTTTTTTATTTGTTATTACAAAGGGGAAGGTTCATTGTGTAGGGAAAAGAAACACAACATTCATAACAGTAAGCATTAATAAAAGGTACAGTGAAATTGCTTAATACATGAAGGACCTAATTTCACTCATTTCTATTTTCTGAACAGAAGAAAAGAATTCAAAAACAAAATTTTTTTTCTTTTTTTGTAATTCCACGTTTTTAAAATTTTGTCATTTTGTTTTTTTAAAACTAGGTCTCCTTGTCTCCCCCAGGCTAGCAGTGGTAGGGGATACTTCTGGGCCTGGTGTCACTCAGACCAGCTTAAGAAGCTTTGACCTGCTTTCTTTCCAACTTGAACCAGTTCACCCCATCTTTGGCACCCTGATTGTTCATTGTTCCTTCGAGCTTTCCATTTATATTAATGCGGAACTTAGTGTGGATTACCAGTTAGCCTAGCCCAGTATAGCTCTCAGTACACTGAGCTCAAGAGATCCACTAGCATCAGCCTTCTTCATACCTGGAATTAGAAGTATGAGCCAGCAAAAAAACTTAAAAAAACAAAATTCTTAAATGTACTCAGGTTGAGAAAGAAGGAGAAAAATGCTAGAGCAAATATATTGTTTTCATCCCATTCCTTCCCTTCAATAGAATGTGATACTCATTTTCTTCTTCAAAACTAAATAATTATCACTTTTTCGTTTTTTTTCCTTAAGCTTCAAAATCTCCAATTTAATGAAATTTATTCATATTATTATTGATGAAATAAAAGTAAAGGAGACATGGGGCTGTGGACTCTAAATTTCTTCTAAACTTGTGGTCTAATTTTATTGGAGATTTAAGACCAGTTAATTAAAATATTTCTGTTAAGCACCTGTGTGTAATTTACTGTGCTTGGTGATATGGTATATACAAAGATTAATGTTACATGCATCCCCAGGATGGTGTTGGTGAAATAACACAAGTAACTAATAGAAAGCAATAATGTAAACCGCTATCATTTAAAATAGTGAATTTTGTGTTCTAAATCCCATAAAGTGAATATACATGTACTAGTGTGAGACTGTTATCCACATTGATTATATAATTATGTATGCAACTTTTAAAAAAATTTAGCATCTGCTATATACCAGACCCTGTTAAGGTATGTGCATGGGGTGGGGGGGAAAGGAGTTAATCTTTGCAATGCCTGTATGACAGCAAGACCCACCTGATACAAAAGCGACTGGGCCTCCAGGAAGGCCAGTTGAGAGCTTTCTAGGTGACCAACTTGACATGAGATTTCAAACGCCTAATAAATGCTTTCAACATTCAAGCAATAGTCTCCTCGCTACTTTTATATATCAATAATACAAGTTACCAAAATGGCACTAGCCCAGTCAAGGAGTCTCCACAAACAGGTTTCTGCTATAGGTATTAAGAGTACTGAGAAAAGAAACACAGGGATTTTCTGCTGATATTCTCTAAAGAAGTAATTAAACAGGGTCATCCAAAAAAATTTCCAAATACTTAGCAACAAAACCAATGATCACTATAGCTTTACTGGACTGGTATGTAGCTATATTGTTACAGTCTTCTAGAAGCTGCTACTAACATTGACAGGTCCTTTCAAACATTGTGCTTTACCCGGTTGTTAGTGCAGTTAATTCTATGCTTGTAGAAGATCCTTATAGAACATCTCTAGCTCAGTGAAATTGAGGCCTCTCCTGCTCTCACTCCTTCTACACACCTTGGCCAGATTGAGTGGTTAATGTTACCTGGCATCTGCAGATGATATGTGGTGGATCACAAAGTTTATCTACCCAGTATACTTGTAGAGTGTGAGAAGTGATCGACCCCCTGGTGAGGGGAAGCCAGTTGCTAGGAGCTGAAGGCTGATGTCATGGGCTGGGGAAAGCGCTGTAGTAGCTAAAGGATATGAGAGCAAGGCCTATAGTCTGTGACATTAAGCTAGGCTAGACTAGAGTGGAAGCTCTTAACAACAAAAGCTGCTAAATCATTTTAATCGGGCCATACTTTTCATGACCCCACATGGAGTTTTCTTGGCAAAGATACCGAGGTGATTTTACCATTTCCTTTTCCAGCTCATTTTATAGGTGAGGGAAATGAGGTAAACAGGGTTAAGTGGCTTGCCCATGATCACCTAGCTACCAGTTGTCTTAAGGGTGGATTTGAACTCAGGTCTTCTGACTCAAGGCCTAGCACTCAAACCACTGCACCACCCAGCTACCCCCAGAAGCTATACTTATCTAACACACTGAATGAGAAGAGGTATGGTATATGCCAGTGGGCATCCTCACTCCTAGGCTCATTCATATATACCCTTCCTTATGGGCTAAACTTAAGTTTATGAGGTGGGGGACCAGGGCTTTTAAACTTTATTGCTTCTCAGTCTTCATATGATGTCTCACACGTAACGGATGTCCAGGAAATGTTTACTGAATGACGGAATAGTTTTGCTGAAGGGTGTGCCCTTGTTACGGCTGAATAAAAGGTATAATGACAGTGGCTCCCACATTTTTTTCCACTTGTTATATGGAACTCTGAATGAGGAATTTTCCCCTGCTCATAGAGATGAACACATTCTCCACAGTTTATAATCCCAGAGAATTGACTGTGACATACAGGTTGATGATTGACCCAGAGTCACATTAGTGCATGTGAGAGGTGGGACTTGAACTCCAGGTCTTTCTGACTCCAGTCACAACTATGTTGTTACCTCTCTTATCTTACACATAATAGGCTCTTAATAAATGATTTTAAATTGGATTAAAAATTATGATCCTTTATTGATAGTGTTAATTGCCTGGAGTGTGTGCATGTGTGTCCACATACATACATATATACAATAAACGTAATAGAGGTTGCTTTATCAGACTTTTCTAAAGGGCTACGTAAACATCATGTGTATTTGTACTTTCCTTTAAAATCCATAATTGACTGGTCTTAATATTTTTTTCAAGCTTTTAGTAAAACATGGTGGAGACTTGTTCGCTGAAAATGAAAATAAAGATACACCTTGTGATTGTGCTGAGAAGCAGCACCACAAAGATTTGGCCCTCAATCTTGAGTCTCAAATGGTTTTCTCAAGGGACCCAGAAGCTGAAGACATAGAAGCTGAATATGCTGCTTTGGACAAGAGAGAGGTAATCTCTAAAGAAATCATCATGCAAAGAGTGATAATTTTGTTTCCTTTTTATCAAGGTGTTTATTCTCTGTTGTCTTATTACTACAGTTAGCATTTCTAGAATTGTATCAGTGGATGTGCCACTGGACATCCTTTATCTCTCTTTTTAGACAGTTTTAAAAAAAATTTTTTTATTACATTCTAAGTTTTGAACTGTCCTTCCCTTCCTCCCCACTATACACTAGGAAGGCCATCATTTGATATGTATGTGTGTGTGTGTGTGTGTGTGTGTGTGTGTGCTTCAAACCATATCTTTCTTTGGAGGTGAATAGCATCTTCCCTTCATAGGATAATACTCAATAACTTAAATTCACAGTTAAAGTCTTCAAACAATATTGCTGTTACTGTATACAGTGTTCTCCTGGTTGTACTCATTTCACTCTTCATTATTTCATTTGCAAGTCTTTACATGTTTTTCTAAAATCAATCAGCTCATCATTTCTTAAAGCCTAGTAGTAGTCCATCAGAGTCATATATTACAACTCCTTTAGCCATTCTCCACTTGACGGGCATCCTTTAAATTTCCAATTCTTTTGCTACCACATAGAGAGCTGCTATAATTATTTTAGAACATAAAGGTTCTTTTCCTTTTTCCCTGATCACCTTGAGAAACAGACCTAATAGTGATATTGCTGAGTCAAAGGGTATACACAGTTTTATATCTCTTTGAGCATAATTCCAGATTGCTCTCCAAAATGGTTGACTTGGTTTACAGTTCCACAAGCAGTGTATTAGTGTCCCAATTTTTCCACATTCTTCAGCATTTATCATTTTCCCCTTCTGTTGTTTTAATAAATCTGATAGGTGTAAGATTATACCTCAGTGTTGTTTTAATTTGCATTTCTCTAATCAGTAATGATTTAAGAGAATTTTTTCATGATTACTTGTCATTTTGATTTCTTCATTGATATCCTTTGACTATCACTTGGGAAATGAGTCATTCTTAAAATCTGACAAAGTATTCTATATATTTGAGATACGAGTCCTTTATCTGAGATACTGTCTATTAAAAATTTGCCCAAATTTCTACTTTCTTTCTAATCTTGGCCATGCTGGTTTTATTTGTACAAAATCTCTTTAATTTAACGTAATCAATGAAGAGCACTGGCCTTGGAGTCAAGAGGACCTGAGTTCAAATCTGGCCTTAGACACTTGACACACAATATCTATGTGACCTTGGACGAGTCACTTAACCCCAATTGCCTTATCTTCTTCCCTCCAAAAAAAAATGAACATAATCAAAATTATCCATTTTACATCTGACAATATTCTCTGTCTCTTGTTTATTCAGGAATTCTTCCCCATCCATAAGTAATTAAGCTTAAATCTTTACATTTGTCAAACACAAGGTTACTATAATTAGTTACTGTATGTTATATGTCTACTCTGTTTCTCTGATCCTCCTTTTTATTTCCCAGTCAGTAGCCCTTCTTTAAGAGCTGGTCCTGTCAAATCTCTTTGCTTTACTTTTTTTCCTCCATTAATTCCTTTGATGTTCTTGACCTTTTGTTCTTCTAATGAATTTTATTATTTTTTCTAATGAAATAAAATACGTTTTGGTCATTTTTTTAGGATGACATTGAGAATAATATAGATTAGTTTAGGAAGAATTGTCATTTTTATTTTATTAGTTTTGCCCACACGTGTACAATTACTATTTGTAATTATTCATTATTACTTCTGATTTTTATTGGAAAAACCTTGCATTTCTCTGTTAATGTTAAGTACTCTTGGTTTTAGAGACATACTGCTTATTTATCATGTGAAGAAGTGATCCATTTATTCCTGCATTTTATAATGTTTTTAACAGAAAGAAATGTCGTGTTGTGATTATTGTCATGCCATTTTTGTCTTTTAGAGCACTTAATTGAATATAATTCTTATTTTGTTTTTAATATATATGTTTTGTTTTTCTACATTTTTTTTCTTTAAAATGTGGTTAAGTTTTGTACAGTGCCTTGTACAGCTGAGCATATTACCATTCAGTAATCTTCAGTTAGCTCATAGTTTTTTAAAGTGCTGTTTGGATCCTTAAATTCTTTCTTGTTTGTGTTTAGTTTTGTCTAAATCTCAGCCAGTGTTTCCTACTATTATAGTTTCACTGTGTATTTCTCCCCTATTAATTGTAAGTACATGTATAGTATTGACATTGACTCATGCAATTTTTCTGCTCATCTCTTATCATCTTCTCTTTATTTACTGTAGCCTTACCTGAAATCATGATGCTCCCCCTGATACGTTTTAGTTCAGTTGAACTTCATTCTCTCATTTTAACTCTGTGTCAATCTTTATGTTTCAGGTATATTTCTTTTAACTGACATTGCTGGATTCTGCTAATGGTGCAGTGAAAAGGCCCAGGCCAGGTGTCAGGAAGACCAGAATTAACCCTTTGCACTCCGCTGTCCCCTCTCAGGGGACATCGGAATTCTAGCATATCACTCGGATGTCCCCTCTCAAGCACTAAACAGTCGCATACAGAAAGAATAATACTACGCTTCTTGCATGGAAAGATAAAAGAATTATTACCATGCTCACCAATTATTATAACACAAACCTACAATCTACCCAGAGAACATTACACGGTGGACATATCGTAACAGTCAGTAAGCCTGAAATGGTATCAGAATACACGGCAAATATGGTTGGTGTGGATCGTGCGGATCAATACGCTTCGACGTATTGTTTCCTCCGTAAATTGGGACAAAGAAAACGGGACTGCATTGTGTGTTCTAACAGGAAAACACCTGGTGGCAGGCGTCAAACCACTTATTACTGTCAAACATGCACTAACCAGCCTGCAGTGCATATTGGGGAGTGTTTCAAAACTT
>CM053597.1:37670425-37709181 GCA_028646575.1 Pseudocheirus occidentalis | reverse complement strand
GCTATCTGCAGGCCAAGGGCTCTGAAGCAGCCCAGTGGGGGCCGCTGCAGCTCTCAGCCGTTCCGGCTGCTACAGCCACCTCCCGCTGCTTCCTTGCCCTGGGAGCAGTTTGGCCGGACCTGCTCTTCTCCTCCCCAGTTAGCAAAATCCACCAACCTTTCTCTTAGCCTTTTTTTCTTCTGGCCTGATAAGTGTGGTAACTATGCCTCCAGTGCAGCCGATCTGCTCTCCTATAGAAGTGGCTCCCCGCCCGATGCCCCAGGGCTTGACCCGTCCCGCCCGCGGGTCCCAGACTGCTGCGAAGAGCCCCGCCTGCTGCGCTGCCTGTAGCAACAGATGTGCTTTCTATCTTTTGGAGAGTTTTGGAGCTTGAAAATATGTTTAGCGTCCCATTTTATGAGTTTTTTAGCATGTTTGTGTGGGAGCTGTGGTGCTTTGCTGCTTCTATCTCAGACTCACTTTCAATGATGCTTATATGAAGTTGCAGTTACCATCTTGGAATAAAATCTTAATCCCACCCTCTTACACTGGCATATAGCATATAGACGTCTAAAACCAAAGTATTGTTTCCCTCTAACTCTTCAGTTATTTATTCCTGTAAATTACCAGACATTTCTTCTACCAGAGGGAAAAATTCTCTATATGTACCTGTTATAATTGAGAAAAATTTCCTAAAACTTCTCTGTTATACATATTTTACTGAACTTCCAACTACAGCTGCTGAAAAGTAGCAAAATTACCTCAGATAAGTCTTAATGGTTGATATTGACTTTCCTAGTTCTAGATGGATGAAGGAAATGGAAAACTATAAAGGGCTGAGAAAGAGTAAAATAAGTACAAGGGCTAGAAAGCCTCACTCTCAAAAACCTCAGAATTTCACATGTCCACAAGGCCGAGCACTGGTTCACATACATCACTCACACACTGATTTCACAGAGGAGGCCACTGAAATTGGCTGTTAGGAGGAGCAGGACACTGGAGCTGTGATACACTCTGTGCTGGGGCAGGATGGTTTCTTCCACATAACTTCTTCTTTTGCAATATCTGGACTTAACTGTCACCAAAAGAAAGAGCAGGGGTAGAGCGCTCCCAGCAGTCAGCTGATGGTCTTGACCTCAGTTTTAAGACTCACTGAGAAGTGATTTTTACAGGGTAAAAATTTTGAGAAGTACTTTTACGCAAGGTGTGATCTAACCACATTATAGCTTAAGAACCAAGCACTTAAGTATCTCCACATTTGACTTACGTTCTTCTGGTTTCATTTCTGTTATCTTTTGCAGCCAATTTTTCCATGTTTGGCAGTCACAAGGCTCATGTGCTTCACCAAGGCACTCCCTAACAGAAGAAAAATAGAAAGCTATTTTTTAAATGCAAGCGCTTTTTGCAAAGAGATTGAAGCATTTTATATTTTTCATATTATAAACATAAAGATAAGGGGAATAGGTCAGAATTGTTATGCCCATTTAAAGATGAGGAAATAGGTATGGAAAGATTGAGGGGCTTTTCTGAGGCTCCAAAATAAATCTGTGGCAAATTAGCAAAGTAAAAATATCTATGCAGCACTTAAAGGTTTGGAAAACATCTTATATACAACTCATTTGATCCTCACAACAACCCTGTACAGTAGTTATTATTATAATCATCCACAATTCAGAGATGAGGAAACAAAGGGAAGTTACATGACTTGTCCTGGGTCACACAGCTAGGAACTGTTTCAGGCTGGATTTGAACTTAGGTCTTTCGGAGCCCAGGCCCAGCATTCTACTCTCTATGCCACCGAGCTGCCTAAGAATGTCTTAGGAATCAAACCTTTGAAGTTTAGGAAATCAGGAAAAATTTTCCACACAGAAATTGCCTAGTATTTATATAAACCTTCTGTATGATTAAAAACTATACATTTTTATTGGTTAAGCTCAACTATTTCTGATATTTAAGTCAGCCCTAGGAGGATAGTGTAATTTAGGTTACCTTAACTCACTTAAGCTATGACTCAGTACATTACAAATTATTTTAAGGAGTTTTGTTATTGCCATTAATGAAATTTTGAATCAAACATAGCTTAAATATTTCAATATTTTTTCATGTATTATGTCACGTGAAATTTTCTTAATGCAAAAGCCAGTCAATACCCGAAGTCACTCATTGGTACTAAAATAGAGACACTGAGAAGCACTTAAATATATCTTTTAGGTAAGTATTGTGCCATTGTACACTTTAGTGATAACTCCCTAAAAAAACATTTGTGCTCTTTTGGAAGAATTCCTCTCTTATCTCATCCCATAACTTACCTTGGAAAAATAAAAGGTTGTTAAGAAAGTAATAGGTAATCTCCCCCCACCTCTGCATTTTATTCATGTAATCATTACTTAAATTTAGTAATTACTCAAAAATTAAATGAGTATCTTTTAACTCATTTTATAGAATCTTAAACTTAGAAAACAGATAAAATGGGGCACTAAGTAGTTTAATATCATCACGGCCTTGAACTTAAACACTTTTAAAGATGGATATATGTACAATGAGTATAGTATATAAGCAATAAAGTGTGAAACTCGAAACCCTCTCTATTACATAGGATAAATTTATAGGTTAAAAAAAGTATTGTGCGGGGGGCGGGTCGGTGGGTGGGATTGGGTCACTAAGCTTCTGGAGGTTTGAATGCACAGTCATCCTGACCTCAATCATCAGAAACATTTTTGTACATAAAATGGAAGATCATAAAGCCAGAAAAATAGCATAGAATGATGCAAAAGGTTTGCAAAAGTCCTTCTCATACCATAACATTCTTAGGTTACTGGCATCACTTTATTATCTCATTTTCTATAGAAATACAGCTCTAATTCCAAGCACAGTACTGAGTTTACCGTCAATCAGTGGTTCCTATAGTAAAGTTAAAACTATTTTCATAGTAAGATGGTCTAATTTCTCATACGGCAAATATAGATATAACCTAATATAAAGAGGTCCTGAGACCAAAAAGTTTGAGAACCAATGGAATAGACATTCAATAAATATCTGTTTAAAGATTTATGATTAAAGTCAAGGGGTAAATTGCATTACTTGAGAAATTCAATTTATAACCAATTTTGCTAGACTGAACTAGTTTGAATAAACAAAGGATACTTATAATAAATGTAATTTAAAGTTGATTGATATTAGCAGATAGAACACTAAAAGATACACTATTGCAGAACTGTTTCTAGATGGTACTAGGGTATAGATGTGGCAATATGGATGAAGAGAAAGAAGAGGAAGGGGAAGAGGAGGAGAAGGAAGAGGAAAAAGAAGAGGAAAAGGAAGAGAAGAGAAGAAAATGAAGAGGAGGAAGAGGAAGAAGAGGAGGGAGAAGAAGCAGCTCCAAGCAGCAGGGGGAAAAAGGCCTAGGCATTAATAACAATGGAAACAAAACCAATGGAAGCAACGAAACAGAGTTTAGACCATTACAAAGATGAATCTGTGTAACAGCAAATCATTTCTACTACATGCAAATTTAGTGTAGAATTGAAGGATTGTTTGAACACAATATGTGTAAGAATATGAATAATGCAATGTTCTGATATAAGTAAGGTAACAAATTATTTAAAAGAATTCCAAGCTCTAGTAACAGGTTTTTTTTTTTAAATGCTTTTTTTCCCCCTTGTCAAGAGGCCCAGGCTCCTCACTTCTGGTTTTCTAAGGATATGAGCTGTACAAATGGCAAGGCCAGGTCTTCTTTTCTCAAAGCCTGACCAGAATAAAAAGATTTCCTGCTCTGTCAGGTCAACAGGAGCATCATTGGGCCAGTCAGGAGGTTTGTTCCTTTGCTTTATATGTGTGTATCTAACATATTACTAATGCATTTATATATTCACATTCTCTACTTTTCATCTGTTGCCCTGCCAGGTTTCACCTCCAGAGAATAAGCTATCCCTCTGAGGTTAAGCTCATCACTATGCAGCTCTAATGTGGACTGGCTCCACCTTCTTGGGCCTCCTCTCTCCTCTGACTGGAGGCGAGAGATCCAGATTCCTCCCAATGCTTTCCTTTTTAGAGGGCCAGGGCTTTCAGCTCACTTCCAGCTCTGACTGGTTTAAAATTCATGGAATCAGATGGCCCTGAGCCAGGTACTGCTTGGTGTCCCCTCCATCCCTCTACTTCCCTTCCTCTTTTTCTATGTTGTCTTCCTGTTAGATAGTAAGCTTGTTGCAGGCAGGAACTCTTTCTTTTTAGTAATTGCATCTTCAGAGTTTAGCACAGTGCTCGGCATGTCATAAATGCTTAAAAATGTTTATTGGATTGGACTGAACATATATGTGTATATACATTACACACTTGGATTAAATAATAACTAGGAGTAAATCAAGTGGTACATAAAAAGGATTATAAAATAAAGGAGACAGTAGCTTGAGTTTAGGGAAAGATACTGTCACTGAGTGCCACAAAGTATCTTTGGGGGAAAAAACCAACCCATACCAGTTAAGCCCCCTCATTGCACATCTGAGCTGCTTTTTATGTGCTGTCTCCCCGTTAAATGGTAAATTATTTAAGGTTCCAGGGTCTTATGCCATTCTTTGGATACCCAGTGACTGGCACATAGTACGTACTTAGCAAATGTTTGTTGACTCTGAATATATGAAGAGGAAATGATCAGGATGGTGAGGAAATCTGAAAATTCTGTCTTTTAAAGAACAACAGAGGAAGCTGGCACAGTCTGGACCAGAGAAGAGATCAAGTGATGAAAGCTGAAGACGAGCTCAAATCCATTAGCACTCTATGGGTTTCTATGATTTTTGTACTGGGGGTTAGTAAAGTGTTGAGGAGACAAGGAGCTAAATGAACTGACTTGTGAAATAAATCACAAGCCAGCCATCGCTGTAAACATTCAAGAAAAGGGCAGAACTAACAGATGTTGTAGAAAGAATTCTTGTATTGGGTATGAAGTTGGAATCAGTGGCTTCTAAAATGCAAAACAAGAAAACTAATTTGAAAGGTGTTGTAGCTTGCACGGGCAAATCGTGCTAGACGGAAGAGTAAGAAAGGAAGCGACTGGGGAACCCACGGTTGAGTCAGAAGCGTAGAACTGTTTTGAGGATTACTGCCTTGGAGTATAGTTTAAGATCTGGTAGTGTTAGTCCTTCTTCCTTACTACTTTTGGCCTTGAGATTCTTGATCTTTGGTACCTCTATATGAATTTCACTACTTTTTCTAGTTTTTAAAAAAGTAATCCTCCGGTAGTTTGGTATGGTGCTAAAGTAAATCAATTAATTTAGGTAACACTGTGATAACATTGGCTCACTTGATCCATGACAAATTAATATTTCTCCAGTTATTTAAGTCTGTCATCATTTCCATAAAAAAGTGCTTCATAGTTGTATAAATACAATAGTTCTTGTGTCTGTTTAAGATAACAGATTCCCAAATACTTTACACGTTCAGTAGTCATTTTAAATGGAATATCTCTATCTCCTTCTGTGGGTTTATGCTGACATGTAGAAATGCCAAGATGACAAAAGGTCTCAAATATGTCTAAGATACAAAAGGAACTGATTCAAATATTTATTAATCATAAGGGCCATTCTTTCACTGACTGATATTGGTAAACACATATGAATAGGCAGTTCAAATCTAAGCAATTTGTAGCTGTATGAAGAAAATGGTCTAAACTGCTAATAATTAGGGAAGTGCAAATTAAAGCAACTGAGGTTCCTGGACACAACAATCAAACTGGCAAAGCTGATTAAAAAAAAAAGAAACTGACAATTTTGGAGGGGCTACAAGAAATCAGAAACACTGATATACTGCTGGAAAACCTGATTACGACCATTCTGGAAAGCATTTTGGAATTGTACACAAAAATAGCTAGAAAGCGCATGTTCTTTGAACAAACTATACCATTGCTGGGTCTATCTCTCAAAGATATCAAATGACACGTAAAAATCATATATGTACAAAAATATTTATAAGAGCTCTTTTCAGTGATAGCAAGAAACTGGAAAGTAACCATGTATAGGGAGACAGTTAGAAAAAGTATAGTACGTGAATATAATGGACTGTCATTGTGGTTTAAGAAAGAAGAAAAAAAAGGTTATTTCAAAAAGACAAAGGAAGACTTGTATGAACTGATACAATTAAATGAGCAGGACCAGAACAATTTATACAATTAACAACAGTATTATGAAAACAGTTTTAAAAGATTTAATAACACCAATTAACTAAAGGATCAATTGCCCAATAATGATAATGAAGAATGTTCCTCCCCACCCCCACCTCATATCAGAAAGAGTATGGACTAATTATAAGAAATAAAATTTTAGATGTGATTAAGTTGAGAATTTGTTTCGGTTGACTCTGTTGGGGGTGATAAAAGGTTTCTGTATTTCTTTCTTTTTCACTGAATGGGGAGAAGTGGGAGGAAGAAAATAAATGACTGATAAATGGAAAAAAAATTTAAATAACAAGAAAATATAAGAATTATCTATATGAAGTTGAAGTAGCTTTCATTTATTTATTAATTTATGGGGAAGTTATTTCTAGAAAATAGAGAAAAGTCAAAAACACAAATGTTGATACACTGAACCTATGGGGAAAAGGGGTTTAGGTTTCTGTGACCACTAGAAACTGTAATCTTTAGCTAGAGATTGCTGAAAGTACACTTTTCTGCAAATAGTTTTCTATAACAAAATATTAATTCTGATAATCTCTGCTTTTCCTAACACAGTAACAATAAAACAACCAGTAAATGAGAGATGAGAGGCAATGTCAGTTGGGACAGGGAGTGGGGCAGAGACAAGAACAGCTATGTCAGAAGAACCCCAAGATAAAAAAAAGGGAAAAAAGGAACCCCCACAATTGAACTGCCCCTTCCTGCCCCCTCTTCTGTAATGAAAGGATATGCCTCCATCACCCTTGGCCTCAGCCTGGGTAGCTCAGCCTAGCCTGGCTTGGTCTTCCCCAGACTCTGTGGGGGTGGTCAAGTGTTCTGATCCCTGGCTGGGGAGGCAGGTGGCCAGCAAAGGGGAGGGTGTGTAACTACCATCTTATTTACCCACAAACTTAATCACTTTTTAACCCCCCCCCCCCATTACCTCATTGCTGACTTGAGAGTTTACTTTCTGGAGTGGATTCACTAACACTTTTATGAGAACTTTCCTCCTTTTTGTGGATACAAACTTGTACACTTCACAGTTGTCAAGAGAAGTGAAAGAGGTTACTATTAAATCAAGAATGCCTAAAGTCATGAAAGTTAAGCTTGGGAATAATATGACTATAAGCTGCTTGAAGGCTGGAACTAATCTTTGAATTCACTCCTCCCCACCCTGCCACCTTGCCCCAGCTGTTAGGTACTACATATATATGGTGAATAAATTATAAAGTATGTTTCACAAATACCTGATATTTTGCTCAAAATTTCTGAAAGCAGTGTTCTTTCCCTTTACTAACTGAATGACCAGAGAAAGCATCTATAACAATAAATGATCATTTTAAAGAAGTACTGTGGTTCTTGGAAAGAAGACTTTCCCAGTGATTCATCTTCTGGGGTTATTCTCTGAAGATCATACCCCAGAGCAAGTTTATAACAAGTCCATCAAAATATTTTTCAACTTTATATAAATAGCAATTAGATAATTTCTTTAAACAAACAAAACTCAGAACTTATGACTTTGTGTTGACACATCTTATGTATATATGAAAATTCACCATCATGCTTACAGAACTGACCCTAAATGCAATAAAAAGATTATTTTGTAGCTAGTCTATATCAAAAATTATTCAGGACACATATCTAACTGGTTATGTTTTATTAACAAAATCTTTCCAAAATAAACCTAAGATTTGAATAATTTAATTTAATCAGAATGCCATCTCAAATGCTTTAATTCAGCAGTGGGATACATAGCAGAAAATAAAACTGAATCTCATGCAACCTAATATATCAGCTTCATGAACATGATGATACATCTCGCCAACAGAAACCTGATACTATAGCCTGAAGACTGTTGAAGACAAAGCAAAAGCAAAATTGGTTAACTGAAGAATTAGAGTCTGAGTTTAGTTCTGTAAAAGACTTTCAGGATTTTGTGATCTTTTGTTGAGTCACCTCCTATCTCTGTTTTGAAGTATGAAAAGACAAAATAATATTTAATTCTTATGTTACCTAGAGGCAGGTAGGTGGCGCCAGAGCAAATAGAGAGCTGGGCCTGGAGTCAGGAAGACTCATCTTCCTGAGTTCAAATGTGATCTCACACACTTCTCAATTGTGTGATCCTGGGAAAGTCATTTAAACCTGTTTGCCTCAGTTTCCTCATTTGTAAAACGAGCTGGAGAAGGAAATGGGAAACTGCTCCTGTATCTTTCCCACGAAAATTCCAAATGGGGTCACAAAGTCAGCCAAAATTGAAGCAACCGAACAAACCTCTACTCTAAATAAACAACAAAAAAGGGGAAAGAGCCATGATAACGATATGCTATGTTTTCTCCTTAACTCTCTCCAGACTCAGTAATCAATTTTCTAGACTATTAATTTTTCTCTCAGTATTTTCCTTCTATTTCTTCCTTTTCTGAACTTAAATTTTTTCAATCCCTCATTTTTTCTGTGCATTTCACATAAAGTTTTTAAGTTACTTCTATTGTTGTGGTAAATTCATGCTTAATGAATTTAAGTAGAGAAGCTTATTTATCTCCATTTCTGGTCCAGCTTATATGTACTTGATAAATATTTGCTGAATGACTACTCAATTAGTCAATATAAAAAAATATAGCACCCCATTACTGTTTACTCATCTCATTCCGCAATCTTGAAAATTCATTCACCTTCCCTCCCAAAAAGCAACTTTGAAAAACATAAAATACTCCCTTTTTTTTTGGTTTTCAGTTCAACAAATATTAAATTTGAAGTATTTTGCAATATCAAATTGCTTGCCTTCGCAGTAAGGGCTAGGGAAGGGAGAGAGGAAGAGAGAGAATTTGGAACTCAAAGTTTTAACAATGAATGTTAAAAATTGTTTTTACAAGTAACTGAGGGGAAAAATAAAATATTAAATAAAATTTTAAAAAGAAGGTGAAACAGTAAACTTGGTACTTAAAAAATTCACAAATGTAAATGTTAACAGCTTAATTCAAGTCTTAGAATGTAGTGGCTAGATAAAATTTTATTAAAATCTATGACAAAGCTTATTCCTATATTTTTAATATCCTAAATAAAGAGACTAACTTCTATTATTACTAACCAGCAGAAGAGATGTCCTTTTCCACAATCAACAGCAGGAGCACTCAGCAGTGGGAAGCTGAGTGAGTCAGAACCAGATGTATCTGACCCCTGCTTTGTTAGTCTGACAGCTCTCTCACAGCCTGCTGTAGGACACCATTTAATTGCAGGATTATTTTCAACAAAGGCCTGGGTGAAAGAAAATAACATGGAAAGAAAATTATTTTAATCTGCAAGAATAAACTCTAAATCTTTAAATGTATGTGCATTTGTGATAAAAGCTGTCTATACAACAAATCCAGGTCCAGTACCTTTGAAATAAAATCAAAATAGCATTGTCAAATAGTCATTTTTTTAAAGAAAAAATTACAGTCAACTTAACAACTATTATGATTCATTTCATAAGCTGAAACTGTAATGTAATTCAGGTATAGTTTAATGTAACTGCTTGTTAAACAGAGCCAATCTTATAAAATATTATAAAGAACACTGTGGCCACTGTTATCCAATTCACTATGCTTTTATATCCAAATAAAAAGCTCACTTACTTTTCAAAACAGAATTTATTTTTTGAAAATTCTGTTACTGGTCTGCATGATACAAACTCAAAATATAGATTGTGTTGATCAAATAGAACAGTGTAATAGTTGTTCATGTTTACATAAAGCCTTAAAGTTTACAAAGTGTTTTCCTTATAACAATCTTATGTTAACATGTAGTGTAAATATTATTCTTACCTTCCAGATGAGGAAACTGAGGCTGAGATAAGAAACCCAAGGTCACTTAGTAAGTAACAGAGCTGGGACAATAACAAAATTAGTTTTGTGAAAGAAGGTACCTACCACCTGTTTTTTTTTTTTTTAGATTAAGAAAAATGCATTTAATTATAAAAGATCTTGTTTAAATAACAACAAAAAAAGAGAAATGGCATGAAATCACCAGTTATTTAAGTGATCATATGCACAGGATGCTTTTGTAATTATATGCTGAAAATTCACAAGTCTTCTTCTTAACAATACTTTTCTCTTAATTAAAATGACATCAAGGGCCCCTGAAAAAATGTATAAATTTTCCTAAGTCCTACCAAAAAGTGTCATAAACAGTCTGTTGAGTTACTCATTTACATTGCCTTTTATTTACTACACTCAAAACTCATAAAATATTTACATTTTTCTTCCATTTGATCCTTCTTATTTACAGTACAGTCTCAAGATCTCTAGTTATGGTTTGTGCAATAAAATGGTTTGTGCAATAAAATTCCTGTGAATGGTACTTTCCACTATATATAATAAATCTATTCTGATTATTTTTCAAATAAGTCCATGAATATCAGCCTGTTCATAAGCACTGGATCCTACCAACTAGAATTATGCCAACCATCAGACTTCTATGACTGTGCAACTGTATAGAATGCATTCTCCAACTATTACTGCATTACATGACCTCATATACATTTCTAATTCTGCTATGACAATGCAGAGCACCAGCATTAAATTCCATTTAAAGGAATACAGAGCATTCTAAGCGGTTTGGCTTTCACTTTCTTGTTATCCATAATCCCATTCCTCACAGTGGATATATTTTATTTATTCTCAAACATTAGTATTCGACAGCTCAGTGATAATTGGCAGTTTTTGACAGTGGATAGAGTTCTGTGCATGTGTCAGATATGTGTAAAAATTTTTTTGAATCACCTCGTGATACGGCAGGAGTAGCAAATAATTGTTAAAACAATGCCTCACTAATATGAACATTAGCATTCTAACATTCCAAAATGTGCCTAAGTCATTTCTTTAAAGTTTTTTTTTACTTTAAAGTTTTTTTAAATTTTTTCTAAAGTTCTAAGAGATGTACTATTTTAATAACTAGTCACATTTAGAATGTATCATCATCAGAAAAAAAAGAAAAAAAACCTTTTTAAAAATAATGTAATCCTCATTCATGGGTTTTAAAGAAATGCAGAGCATATATGCCCAGAAAGGGACATGGGAATTTAGGCACATACATTTTCCTATAATATTAAATCCAATAACTTTCACTAAGTAGCACATGTTACAGAGTATATAACATAGGCCACAAACCAATTAATTTCCTCTGTATTTCACTCAAGGGACTTTTGTTTCCTAATAATAATAAACATTCATTATTCTGGCAGAAGCACAAATCATATTTTAAAAAAAGAAAAATTTTTTTAGGCTGTGCCATATGTTACCACCTGTTCTTAACATTAAACCAACTTCTAAAGTTAGATCAAACCCACCAAGCAATTAAATTATTAATCAATCCTGTGAAGGATTACAGTTTGAAGTATTAAAATGGATAATTCTTCTGACTTTCCCTTCCATTAACTGAGCCATATGCTAAAACCTCACTACAGCACAGAATTCACTCTGGGTACTCAAAGCCTGAAAAACTAAACCTGTGTTAGGTTGTAGTACATCTCCAGGGCATACTGTGTGGAGGCTGCAGGGGAGGGCTGAATACTTTGTGTCAGCAGGCTCTGAGTTTGAATCCCAGCTCAGATTCTTTATTAGACATGTGATGCTGGACAAGTTCCTCAAGTTCTCTTAAAATCAGTTTGCTTGTCTGTCATGGGTACAATAACACTGTCTCCCTCCAAGAGACATTAAACACACATGAGGTGTGTTGCAAATTTTCGCACACTATAAATGCTAAACGTTATTATGCTATCTGAAAACCAGTCTTGTTCAGCGTACTGAGCTCATGCCCAGAATTTGGTCACAAGATGACGAATTCTTTGGCCAAAATAAAGAAAAACACAAGATGGCTTTAAGCCCTAGGCAGGGCCCTTCTGTTTCTGTGATAAGGATGGTATGAAAAGGTAGCTAAGAACCATATAGTTTTGAGATATCTATAAACACTGATTAAAAAAAATAAACGTGAGGTCACTGCCTAATGACCAAAAAAGCTGACATACTTCTGAGAAAATAGAACTATATATTGACAAAGATGATCCCCCACCTATCCAGTACATCCTGTTTGTAAATGGTTCTTTGCATGCTGTCTCTTCCATTAGACTGTGAGCTCCTTAAAGACTGGGACTCGTCGCCTTGCTTTGTATGCCCAGCACTTGGCACAATTCCTGGCATACAAATGCTTCTTGACTTATCTTGACACGCACCTCACTCATATCACTAAAATGTCTCTTTGCCACCATCAAATCTGTTCCAAATTCTTTTTTGTAACTCAGATAATTCTTTATATTTCAATTTCAGTATGTGGCCCTACTACTTCTGTCCTTGTCTTCGTATTTAGAGACTCTAATATACATAATGCCAATGGCTCTTGGAGAATTTTCTCCACCATCTTCATTCTTCAATCTCCAGAATTCCTATCACCTCCACCTTCACTTTACTTCAGCATTACAAAGGGGAAGGTTAGTCCCTTGCTTTGACTATTGCCTATAACAATTTTACCTCTGTGATCAAGAACTCTGAAATACTTTTCTTTAAACACCAGCTTCTATCTTTCAGTTTCCTCAGTTTGACTCCTGTCCCTATCTATCCTTTGTTCTTTGACTCTATGGTTGACCCGTTGTGCCCATACACAAATCAGCTACCACTGAATCCCTCTGCCACTTAATCCTATTCCCAGTCATGCCTTGTCAAATCCTAGGCCCAGGTTACCCTATTTTACTCTGATCTTACTTATACATCTCAAAATTCTGCAGGAAAAAGTTATGTATCCATGCTAAAGAGGTTTTTACAAATTTATATTATCTATATCTAATCTCAAACAGATCCCCTACTTAATTCTCAAAAATCTTCATCGGTCATCTAATGCTCCTAGAACAAAACAACTATCTCTGTTCAGCAATTAAAGCCCTCTACGATATGAGTCTTGCTTATCTTTCTGATTTCCTTACTCCTATGCTCTTTCTAGTAGTCAAATTGCATGCATGTTTTGCCACATGTGATGTTCTTCCTTTTGCCATCTTTCATGGGTCAATACACTCCCCAGAAGTGGAATTTATTTTCCATTCACTTCCACATTCTAGCACCCTGGGGATTTCTTAAAAGCATAGCTCTGTTGCTACCTACTACTGTATTAGATTATAAACTGTTTGTGGGCAGGAACTAATCTTTGAATTCACTCCCCCTAACCTGCCCCATTGTGTCCCTAGCACACTGTATATACCTGTTAGGTGCTAAATATATGATGAATAAATTATGAAATTTGCTTCACAAATAGCTGATGAATTTTGTTCCAAATTCCTGAAAGCAGTATTCTTTCCTTTGATTAAATGAATGAATGACCAGAGAAAGCATCTATAACAATAAATTATCATTTTAAAGAAGTTGCTATAATCAGCTATTAGTGATCTTCCAAAATGTGGGTAATCTCACACTTGATATTATTTTAAATATATTTTGTATTTCCTTATATGAATGCCATATCCTCTAGTAATTTCCTTACAGGTAAAGCTTATTTCATATTTCAGTCATATGTGACTTGCACAAAATAAGATATATAACAGATGCTTAAGAAATTGATTAGAATGAGAAAATGGATAGGTTGTTATCTCCTCAGGGAATCCACACTGATTACATCACAGATCTAGTCTCTCCTCTACATGAACCTTCCACACAACTGACCAAGTGACATTCCTAAATTCCAGGTCTGCCCATGACCCACCCTGCTGAAGTTCCAGTGGTCCCCCCCTTCTACCTCTTGATTCAAATACACACTCCTCTGTGGGCCACTTAAAGCCCTTCACCATTTGGTTCCAGCTTACTTTTCCAGACTTAGTCCCTTTACTCCCTTTCATGTACTTGGTTGTCCAGTCAAAAAAGGACTCTCATACCTGATACATCTCTATTTCCAGGCTCTGGACCTTTTCCATGTTGTCCTTCATGCCAAGGATGCTTTTGTCCATCACTTCAAAACATGTTCAAGCACCTTCCCCATCACAATTCCTTTTACAGGTTTTGAACCTGTTTATAAGTATTGTTTCACCTCACAGAATATAAGTGACTTGGAGGCAGTGCCTGATTGAGTCAGTGATATGTAAACCACAAGGAACCTGGTCAATAGCTTCTCCACTTTATGGATTTTTAAAAAATGATAATGTGACCAACAGTATGATATTGTAGCCACAAATACTAATCTTGGGCTGCTTGAAAAATAGAATGGTGTCCAGGACTAAGTACACTGACTATTTCAGGGGCCTTGTGCTAGTTATGGATGCTACATTGTAAGGAGGATTATGATAGCTGGAGATTATCCAGGAAAACGAAGGGCCTCAAGACATTGCTATTTGAGGATTGCCTCAGAGAACTGAGTAGGTATGCCTACTAGAACTACAGCAAAGAGGAAGGAGGTTCAGGAGGCTGTGGATTCTCCTAGTCATGGCTAGAGGAGGCATACTCGGATTTGGACTGCAATATATGCCTGAGATCACCTCCAGCTCAGACTTTAACTCCATTTTCTATTACCAGTCCCTGTTTGCTTGTTTCCAAGTAACACCATGCCCCACTCAAGGAGAAGCTGCTCAGCAGGATGGATGACTGGGGTTTTGATACTCTACCTCTTCTCAGCTCATCTTCAGGTGTTTCTCCCCTCTGACTGGAGGTTTAGAGGATGAAGTACTAAATTCTTCCCCAAATTCTTCTTATAGAGGCTCCCAACCTTCCAGGTAACTCTACTTTCCATCAGCAACTCTGCAGGGCTTTCATCCCATTCTGGGATGAAAGCCCCATGCCCCCTGCAGAGTATTCCTGTACCCATAGAGTATTCCACCCAATACTCTCCACCCACCCCCCACCTCAATCCCTTTCAGCTTCCTTTCCTGTGTTCTATTTTCCTCCTTTGGACTGTAAGCTCCTTGAGGGCAGGGATTATCTCTATCTTTTTTCCTTTCTTACTTGAATTCCCAGTACTTAGCCCAGTGTCTGGCACAGAGTAGACCCTTAATAAATGTTTCTTGAACTGAATCTTGAACTGAATCCCTGAGTCAGAGGGATGACTGCTAATGTTAAAGTAAAAATTAGACTGTATAGATGACCTGAAATTAAAATAATGAAGCCAAGCTCATGTTTCACTCAGAGTTACATTAAATAACTTACTTAATTTACCTTAATATCAAATTGTAGGTATCGTTTGTCCATCTCTTTGGAAACCACACTTTCGATGACATCCACTGGTACCAGTTGAAAGCACTCGTAGGCTGGGCAGAAAATGTTATGGGCTTCACCTTCTTGAATTTTCAGATTCAAAAATCTATCAAAGTTATGAATTGATTAATTGTTGGAAAAAAGAAGATGTTGCTGAAAATAATTTTGAAAGTAGTTTTACAACAATGTTGCTCTGGGAGAAACATGCCATCAATTTTTCTTTATCTTAAACAATGAAATGACAGTGGAAGGCATTAAAAGGATTATTACATATGAATCGCAGAATATTAAGTGAAATACAAAAACAATCATATATTCTACCATTCTATACTTTAGTCTCTTTGCATTTTGTAAAAAATTAATGCCGTTTAAAATATAGTGTTAAAGAATCACATTATAGCTAGATTGCAGACAGATTAATTCAACTCCAAAATACTTTTAATAAAAAGGGAACAGTGGTGAATATAAAGGAAAACTGAAAGGTAATCCAAATTCTTTACTGACCGGTCCTTTTAAAAATATTCATTAAATTCTTCTGGCTAATTCTAAAACAGCAATATGCACCAAAGGATAGTGGAAGGTAGAAAACCCCTATTTCAATGCTTAGGAATTGGAATAAGAATTTGCATTCAAGGAAACATTTTGCAGTTGTGCATAGTGGCAATGGAGTATGTACAGTGAAGCCAGTACCACTGCAGCTACAAAGGCAGGTATAGTGCCGGTCCTTTCTCTAAAATGTGCCAACATTTAGAACAGTCCCTGGCATGTGGAAGGTGCTTGATGAATATCTGCTGACTGCTCTTCAACTGGGTTTGTATACTCAAAAAATACTACATGAGCTTAGGTAGGATAAACATTCTTTGTTCTCCCCTGTGCAAATGTGTAGCAATGAGTAAGCTCAATAAATTAAGCAGAGCACTTTCCAGTCTTGTATATATCATTAAGATAGGTTGTATGGCCTCTTTATGCCAGGCATGACAGGTCTCCCCCAAAAAATCAACTGCCACAATCTTTGTTATTTTAGTTGGGTGGGCATGAATAAGATGTGGCTGAGTTTAGCATCTAGGCATCTCCAAAGAATGGAGATTCTCTAAAAATTTGGTTTGATTCTGGCAGAACTAAATAAGGTTCAAATCATTTATATAGGTCATAGCTTAACATGCCATTCAGGTTTTTTGTCATTCAGCACTCAAAGACCAATGACATAATGATGGTGGGGTCAAGGTACAGTGTATTTGACTCTATGGCTGATCAGTCAATTGTGAACTTGAAAGGCCCTACCAAACTTGAAAGGTCAAGCACAAATAGTCCATTTGAATATTGGGGATGGAGATGTCTCTCAGACAGACCTTGAGAATGTCCTTGTACAGCTTCTTCTGACCTCTGAGTGAGCACTTGTCTTATGCGAGTTCTCTGTAAAATACTCTTTTAGGTTTGGCATTTGTGTTACATGGGCCAGCCCACTGGAGATGTGCTCTCTGCAGGAGAATTTGAATGTTGGTAGTCCAGCTGGAGAAAGGACCTCAGTGTCCGGTACCTTATACTGTCAGGTGATCTTCAGAATTTTCCTAAGACAATTCAAATGGAAGTGGTTCAGTTTCCTGGCATGGCGCTGGTAGACTGTCCACGTTTCACAGTGACTTCACAATAATGAAGTCAGCACAACAGCTCTGGGGACCTTCAGTTTGGTAGGCAGTCTAAGACCTCTTCTCTCCCACACTTTCTTTTGGAGCTTCTAAACATGGAGCTAACTCTGGTAATGCATACATCAATCTCATCATCTATATGAACATATATATGTCTGGAAAATATACTGTGAAGGTAAATGAACTTATCCATAGCATTTAAAATTTCTCCACTTGCCATAACCAATGGTCTCAAATATGGATGGTGTGGTGCTGTCTGGAGGAGAATCTCTGTTTTCTTGGCGTTAATTGTCAGGCCAAAATCAGCACAAATAGCAGAAAATTGATCCATACTTGGCAGCATCTCAGCCTCCAAGATTCAATTGCCACTGGTAGATGGAATGTGAACATGCAACATGAAATCCACAAGACATGAAAGAATAGCTCTTGTGAGAGAACTAAGCAGGTCACATCCAAACAGCAGTCTTGAATGAAACAAGGCTGGCAAGTGATGACCGGCTTACTGAAGTCAGAGGGAATACATATTTTTCTGGAGCAGTTGCTAAGATGAGAAACTCTGTGAAGCTGGTGTACATTTTACAATCAAAACTCATCTAGTCAACAAGGTTGTATGCCTCTTAAAAAAAGTGAATGACAGGCTTATGACAATGTGATTGCCACTTGTAGGAAAGCACCACGTCACCATCATCAATGCATATGATCCCACCATGATGAACCCTGATGAGGTCAAAGAAAAATTTTATGAAGATCTGGAGACCCTCCATATCAATGTGCTGAAAGAGGACAATCTTGCAATTCTGGGTGACTTTAATGACAGAGTAGGCACAGACGATCAGAAATGGTATGGAGATTTTGTGATGAAACAACAGTCAATTACAATGGAAGACATGTGTGTTACGTGATCTCATCACCAACACTGTTTTTTGTTTATGTAAACACAACAAAACACCATGTATGCACATCTGCAGCAGTCACTGTACACAGAAGAGACATGCAGGATGTGAGAGTAACAGAGGTAATGTGCTGTAGGAAGTGTTGGACTGATCACAGACTTAACAATCTAATCAATGCTAAACAATCAAGAAGTGGCAACTTCAAAGCAAGACTTAACAGTTAGAGCACGTCTCCATTGTGCTTCTCTAGCATGAACAGTTTATTGCTAAGCTAGAGGGAAAGTTGAGTCAGCACAGTTAGCAAAGTAGAGCAGAAAAGGAGTGGGCACTTGGTGTACAACATGGCATCTGTGCATCTGGGCCAGAATACTTACAAATATCAGGATTGGTTTCACAAAGACGATGGGGAAATTCAGAAGAGATTCAATTTTACACTGATAGCAATGATCCAAAGTGCTTCTACAGTCTTGAAGGTTATTTATGGGCCAAAGACCTTTGCTTTATCTCATTTACTCAGTGCTGACAGAGCCATACTGATTAGTGATAAGGATATGATCCTGGAGAGATGATCAACACTTCCACAGAGTTCTAACAAACTCTCATCAGCCAATGCTGAAGACAGTGACTATATATCTCAGGTTGAAGTCATTCCCTCTCTGGCTGCACTTCCAACTGCAGAAGATGTACTGACTGCTATTAGGTTCCTCTTGCATGGCAATGCGCCTGGTGCCGATTCCATCCCCACACTGCTTGTACAGAACCTGAAACTGCTCACAGGGTCTTTCTGGTTCATCCAAGGAGTAGACTCAAAACTCTATTTCAGACCTGAAACCGCTCCATGCCCAAAGTGCTGGCACAATACACAGAGTGCTGTCAGACCTGCAGTCAAGAGACCTGAATTTCAAATCCAGCCTCAGGCACTTACTAGCTGTGGAAGCCAGGCAAATCATATAATCTCTGGCCTTACTTACTTTCCTCATCTGTAAAATGGGGAAAAATAACAAAACCTATCTCCCAAGATATCTGTAAAGTGTTTCGCAAACCTGAATGTACTAGGTAAGTGTTTGCTATCATTGTTATTAAAACAATTCATTCAGTTGACTCTCCAATTAAAAGGGAAAAATGGCCTTTGAGTACTGTTCTGAACGGACACTTACCAGTTTTCTATTCTGTGATCAGCTACCAATCAGCTACCTTTTACAAATGTTTTCTTCACTCCCATTTCTTTAACTGTCGTGCTGCTCTTTGTATACTGAATCTTTGCTTTGATCTACTACCCAACATTATTTTTTTCCCATTGTACAAAAAATTTCCATATACGTTGACAATACAAGGAAAGTATAAATTGATGATAAAAGACTAAATCAAATATACAACTGGCACTCTGTAAAAAGAGAAAATTTTATGGCCTCTTTTTTTTCTCAAACAAGAAAGTAGTGAGGATTTATTATACAGGTGTGCTAGACTTAGCCGCAAAGAAAACAATCAGTCTGGAATGATAAAAGCACCGTGGCACAAACTGAAGAGGACAGTAGGTGGAATCTGTATGAAAAGATGGTATATCCTTTTGTCAGGGAGTGTCAAATGGTGGTAACAGTCCTTTACCAGACAGTACAGCTAGTACAGTCCTTCATGGGGGGGTGATGTGTATTCCTTAGAATGTCACCAAGGGTCATTCAGTCTTTGCTCTTGTAGCTTCTGTGCTCAGCACAGTCTAGTTACTGGGGCCTCTGCCTCATCTTTCAGTCTATGCATTTTGCTTCTTCCTCCACTGGAAGTTGACAAGATGGTGTTAAGAAGAGAGCTATGAACTCATTTCTGCCTCCACATGCCTCTACCTCCTCTCATGATTCCACGCCAATCTTAGAGGAAGAAGGAGTCATTTCTTCCCTGTATTTCTATCTCCTCAAATCCCAGGGCCTCCTGCATTCCACACTTATCTCTCCTTCTCTAGTATATTCAATTTCTTAAGCTGTATTCATTTTCTCCTTTCTCTTTCAAAACATTCTATCCCAAAGTACATTGTATTTTGCTTTTATATTCCCAATGCCTTTATTACCTTGCACCTGAACCACTTCAAAAGTAAAAAAATGATCTCCCCTTTCAAATGTGTGTAACATTTTCAATTACTAGGTAGGAGCTAGACCTATGATGTCTCTGATATAAGGAACCATTGGTTAGAAAAATTCTTCTTTGGAAGAATTCTTCTTCTTAATTCTTTTTTGGAACCACACTTTTTCTTTGAAAATGTTACTTTAGGACATTTACTTTAGCAACTGCTTCTTGATGTATTCAGGCAATACTTTGTAATAGTTTCCATATATTGAAATATAACAAAATAGTAAAATACTAAAAATGTACCCATGTTTTTGAAGCAAAGCAAAAATTCTCACCTCTGTTAAGAGTTAAAATTATAAAGAATTTTGGTATAATTATGACACTAGTAAAAATGTCATTATCATAAAGGTTTAAATGTAAGGTAGTTTATAATTAAATTGGGAGATTATTTGGTAAGAAATACTAAGTTATATATAATACTCACGCTTCCCAACAAGCTCGACAAAAGTCATGTCCACATGGCATATCCACTGGGTCTTCAAACACAGAAATATTGCACATACAAATGTCACACTGTAGAATAAGTTAAAAATACAATATATAAAACCATAATTTAATGTAATTAGAAACTTGCTTAGGATACCATTTATGATTTTAAGTCATTAATTGAATTAATAAATATTGATAATAACTGGCTTTTAAATAGTGATTGACAGTTTACAATGCTACATATGTGTGTGTCTCATTTGATTCTAAGAATACCTCTATGAAATAACTGCAAATTATCCCTATTTTAAGGAATAATAAACATTGTGAAAGCTGATGTGACTTTGTGACTAGAGGGACAAAACTTAAAAGTATCTTAGGCAGGGTATAAATGCAAATCTCCCTGACTCCAGGTCTAGCACTCTGCTCACTCTGTCATTTGTTAATCTATCACTATATGTTAGGTACTATGATAAGATTTTGTTAAAAATTAGTGGTATCCTAAATGAAGTGAGGTGGACTACTTTGGGAGGCAGCGAGCTCTTCCCTCACTGGAAATCTTCAAGCAAAACTAGGTGACAACTTATATGATAAAGATGATTCTTTTTTAGCTGTGACTTGGAAGACAGTTACTGAGATCACCTCCCAACTTTGGGATTGTGCTATAGTGGGCTAAAATGTGGTAACTTTGTTAATCATGTTAGTTATTAAATATCAGAGAAGCAAAAAGTGAAGTATTCATACTTAAGCATCGATTTGCACTGCAAAACTTGAAATGACTTCAACAAAATCTAAATTTTAACATCATAAAAGATATAACAAAAACTATATTAGGAAACGGAATTGTGCAAACAAAAAATGAAATATATTTTTAAAAAGTCAAAATGACATTCAGAAAGATAACCATACTTCATTCCATTTCTACCCATTTTGTATCTTGAAAAGAATTTCTCTGGGTACCTTCTGAATCAAGTTACTGGGTACACACATTTCATATAGATACAGTAAGAATGAACAAAGCAAAATTATACTTCCAAAGATACTTTTCATATAAAAAATGAAGATCTTTCATTTTGATTAAATAATTCAAGACATTTCAGTTGTGCAACACATCAGACTGACACAATGTTCTTTTGAAATGCACTTAATGGCACTACAGTTTTTGAATAAGTAAATATATAATTGAACAACTAATAATAGATATTTATTATTAAATACCTACTATGTGCCAGGCATTGTGCTAGGAGATGAGAAATCTGTAAGGTAGTTATAGAAGAAGAGGATCTGGATTATAATCTTGGCTCTGGTACTTACTCAATATGTGTCTTTGACAAATCATTTAAATCCTCTAGGTTTTAGTTTCCTCAACTGTAAAAAAGGTTGTACTAGATTATATTTGAGATTTCTTTTATAGCTCTGGATCCTAATAATCCTATAACCAAATGCAGAAAGATGAGAAAGGGCAGAACAAGATCAAGAAAAAGAGAACAGTCCAGATCAGCTAGAACCTAGAGTGTATGAGTGAGCACAGAATTTAAAAGGTAGATTGGGACCCGATAAGAGAGAGAATGAAATAATAGGAAAAGAAGTATATATTTAAGAAGTTTCTAAAAATTTTGAGAGTATAATAACATGAAATATATAAGATTACAGGAAACCAATTATGCTGAAACAGTTTAAAAAACAAACCAACAATTCTCTATGTTGACTTACCTTCTTAGTTGGAAATGTTTCCAAACTTTATTTAAACCAGTTTTGCTCTATATTTACTCCTCTATATCAGACGATACTGCTCAAGATTATTTTTCATCCTTGTTTTTAATACAAGTGTATATCCTAACCTAGCAGTGGCTTTAAGCAACCACCGAGTCAGGTATTTACTGAGTAAAGACTGTCAGTGCCTGGCACATGGGAAGAATTTAAGGATTACTGACTTACCAACTGACTAGTTTCTTTTCTTACTCAGGTAATTAATTTGAAGTGCTGTCATTTATCAGTAATAATCACAATTAATAAACTATAAATATAGCAACAACAGCAGCAGTTAGCATTTGCACACCACCTGCTGCACTCCAGGCACTGCACTGAGGACTTAACAAATATTACCCATGTGATCCTTACCCAGGTTAGTAGAGGCTACATTACCCCCATTTGCCAGCTGAAAAAAATCCAAAGCAAACAGAGGTGAAGTGACTTGAGCTGCCCAAGGTCACACAGCTAATGAGTGTCTGATGCCACATTTGAACTCGGATCTTCCTGACTCCAGACTCAGGGCTCTACCCATGCGGCTACCTGGCTACCACGACTAAACTGGCCAAACTTCTGCATGAACTTATTATGTTCAGGACTGAGGTATCACCTATAATTCATGTGACATGTTTGGATTTTCATTTACTTGTTCCGGCAACTCAGACTTAGAGCATTTCAATTGTATACCATGTTTTTCTCATTACTATTATTTTTGGGGTTTTAAATCATTTAAATCATTTAAAAAATGATTAATTCTGATTTTAGCTCAGAGGGGTAAATAGACTTACTGTGGAGATACTTGACTCAGAAATAAGTTCCACATCAATAATAAGCTTTTTCCCTGTCAAACATAACTTGTCTCACATGTTCTGGTATTATTTCCTGCTTGCTATGTCCACTGCCTATCAATTTTTTTTTGAAGAACTCATGAAACAAAAGGAAATTATAACCATTTAGAAGTTCAAGTATAAGGGCAATGATCAATTCCAAGATGAATACGCACCAAAGCTGTATCCAGGTCACCAGGGGATAAACTAATTTCATCTGGAGAAGTGACAGAAGAGCGAGTCGTTCTGGGAGTTCGAGGAGAAGGAAGTGTGTCCCAGGCATTGTAGCCACTTGGAGGTGGGGTTGGCATCTGAACACCCGAACGTTGGCAGCAGTTCTCTGGATTAGACATCCATGCTTCAAGTAATTTTTCCCTGTCCCAATCTCAATAAAAATGAGAAAGATAATGCTCAGTTAAAACATTCGTTTTAAAAAAAATCCTAATCCTGAATGAGATTAAGATCCTTTAAAAATGCCAACATGTATTAAGTATATTACTGGCACTAATAATTCATGGAGTCAGATGACAGGGGTTCAGGCCACCTCAAGACACTTAATATTAGGAAAGCCATCTAGCCTTTCAGTGTCTCATTTCTTTATAAAACAGAGATAATAAAAGGTGCAACATCATTCTAAAAAAATAATGAAAAAAAAAGATTTTAGAACACTACAGCACTAAATAAATGAGGTTTTTTTGGGTATATGTATGTATGTATGTATGTACATACACAATATATAATGTATTGAAGCCATTACGAAAATATAAATTATATTCGTAAAATCACAGATTATATGGAGAAAGAAAAGACATTAGAGATAATCTGGCTCAATTCTCTCATTTTAATCATTAAAAAAAGAGAAGCAAACTGACTGAACTAATCAAGGTATATTCAATTATTTAGAAGTGAAAATATTATACAGAAATGTTTACATATAACAATGAAATATGATTCAGATGGAATGATGGAACTCCAATGCTTTAATATATCTCATTTTGACTTCCCACACAATCTTCCATTTCAATCAATATACAAAGAGGTGGTTTACTTACTTAATTGCGGAATTCATTTAATCCTCTGACACTGCAGACTCAGATTCAAATTTCAGCTTCCCACTTGTTTGAGACTAGTACATTATCATACATTTTATATTCGGGTCTTTTAGATTTAGGATGCTTCAAAACCCCTCTAAAACCAGTTTACCTCTCTCTAAGTAAGTCAGGATGCTGAAAAACATCCTGGATCAATTGACACATAACATTCAACATAGAAAGAAAAATAGTTGTAAAAAGTCAAGATTTTGGATTAGGTTTCCCACGAAATTCAATGTAATCTGCTTTAGTTTTATTTTTGGTATAGTGCGATGCAGATTTATGACAGTAACAAAATTATGGAGCCCTTTAAGGCTTACAAGCATTGTCTCATTTGATCTTCACAACTACTATTTGAAATAGATGTTATTCTTATAGAAGGGGATAGGATTTTATTTTCATAAAAAATATTTTTTCACAACTGTATGTAAAAACTTTTTAACATTAAAAAAAAATCCGAGTTTCAAATACTCTTCCTCCTCTCCTCTCTCTCCCCTTACTGAGCACATTGATACAGAATATACATGTGCAATGATGTAAAACATATTTTATATATTAGTAATGTAGTAAAAATAAAGCACAGAATCCATCAAAAATTAAAGAAGGTGAAAAAAAACAGTATGCTTCAATCTGCATCAAGATTCTCTTGCTTCTTTCTGTGGAGGCAGACCCCATTTTTCATCATGAGTCCTTTGATGAGTCCTTTAGAACTGTCTTCTATGATCATTGTATTGCTGGGAAGAGCCCAGTCATTCATAATAGCATATTATTGCTGTTTCTGTGTACAACGTTCTGGTTCTGCTCACGCTACCTTTCAATAATTGATGTAAGTCCTTCCAGGTTTTTCTGAAACCATTCTGTTCTGCATTTCTTATAGTAAAATACTATTCCATTATAATCATATACCACAGCCTATTTAGCCATTCCCCAGCTGAAAGACATCTCCTTCAATGTCCAATTCTTTGTTACCACAAAAAAACCCTACTATTAATTATTTTCATACAAATAGGTCCTAAAACCTCATACTAGTATTGTGAATCAAAGTGCATGTGCTATTTTATACCCTGTTGTGTATAGTTTCAAACTGTTCTCCAGAATGGCTGGACTGACTCAAAACTCCAACAGTGTACCAAGTGTCCCAATTTTCAAACATTAATTCCAGCATTTATCACTGTCCTTTTCTGTCACATTAGCCAATCTGCTACATATGAGGTGATAGATACTTCAGACTTGTTTCAATTTGCAGTTCTCTAATCAGTTGTGATTTAGGGTATTTTTTCATATGACTATAAACAGGTTTGATTTTTTTACCTGAAAAACTACCCATCCATATGCTTTGACTATTTTCCAACTGGGGAGTAACATGCATGCTTATAAATTTGACTCAGTTCCTTATATATTGTAGAAATGAGACCTTTAAAAAAAGACATTTGCTAAAAACAATTTCCCCCAGCTTTCTACTTTCCTTTTAATCTCAGCTGCTTGGGTTTTTTCTGTACAAAAACCTTTTAATATAATAAAAATTAATCATTTTATATTTTTGTAATGTTCTCTCGTTTGGTCCTAAATTCTTCCCTAAACCATAGATTTGACAGGAAAACTATTCTATGCTCCCGTAATTTGTCCATGGCATCAGTCACCCTTTATGTCTGGATCATGCACCCACTTGGACTTTATCTTGGTATGCAGTGTGAGATATTGGTGCATATGTAGGTTTTGCCAAACTGTTTTCTAGTTCTTTTGGTAGCTTTTGTTAAATAGTAAGCTCTTGTCCCAAAAGCTTGTATCTTGAGATTTATCAAAGGCAAATTACTGTGGTCATTTGTTGCTGTGTCTTGTGTACCTAATCTGTTCCACCCATCTACCACGTTTTTTAGCCAATACCAGATTGTTTTGATGACTACCACTTTATCATACAGTTTGAGATCTGGTACACTTAGGCCACTTCCACATTGGTTTAACTCCTTTGCTCTTCTTGATCTTTTGTTCTTTGGGAAGAAATTTTTATGATTTTTTCTAGCTCTAAAGCAATTTTTTGGTAGTTTGGTTGGTATGGCATTAGATTAAGTAGAACTGTCATTTTTATTACATCAACCAGCCTAAGCATGATCAAGTAATATTTTTCTAAATGTTTAGATCTGACTTTGTATGAAAACCTTTTGTAATTTGTTCTTAGATTCTCTAAGGTTCTCTGTACATATCATCATTTCATCTGCGAAGAGTGATGGTTTTGTTTCCTCACTGCCTATGTGAATTCCTTCAACTTCTTTTCCTTCTCTTTGCTATAGCAAAATGTTTTTGGTAAATTTTTATTAAATATTTAATAATACTGATGATACAGGCATCTTTTACACCTGATCTTCTTTGGAAAGCTTCTATCTTATCCCATTACAGATGCTTCATGACAGTTTTAGATAGATACTACTTATTTTAAGGAAAGCCTCCTCATTTATTCCTAAATTCTCTTGCATTCAAATAGGAATGAGAATTATATTTTGTCAAAAACTTTTTCTGCGTTGGTTGATAGATACGATTTCTATTGTTTCTGTTATTGACATGCTCAGTTATAGTTTTCCTAATATTAAAGCGACCCTGCACATCTGGTGTAAATCCCACACAGTCATAGCTTATGATCCTGGTGATATATATTGTTCTAATTTCCTTGCTAGTATTTCATTTAAAATGCTTTGTGGGGCGGCTAGGTGGCGCAGTGAATAGAGCACCGGCCCTGGAGTCAGGAGTACCTGAGTTCAAATCCGGCCTCAGACACTTAACACAAAAAAACTAGCCGTGTGACCTTGGGCAAGTCACTTAACCCCAACTGCCCTCCAAAAAAAAAATGCTTTGCATTAACTCATCAATTGGGGAATGCCTGAACAAGTTGTGATATGTAATTATGACAGAATACTATTATATTATAGGAAACGATAAACAGGAAGTTCTCAGAACAACCTGAACTAACAATATTATAGGATGATCGGCTGTGAATGACTTAGCTCTTCTCAGTAGTACGATCTAAGACAATTCTGAAGAACTTATGATGAAAAATGCTATCCATTCTCAGACAAAGAACTGATAGTGTTTGCAGATTGAAGCATACTTTTTCCCACTTTATTTTTCTGGAGGCTTTTTTTTGGGGGGGGGTTCTGTTTTGTTTCACAACATGACTATTATGGTAGTGTCATGCATGACTACGTATGTATAACCTATATTGAATTGCTTGCCTTCACAGCAGGTGGGGGTAGGGAAGAAGGGAGAGAATTTGGAACTCAAAAGTTTTAAAAATGAATGTTAAAAATTGTTTTTTACAAGTAATTGGGGTTTAAATACTAAATAAAATTTTAAAAAGTTTGCATTAATCTTTCATTTGGGAAATGGGCCTCTAGTTTTTTGTTTTCTTCTTTTTGCCTTAGGAGTGTCAAAACTATATTTGTCATAAAATGAGTTTGGCAGGTCTCCTTTGCCTGTTTTTCCAAATAGTTTATATAGCATTGGAATTAACTGTTCTCTAAATGTTTAGTACAATGCACTTGTGAAATCAACTGGCCTGGAGATTTTTTCTTTAATTGGAGTTCATTTGTGGCTTGTTCAAATTATTTTTTCTAAGATGGTGCTTATTTAAGGATTCTATCTCATCCTCTTAATCTGAGTAATTTATATTTTTGCCCATTTTACTTAGATTATCAGGTTTATTGGCAAATATTGGGCAAATTGCTTTAATTCCCTCATTAAAGGTGAATTTCTCTTTTCATTTTTGATACTGACTTCTTTCTAAAATCAAATTAACTAAGGGATTCTCAATTTTGATGTTTTCCCCACATAAAACCAGCCCCTAGTTTTATTAGTTCAATGATGTTCTTACTTTGAATTTATATTAAATCTCTCTTTTGATTTTCAGGATTTTCAATGTGGTATATAATTGGGGAGATTTAATTTATTCTTTTTCAAGTTTTTTTTAGTTATAATTCATTGATCTGTTATTTCTCTATTTTATTGATGTAAGCATTTAGAGATATTTTTAATGTTTCTATGGCTTTTTAGTGAATATGATCTGGAAAAGGTACATATAATATTTCTGCTTTTCTGCCTCTCATGAGAATTTTATGCCCCAATAAATGGCCAATCTTTGTGTACAGTGCTGTTGAGAAAAAAGGCATATTTCTTTTTATTCCCATTCAACTTTCTACAGGCTTATTATATCTAACTTTTCTAAAACTCTGTTTATTTCCTCAACTTATTTTTTTTTAAATTAGATTTATCTAGTCCTGAAAGGGGCTGCCTGAGGTCCCACCTAGTATGATTTTGCTATTTCTTCCTGTAACTAACTCAATCAAGTTTTCTATTAAGAATCTGGATGCTATATCATGATTCACATATGTTTGGTATTTATATTACTTCACTGACCACGGTACCTATAAGCCAGACATAGTTCCTTTATCTGTAACTGGATATATTTTTACTTTTGCTTGGCGATTATGATTAGCACTCCTGCTTTTTTACTTCAAATAAAGCACAACAGATTTTGTACCAGCTCCTTTCCTTCACCGTCTGTGTCTTGTGCTTCAGCAGTGTTTTTTTGTAAACAAATTGTAGAATTCTGATTTTTAATCCACTCTCCCATCCACTTCTATTTTATGGGTGAGCTCATCCTGTTCACATTCACTTACAATTACTGTCTTCCCCTCCATTCTATTTTTCCCATTTATCCCTCTCTTCCTCCTTTTATCATGTCCCCCCCTCCTCACAAGTGTTATGCTTCTGACCTACTACCTCTCCCAGGTCACCTTCTCTTCTATAAGTCTCTCCTCACCTCTACTTCCCCACAGGGTAGGACAGGTAAATGCTATTCCTTTTATGAGTCAATTCTGATTAGAGTAAGGTTCACATGTTGCCTGCTGTCCCCATCTTCCCCTACACTAAAATAGCTTTCATACTTCTTTTATGTGAGATAATTTACCCCATTCTACCTCTCCCATTCCCCTTCTCCCAGTACATCTCTTTCTTACCCTTTACTTTTTTTTCATTATCATTCCTTGTTAACTTATATTTCTTCAAACTTTCTCATTAGTTCTTAAGAATGATAAGTATCAGTTTCCTACAAAGGAATGTAAATAGTTTAACCTTACTGAATCCCTTGTGACTTCTCGTTCCTATTTATTACCTTTTTATGCTTCTCTTAACTCTTGCATTTGAAAATGAAATTTTCTGTTCATCACTGGTCTTTTTCATCAAGAATGTTTGAAAGTCCTTTATTTCATTGAATATCCATTGCCCCCCCCCCCCACAAAAGGATTATAGGTAGTTTCATCGGATAAGTGATTTCTTGGTTGTAAGCCTAGCTCCATTGCTTTCTGGACTATGATATTCCAAGTCCTTTTTTATCTTTTAATATAGAAACGGCCAAATCTTGTGTTATTTTGACTGTGGCCCAAAATATTACAATTGTTTCTATCTGGCTGCTTACAATATTTTCTCTTGACTTGGTAGCTCTGGAATTTGGTTATCATATTCCTGAGAATTTTCATTTGGGGATTTTTTTCAGGTGGTGATGGGTAGATCCATTCAATGTCTACTTTGTCCTTTGCTTCTAGAATACCAGGACAGTTTCCCTTGAAAAAATCAACTTTCTTTTTTTTAAATCATGGCTTTTAGGTAGTCCAATACTTTTTAAATGACCTCTCTTCACTCCTTTTTCTGCTCAGTTGCTTTTCCAATGAGATATTTTATATTTTCTTCTACTTTTTCATTCTTTTGACTTTGTTGCTTGACACCTTATGGAGTCATTAGCTTCCCTTTGCTTGACTCTAATTTTTAAGGAATTATTTTCTTCAGTGATCTTTTGTCCCTCCTTTTCCATTTGGCCAATTCTGGCGTAGTGGATAGAATGCTGGGCCTGGAGTCAAGAAGACTCATTTTCCTGAATACAAATCCAACCTCAGACACTTACCAGCTGTGCGACCCTTAGCAAGTCAATTAAAGTCACTTAACCCTCTTCGCCTCAGCTTCCTCATTTGCAAAATGAACTAGAGAAGGAAATGGCAAATCACTTAAGTATCTTTGCCAAGAAAAGCCCAACTAAGGTCAGGAAGAGTTGGACATGACTAAAACATAACCGAACAACAATATTTAAGGAGTTGTTTTCTTCACTGAATTTTTGTATATCTTTTCTCATTTTTTAATGCGTCCTTTACCAAGCTGGTGACTCTTTTTACATGATTCACTTGCATCACTCTCATTTCTTTTCCTATTTATTCTTCTACCGCTTAGGTGATTTTTGTTTAGGGGCCTGACACCAATTCACATTTTTCTTTGAGGCTTCATATTTTGTCATTACTGTCCTCTTCTGAGTTTGTGTATTTTGATCCTCACTGTGACCATAATAACTTTCTATGGTCAGGTTCTTCTTTTCATTTTGTCAATATTTTGGATTTTTTTTTGCCTATTTTTCCAGCCTATTTCTTGATTTTAAATTTTATGTTAAAGTTGAGCTCTGCTCCTGAGGTGGAGAGGACACTGTTCCAATTTTGGGTTTTTTCATATTGCTATTTTCAGAGTTAATTCTGGGAACCTTTAAGTGTTTGGTTCTTCTACAGTGGTCTGATTTGAGGAGAGGTGTGGTCACTGCTCTGTGGAATGGTTTGTGAACAACCACAAGCATTCTTCCTCCTTGGCTGCACATTTTAATATGCTAGCATTTAGTGTTCCTCCCCATCCTGGGAGTATGACCTGGGAGATTTGTTGAGTGTGTACTGGAGACATGTGCATCAAGTCAAGTTAACTAGAATTCATTAAGTTCCAACTGTGTCAGGCACAGTGGTAGGTGTTGAGGATACAAACAAAGGCAAAATGGTTTCTGCTCTCAAGTAGCTCACAATCTAACAGGAAAAGACAATCTCAGAGGGAAGGCACTAAGATTAAAGAGGATCAGGAAAGGCTTCAGTGGAAAAAGGCGGGGCTTTCCCAGACTTGAGGAAAGCTAAGAAGTGTAGCTGAGAAGGGAAAGAATTCCAGGTATGGGAGATAACCAATGAAAATTGTGAGGTGGGAAATGGGGTGTCTTATGTGAGGAAGAACAAGGAAGACAATAATCACAGAACCACAGAGTATGTGTGGAGAAGCGAGTCAATAACTGAAAGCCAGGTGGAGGCCGGGTTGTTTAGGGCTATAATAAACAAATATAAGATTTTGGTCATGACCAAGATCATGATGTGCTCAGACAAGTTTCTTAGAAAGATCATTCTGAAAGGTAAGTGGAGGATGGTCCAGAGTAGGAAGAGACCTGAAGCAGTGAAACTTACCACAAGACAACTGCAATGATCCAGGCAGGAGATAAAGGGACCTGAACCAGGGTGATGGCAGTATCAGAGATAATGGATTGTGCAGAAAAGATGCTGGAGCAGAACTTTTAATCACATTGGATATGGGACACAAGACTGAGGATTTAAGGACAACACCTATGAAGAGAGCCTGAGTGACTGGGAGGAGAGTGAGAACCTTGACAACTATAGGAAAGTTAGAAAGCAGAAAAGAATTTCAGGGAAAAGACAGAGCTCTGTTTTAGAAATATCAAGGTATCTAAAAGGTAGCTGGATTTACATGACTGGTAGTAGGGAAAGAGAAGGGTAATGGGAGAGGTAGAATGGGGTAAATATCTCACATAAAAGAAATATGAAGGTGGGGACGGCAGGCAACATGTGAACCTTACTCTAATCAGAATTGACTCATACAAGGAACAGCATTTACCTGTCCTATCCTGTGGGGAAATAGAGGTGGGGAGAGACTTATAGAAGAGAAGGTGACCTGGGAGAGATAGTAGGTCAGAAGCATAACACTTGTGAGGAGGGGGGACATGATAAAAGGAAGAAGAGAGGGATAAATGGGAAAAATAGAATGGAGGGGAAGACACAGTAATTGTAAGTGAATGTGAACAGGATGATATTTAGATATGGACAAATAGATTCGAGAATCATCTTCTGAGGAGATAAATGAAATCATGGGAATTGTAGCAGAGGTAGAAAAGAAACGAGAGAGTACCTGAAAAGATCTTTTCAGGAAAGACATGGGTGAAGGAGACAGAAAAAGTCTGGTCATATAAGTTAGTAGGAGGATCAGGAGAAAGCATTATCCTGAAAACCAGGAGAGAAGAGCGTATGAAGGAAACAGAATTATTCACAGTGTCAAAGGTTACAGAAAAATCAAGAAGAATAACGACTAAGACATGGCCATTAGATTGGGAAAATCAGAGATTGTTAGTAACTTTAAAGAACGAAGTTTTGTTTGAATGATTAGAAGCAAGAATGCAAATAGTTAAGACAAGCATGAGAGCAAAAGAAGTAGATAACACTCCTTGTAGATTGCCTTCTCGCACAAAAGGGAAGAGACAGAACAATAGCTCATGAGGATGGACAGATCAAGTGATGGGTCTTTTGAAGATAGGGGAGACAGTTAATAGGGACAGAAGGTAGAGAGTGATGGTGATAGAAAGGGCAATCTACTAGAGAAGTCTTGTGCTAAGAGTGGCTTTTCTACAAAATGAAAGGGGTGAAGGAGAATGCAGAGGTAGACATGAGGAAGAAAGATGTAGGGGCAGCTCTTGGTGATTGGTCTCAATTTTTTTCAGTGAAATATTTAGAACATATTAAGAGTCTTTGTTGAGAAGGCTCAGGGTAGAGGGAGATATGAGAAGTTTTAAGAATGAATGAAGTTTTGGAAAAGCAACTGTGATGAGTGGAAAAGTGAATCAATGAAAGAAGTGTAAACAGATGGCCTTATCACAGTGGAAGCTCAGGAAGATTATGGAATTTAACTTTGTAGTGGCTCTAGGCAGCCTAGTTTCATGATTTTTTGCAGTTTGATTCAGCAGCATGTAAGGAGCAAAAATATCAGATTGTAGGAATAATTCAAGGTAGTGACTTGGCAGAGCAAAAATCTCTAATTGGATAATGAGGCAAGGTGCTTGAAAAAAAGTAGATACTGTTGAGCTAAACTGGTGCACCAAACAGTCAGGATAAGGAAGGGAACAAAGTACAGCCAGTGAAGAGGTAAAAGGAGGAAGGGAGGGAGGTGTAGGTGTGTGTGTGTGTGTGTGTGTGTGTGTGTGTGTGTGTGTGTGAGAGAGAGTGAGAGAGAGAGAGAGAGAGAGAGCTCAAGCCAGGGCTATGGAAGGATGGGCTCCCCACTAAGTTAGCTCGCAGCCAGGCAATACGCCATACCATGCAGAAATGTGGTTCTAAGAAATGAAAGAAGGCTGAAACTGCAGAATGAAATCAGAGCTATTGGAAAGAAAATAAACAATTAAGATGAGAAAACAGAAAAGCACACAGAAACAGTGAACAGTCTCAAAAATGTCAGTATTTTCAATGAGACAAAAAGAAATATAATGTAAAAACAAAACATCAATAAAAATTTATTTTATAAATGAAGACTTGCAGGCAAGATAAGCTTATCCTCTAAACTGCAGTATAATTCTAAAAGGGAAAAATAACTTTTTTTTTTGGAGGGCAGTTGGGGTTAAGTGACTTGCCCAAGGTCAAACAGCTAGTTTTTTGTGTTAAGTGTCTGAGGCCAGATTTGAACTCAGGCATTCCTGATTCCAGGGCCAGTGCTCTATTCACTGCGCCACCTAGCCGCCCCGAAAAATAGACTTTTAATAGAGATCACTTTTACCTACTACTGTTTGAAAAAAAACAGAGCTGAACAGAATTCTTGAAACACAGAGAATGTAAGAGAAGCCTAGAAAAGTAAATACATATGAACAATAAATGATTCAGTGCTTATATCTGAATAGGAGAAGAGATCATTCATTATCCCTCTAAAATCCCATAGTCTCCAAGGGTTAAGGAGGGAGCAAAGAAAAATTAAACCAATGGTCTTCATTCAATAATCTCTTCTCCTATTAGAATATAAGCACTTACCACTTAGCTTTTTAGACTGTTCACATGAATTTACCTTTCTAGGCTTCTCTTTTATTCTATGTTTGTGTTTCAAGGATTCTACTTGGCTCTGAAGAAGCTTATGATTTATGAGAGGAAACAACATGCAAACAAATATATGCAAAGCAAGCTAAATAGAGAATAAAGAGGAAATAATTAACAAAAGAAGGCACTGGAATTATGAGGGATTAGGATAAAGCATCCTGTGGAAGGTAGGATTATAGCTGGGACTTAAAGGAAGCCAGAGAGGTCAGTAGGTGGGCTAAGGAGGGGAAACATTCCAAGCATGGGGGACAGCCAGAGAGAATGCCAGGAGCAGAGAGATGGAGGGTCTTCTTCACTGAGTGGCCAGGAGTACAATGTCACTGAAATGAACTGAGTACTGGTGGGGAGAGAGGAGAGGAGTAAGGTAAAAAGACTATTATAAAAAGAGGGGTTAGGGTGCTATGATGGGCTCTGAATGTCAAAAAGAGCATTCAGCATTAAATTCTGGAGGCAACAGGGAGTCACTGGAATTTATTGAGCAGGAAGGTGACATGATCAAGACTGTGCTTTAGGAAAATCACTTTAATGGCTAAATAAATGGATGAATCACAGTGTGAAGGGAGAGGAAACAGGTCGACCTGTCAGCAGCTACTGCACTGCTCCTGGCTTGAGGTGATGAGGGGCTTGTCTGGGTGTGGTAAGGAAAGCGGAGAAGAGAAGGAGGAGCATATGAGTTATGTTTTGGAAGTACTGAGTTTAAGATGAGTATTGAACATCTAGTGATGTCTAAAAGACAATTGGAAACGTAAGATTGGAGGACGGGAAAGAGGATGGGGCAGGGAGAATCAACACCATAAAACACCATAAAGAGGGTAATTAAATACATTAGGGACAGCTTTGGTTAGAGGGCAGGATCTGGAGGAGGATCCAGCAAAGGAGGTGGAGAATGAAAGTCAGAAAAGAGAGAGGGGGATCCTAAAAACATACAGAGAAAGAGCTATCAAGGAGGAGACAGTGATCAACAGTGTTGGAAGTCAAGGTTATTGAGGACTGAGGAAAAGCCATTGGATTCAGCAATGAGATAAATTTCAGAGGAATAATTAAGTCAGAAACCACATTGTAAGGGGTGTAAGAAGAAAGTGAGAGGAGAAACGGGAGGCACTTAACATAGATGCCATTTTCAAGGAGTTTAGCTATGAAGGCAAAAGCAAAACAGAAGAATTAGCAGGGATGAAGGTGAAGGCTTTGTTTTATGATGGTGAGACACGGGCATGTTTGTAGGAAGTAGGAATTGAATCAGAAGAAACTGAACATTGGTGAAAGAGTGGGGATGACAGAGGAGACAATCTGTTGGAGCAGACAGGATGAAATGGGATCAACTGAACAAGTCGAAGGGTTAGCTTTGGTAAGGAGTGATTAGATTAGAACAGGCCTGCACTAGAAGATTCTAGAGGGTAGAGATGCTAAGCAGCGAACAAATGAACGATGCTTATTTAGCTTTAAAGAATTTTGATGCTTATAGCAATCAGTAATTAAGCAACTTCCCCAAAGAAGGAGCTGATATGATATCACATTCTGTATTATATCCTCAAAAATAGAGGCATTATTAAAAAGACTATTATAATAAGAACTATGATTTATGTTGGTTCCATGAAAAGGGTATTGGGGTTGGGTTGCTTTGAAGGCTTGGGTTCAAATTAGAAATCCAAGACCTGCAGTGTTTTTTCTTCTTCCCCTCTGGTAACCCTGCCTGGTGGTTGCTTTAGTCCTTTATAACCTATGGGCCTGGTTAGATCCTAGGACTTTCTTTACCAAAAGCCATACTGGCCCTCATTCATGTTCAGCCTCTTCCTCTTCTGGTGCTGGAGTCATAATGAAAACCAACTCAGCTCTGGCACAGCTCTTGTTAATGATGTGTCAATCTATTCTCTTCTGGCTCTGATCTCCCTTCCTGGCTACTTACTCCCATTCCTACTGCTTCTCCCTATTAGAATGTAAGCTGATGGAAAAAAGGACTGTCTTTGTTCTTGTACTTCTACTTCTAAAACTCAGTTTACCCCTTGGCAAATAATAAACTTTTTAATAAATGAGTCTTCCTTCATTCAAATCCCAGCTATGATCTACTTATCACATGTAGGGATGGACTTTAGTCAAGTTATCTAGCTTTATTGGGTCTAAGTTTCAACATTGTTAAAATGTGGACGCTGGACTCAGGTACTGCTAATGACCCTGACAACTGTAAATCTGTGATCCTGTGAATTCCTATAATTTTATTTCTTATACTAGTTGAACAGTCCTAGGTAAGTTATTTGTCCTCCCAGAGATTGTTTTTTTAATTTGGAAAAATAAGAAGGTTGGACTCAAGAATCTTCAAAGTCATTTCAAGCTGTAAATCATAATATGCTGTTGTAGAGAGAGTGTAAGAGGTACAACCACGGGAGACCGAAGTTCAAATTCCACATTTCTAGTTTCTAGTTATGTGACCATGTGAAAAGTCACCTATTCTCCAATTCTGTTTCTTCTTATGTTATCTACATAACATAAGGATATGTTATGGTAACTGTAAGGTTCAAATGAGATAATATCTGCAAAGACTTTTAAAGAACTAAAAAATTTTCTGTTTGAGATTTATGATTTAGTGTTAGAAAATAACTCACAAAATAAAAAACACCCTTGGAACCATTTTCTTTAAAAATTTTAATGAACTACTACCAGGTCATCAACATTTTAGAGTTGGGAGGCAATGCCAAAAGGCAGGGCTGGGCTCTGAAGACTCATTTCTAAATGGCTTAAACCATCGTCTTTGCTTAGATGTGGAATTGCAAACAACACAAAGAGAGATCACAAGCCATAAAAACCTAAGTACACTTTTCAGTTTCCACATAATCAATGCTGGCTGGTTCCCTGACTGAGCTATCATCTAAAACTTGGTCTGCTGTGAGTAGACATAAAAATATGCATCCATATCTTTACTCATGTCTTTATGTAAGTACTTAAATCATCTGAAAGCTGCTATGTTTCTGTCATTACCATGAGCTCTGAGTAAAGCCTCAGCAGTGAACAATGGGGCCTGAAGCATGTCAGCAGATTCTACTATCAGCATATCTTTCAGTCTTCGAAGATCCTGTGGTCTTAATCCTTCATATGGCTGTGAAAAAGAACAGAATCAAGGTTAAGTCAGATATTGAATAACTGAAGACTTAAAAAACTTTCCTATTCACTAAGACATTATTATTATTATTTTGAATGTATATTGTGAAGTATAAGAGACAATGTGTGCTAGTAGACAGAGGACAGGCTTTTGAGGCAAAACATCATGCTTCAAAGTCCTTCTTCAAAAACATATGTCACTTGCAAACATCCCAAAGAACAGCAACACAAGAAAGGTAAATATAACTACCAAATAAAGAATAATGAAATAAATTATATCATCTCTAGAAACTATTATGAAAAAAACTTTAGGTTAAAAGAAAACAATAACAGGGAGAATCAGTAAAAGATTTTTTTCTAAAAAGTATACAGGGAGGTAAAATTACAAGCAGAATTTATATTAACAGAAGAAGTGAAAGTGGAGTAACAGGCTTGAAACACCATAGACTATACTGTACAACTCTTACAGTTGTAGGTGTATCAAAAGAGAGGGGGAAGAACAGTGAATGTAGAAGTACATAAATCAAGTCCATAGGTGAATGAAGGAAGAGACTTTCTGTGGTCCTCAGCGAAAAGTGAGGCTACAGGAAAAAAGGTAAGGTGACAAAGAGAGGAAACGGGGGAGGTAGGGGTGGGGAGAAGGGTTGGAGATATTGAATCAATGGAGAGAAGTGTCCCATGAAAGAACACTCCCAAGATGGAAAGCGAGATATTTTATAATGGGATATTAAGAACCTTACAATGGGTATAATCTGGAGAGTGGGTACAGAGGGAGATGACTTTGATTCTGTGAACAACACCAGGCCTGAATAGAACAGAAATTGTTGCTCCTACGAGGCAACTGTCAATGCAGAATGATGTAAGAGCATGAAAGCACAGAGGATAATGCAAATGAGAAAGAAATGATCATAGGAGAGGCAGGCATAGAAGTGGATCCCACAATTTGAGACTGAGAAGTACAAGAGAAACAAGGGATAGAGGGCAACATACACAAAGGAAACGGTGTAGAAACTGTTTAGAAGAAGGAAAACATCCGCAGCACTATAGAAGTAGTGCTGAAAGTAATAACAGTAGTAGTCATAGTCGTAGTTCTAAGAGGCAACATTTATGTAGCACTGTAAGCTCTGCAAGGTGCTTTACATGTTGTCTTATTTAGTCATCATAATAATCCTTTTAGCTAAGGAAAAAAAAGGCCTAAACTGAAATAATTTAGAAAGAAGTCTACTAAATTGTCCAGAAGAGGGAAGAGTCAAAAGGGGGGTGACCTGCTCCCCTCAAATGTCTGTAAGTTACACAGAATTCAAACAAAGGCAGAAGTAAACAGGAGCCAACTGGCCCATGTGGTTCGTACTCATCTGCAAAGGGGTGATATGTGAATTTATAAGAATAGGTAAATAAGTAAAAGAGGTTCTCCTTAGGGCACATACATAGTAAAGGATGTGGATTACAATCCAGCAAAGGAGAATCAGACCACACAGATGTGGTGTGATGGGGAGGAAGAGAACTAGGAGAGAACATCAAGAACACCCAGGAAAGAAAGCCTATCCAGGACATGGGGTAACTCCACAGTATAAAACACTGTAGAGAGGTAGAGATGGATCAGGAATAAGAAAAGATCCTT
>CM053597.1:37560335-37669925 GCA_028646575.1 Pseudocheirus occidentalis | reverse complement strand
TTAGGGTGGCGGTGTGGGAGCTGCGGGACCTTGCTGCTTCTACGCCGCCATCTTGGCTCCGCCCCCCATCTCTAAGAATATTTTCAAGAATGGTCTAAAATGGTCTAAAACTTTGAAAAACTCCTAAGGCTAACACAAAAGGCCTTTTATCAGATATATTGGGGAAAGATAGACTCTAACACATAGGATCACGGGTAGAAGGTTGGTAGAAGGTATTGAAAAATAAGAACTAGGGGCAGCTAGGTGGCACAATGAATAGAACACCAGCCCTGGAGTCAGAAGGATCTGAGTTCAAATGTGGCCTCAGATGCTTGACACACTTACTAGCCGCGTGACTGGACAAGTCACTTAACCCCAGTTGCCCTCCAAAAAGCAAATAAGAAAAATAAGAACTATTCAAGTATTTTGCTTCTTTCTTCATTATTAAGGAGAATCATTTTTGGCAGAAAAGTATAGGACATGTTACATAACAGGAGATCCCAGCATATTAAAAGAAAACTTCATGACTAAGTAAATTCAACCCAGGTAAATTATGTAGTAGGGTAATAAACTTTCATACATGAAGAGCAGACTGTTACCAGTGATCTGTAAGGAATTGTAGGGAACAGTAGAAATGCTATAGGGTTGGAAAAAGAAAGCGTCAGTTTTTTTAAAGGATAAAAAGGTAAGGTCTGGAACAAAGAGTTATTATTCAAGCCTGGCAAAAGTCTAAAACAGATTTTTTTAAGCATGTGATTTTTAAGCACTTAGAAAAAGAATAAGGCATGCCATACAGGACATCATAAATCACCCAGGAACAGGTTGGAACCCGTTATAGAAGAGACAATGCCCTCTTAGAGTTCTTGGTGAATAGAGAAAAGTTAAACACAATCTGACTGAAATGCTGCTGTTGGGGTGCTCAGATGTCATTCTGGGTCTGCCGTTCTACAGTGAGGTTAGCTCAAAGTCCTTAGGATGCCTTGAAGAACAGAATTCTAAGGACGTAAGCACAAATGATTCTATGGAGGAAACAAAAAGGAAGCTCTCTCAAAGGACAGACGTGACTGTACAGAGAAATCTTGAACAACACAAAATTTTAAAAGGCATATTCAAAAGGTAAAATAAAAGGCAAATAATGAAGTGAATTCTGAAGAGTTTTGTAGTCCCATAAAAATAACATTAGGAATACTGAAGGTCAAGACCACTTCTTTCTTATTTTGTTTTTGTTTTCCCACCAAGGAAACTTGTATTCCCCCTGGGAAATCTAGAATGAGATTGGCTAATAACAGATCCCAACCTCAGATATATGACATGATTGGTAGGTAAGAGAACATCCAGCTGTCTTCAGTCAGTTCAAAACACTAGATCTGAAAGAACAACTGGGTTACTGTAAAGGCCTTGCAGGTGCTATTGCTGGGTCACTCTTAGTGAACTTTGAAAAACTGGAGGATGAGAAGGGTGTCGCAGTGCTGGGCAAAAAGAAATGCTCTGATTTTTAAAAGGTGGACACAGGTAGATTCTTTCAATTATAGTATGGTCACTTTAACTTAAATTCCTTCCAAAATTCCAGAACATATCAAAGGAAGAGTTTATGAGCACTGAGTAAGGTAATCATTAGTCACTACAAGGCAGAATTACTTCATCATAAAAATCTTTCATCACATAATTTGACAGAATATCCCACAATATCCTTGTGGACAAGGCGGAAAGATGTGGGCAGAATAATGATGCAGATTAATTGATCTGGAAGCTAGTTCAACAACCTATCATTTGGTGATGAGTCAATTGCTGTCAAGATGTAATAACCTACAGGTGTCTGTCCTTGGCCCAATTCTTTTCAATCAGTAACTTTTGCACTTAACAAGCCCTTCAGATTTGTGAATGATTCAAATCTAGGAGACTTGACAGAATTGGAATTTTTTGAAAGATTTTGACAGACTAGAACCATGTCAAATCTAGTAAGATATTAATGTAAACTATTCACATTAGATTTTTAAAGATAAATTTCATAATTAGACTACAGGGCAAGACATTGCTAGGAAACAATTTATTTAAAAGGATCTCAGTATTGTATACTAGGAGTTCAGTGTGAATCAGTATTTTGACATAGCAGAAGAGCCTTTTGCTGCATTAATAGTATAGGAAAAATGACCTCATGAAGTTGTAATCCAGAAGTGGAATGGATTGCCTCCAGAGTAGTAATAGATATGACAGTAATGGCTTTACTGCCTCTTGAGAGGCCGAATGGTACCACAGCAAAAGTTACTGGGCTTGTGATCAGGAGAGACTTGAGATTGGGGAGTCATGTAGAAGAGATGGGGCAAAGGGAGGATTGACAGGAGTTGGCATCCAGTGGCATATGAGGGGTAAGAGAACATGAGAAGTCAGGGATGACACCAACCTTGAGAAATGGATGACTTTGACCCAAAGATTCACCTAATTGAAAACATTTATACTGGAAACCAAGCAGATGTCCATCATTTGGGGAATAGATAAACAAATATTGGGACAGGAATGCAATGGAATATTTCTGTGCTGTAAGTAAAGGACACCATGAATAAAGAGAAGCATGGAAAGACTTACATGAACTGATAAGAACCAAGACAATAAATATGCCAGGTGACTACAGCAGTGTAAACATATAGAACAGTCACCGCAGAATGACTCAAAATGAATGGTGCAAAATTACAAGGGAAAAAGTTGGCTCCAGTGAAGCAACTTTTTAAAAAGCTTTCCCCAACTCTTCTTCGGGCAGCCTGGGGTCCCCAGGAATAGAAGGTTATATGTCTTAATTTATATGTAAATTATATGATTTTTTTCTCTTGCTTTTTTTTCTTTTTCAAAACTTTGTTATAATGGATGACTTTCTATAAGGGGAAAAGAGGAAGAACAAGAGGAAATTTAGGGGATATAAAACCAAAAAAAAAAACATTTAAAAAGTAAATATTTAAGAATTCTAAAGAACAAGCTTGGCCCAAAAAAAGAGATAAGAAAATTCAGCTCCCTCCCTGTACTGCCTCCCCCCACTTTTGCAGAGATGAGAGGTGTGTGAGAGTAAATTGCATATAACATTTTTAAAAATGTTTGTGTATTGATAAGTTTGATTGTTTTTCTCCTTTTATTTTTTCTTCAAAATCTTTGTTATAAGAGCTGGCTTTCTAGGGTGTGTAGGGGGTGGTATACAAGGAGAAATCAGATGATCTATAAAGAGAGCAACACAGATACGTTTGTGTGTGTTTTTAAAGATTTGATTCAGTACAGTACAATGCTACCTTAAAGGATCTTCCATAAAGGTGTCTTTCATGTATATGTTACATTGATAAAAATTCCTTTAAAGATATAATAAGAAATAACTTTATTTGACCCGCTGATTATTAAGCCTAAATAAGAAATACAACAGGGAGACATAGGCTTACCAAAAGTGTTTGCCACTGCCATTGTCTAGGTACACAAGAAAGTCTAAGTAGAGGATATTTCATATCTCTATATCTACACACATGCACACACACGTCTTTTATCTGCTTCTGTTTGTAGATGATGATATGCATCAAGCTTCAGAACATTGCAGAGCCTGCTAAGTGACAGTCTAATAAAAAAATTTCTGTCTTACTATCCACACAGGAAAAATCAAATACATGAAAAATGCCTATTTTCCAGATCGTTATATGGGCTTTTATGAACCGCCCAGAGAAATGATCCATCAGCAGAACAGATCTTGGAGAGATACTCTATGTGTAAAATGAACTGAATCTGGAGTTGAAGAATAGAGGAGGAAGCTGTATTGCATTTGGGAAATTGTGTGATGCTTTCGTTACTTTGAAGCTTTTCTTTATAACAAAGACCCATTTAATAATATTCTTGCAGTGATAGTAGATAGCTGTGAAGCACAGGATACCAGAATCCAACAAATGAAACCTGCGGGCCAACTTTAAGACACTGGGGAGAAACATAGGATGTATAAATAGATTTTAATATGTCACGATTGAAGAATTTTATTGTAGTAGTTGTATAAAAGGTAGAATCTGAAAGATGGATGCCTTGAAAGGAAAATGTCTCCGTCTTATAGTAAGAGAGGAGAATTAACTGTGGGTAGGATGTGTGCTACATTGGGATTCATGGAATGTTGAAAGACATAGAGGAAGGTCGACAGGATTTTAGGTAGACTCCTTCAAGAAAATATATGCAGGGCTGTGGAGTAGAGTTCCATAGGATAAGGAGGCCTGGAAGGTTTGTGTATGCACTACCCAGATTGTACTCAGATCCTAAAGGGTCAACGAGGAGCATGTCGCTGAGCCATTCTGAATCTGTTTCCTCATCCAAAGAAAGAGAAAATAACATGGACCTCGCAGGCTGAAGTTGGAAGGTATCTTAAGAGTAGAATTTTTTTTTCCCAATAATATTTTAGTAAAGGTCATTCCCCTCCCACCCTCCAAAGAAAAGACATTGCTTAAGTGATACATTTGTTTGGTATAGTGTTATTTGAGAAATGAAAATTGTTGAGAATCATGCAAGCAAGCAAATACTGATTGAGTTATTAAAAATTTAATAAGAATTTAAAAAATAATTTTAAAAGATATTTGGTTGATAGAAAACTCACAAAATGTTGACAAAAATTCATAAGTGTATTAAAAAGTGAAGATTATGAAATTCAAAAGCAATTGTCACACATTTCATAGTACGTGTAAATTGTTCCAATAATACCCTGCTGTGAAGCTGATTCATGGTTTACCTTATTTCAATGAAGAAATGACTTTTGTCCCCAAAACTCAGCCCGGCACAAATAATGATTTAACCATTTAATCAAGTGATCACATCGAAGGATTTTGCTATTCTGAAAGTTCTTTCTGGCAAACATTTAAGAACTTATTTCCATTTAGGTTTCATGGTTGTAACTTTTGGATATCATTTGTTTTAGTCCTGCTCTTCTTCTGTTTCAAATGTAATGTAAAGCATTTGCTTTTGTCCTGGTAGGGAAATAATTATGCCCCCTTTAAAGGAAGAAAATAATCCATATAAAGTATTTTTATAACCTTATATATTGTGTCTTTTATTCTTTCTCTGACTTGGTATCTAAAAGTCGTGGGAGTTAGTGAAGCTTATGAAGATGCTGCCAATTGTCTTTGGTTGTTAACCAACTCCAAGCCTTGTGCCAACTGTAAATCTCCTATACAGAAGAATGAGGGTTGCAACCACATGCAGTGTGCTAAGGTAAGAACTGGAAAAGTTTCTTTATACTTTCTAGATGGAATTTTAATTTAGTTTGATTATACTTCTTAAGGCATGTATATACATGTAAATCATATAGTATTTCAGATTAGTTCTAAGAGATTGAATTTTACCTTTGATAAAGGTAAAAAAGGTGACTATGATAAAATTAGTGTAAATTCCTCTAATATTAAGAGTTGGAGTTGGAGTTGGAGGAATATCAGGAGTTGATGACTAGTTGTGGAGTTTTTTTTTCACTGAGTTTTGTTAAAAACATTTTTGTCATCACAAGTTAATTCTGTCCTGGAGATAGATTTATTTTTCCCCCAAAACCTAAATATTAATAAATAAAACTCTAATAGATTAAAAATAAGGATTATAAAATGATAAATGTTTACCATATTCAACATTTTTATTCTCAAGTAATGATTTTTTTATTAGATACATTTGCATATTGAAAAGATTTTTTTTTAAACTCAGCTGTTAGTATGAGAAAAGGGAAAGGAAGCACAAGTGTTATTTACCAGTATTACCCAGTACTGTAAAGAAGCTACTAGGATTAGTGGCCAAGGACCCTTTCTTTGAGTAAGAGCGTTTAGGATTTGGTGTCTCCTTTAATATGGAGTGGTTGGATGAACCTGAAAAATTACTTTTCTCTGTATATCAGGGAGCCCCTGTGACTATAAGGTACATTTAGTTTGACAAGAGGGAGGGAGTGTCCTCATTGATATCTCTCTACCCTGAAGAAGCTCTTAGTAGGTCCTTCATAATTACCAGTTAGTTGATTGATTGAAATAATAGAATATGGCCTTAAAAAATATAAAGAAAAAAGAAAACCTGACTTCTGCAAATAACATTTCTGTGTACTCAGGGCTTTTAATGAAACTGTTAGTTAAACTATCACTTATATTGAGAACGTAAATATCAGCAGAGATTTACAGTATAGTAATGTATTGATCAATGTGACCATGTACTGTTTTATGAAAAGATGATACAGTTGAATGTATCTTCCTAGATTCAGTTGCTTAAAAATTGAAAATCATATATTTCAAATAAACATAAATAGCCTTGAACCAAGCCAGTCTTAAATATAATAGACTACCTGTACTCCAGTTATAAACTTTCACACTATAACATTTGATATTTAAGAAACCTCAGCAAAGATTTTGTTTCTGAGTGTTACCTGATATTTTAGCATTGAAACACCTATCAATTTCATGTTATTAGTAGCAGGAAACTAGTGACAATAATTAAACATGGCAAGTAACTCTGTAGCTTTAAATGTCTATATTTCTACAAAGTAAATAATCAAGTGATGTGGACCAATAAAACTGGAATGCAGGACTAGGAAGAAAATAAACTCTTCATACAGGCACAAAAATAACAAATATATGTGGTTGAGACAAACACATTCCCCTTTTGGCCATATCCAAAAATTCGTTTCTCATTTCGTGTTATTAGTCCAGGGTTGGGGAACCTGTGGCCTCAAAGCCACTTGTGGCCTTCTAGGTCCTTGAGTATAGCCTTTTGACCAAGTATAAGTTTTACAGGACAAATCCTTTTATTAAGGGAATTTCTTCTGGGAAATTTGGATTCTGTCCAAAGGCTTCTCTCCAGGACTAGAGGGCCATGTGTGGCCTCAAGGCTACAGATTCCTCACCCCTTTACTTAGTCTGTCACCTTTCTCTCAGGGGGTAATAAGTGCTATCATTCTTCATCATCACTCCTCTGGAATAATGGCTGCTCATGATATTGGTCAGAGTCCTTAAGTCTTTTTAAATCATGTATTTCTATGTTGTTGATGTTATAGTATAATTGTTCTCCTGGTTCTGTTCACCTCACTCTGCAGTAGTTCATACAAGTATTTGCAGATTTCTTGTATCTTCATTTCTCACGTTTGTAATTCTTATCTAACTACAAATTAATGAGGTATTGGACATCTTTTCAGCTTTTGTTAGTGAACTGGATTATTTTCTGTAATTTGTATTTGAACAGAAATAAAAGTGGCTCTAGAAATAAGCAGCCAGTGTTCTCGGATTGAAGAAATGCTATCTATAAACATTTGTTAAGTGCCTTCTGTGTTCAGGGCATGCACAGGAAAGTGTATAGATGACTGTAACTAATGTACCTTTCTGTCATTTTATAGCACATGGCCCAGTGCTTCTCACATAGTTTGTAAAGCCTAATGTGTTTTGGTCTCTGTTTTATGTATGAAATTAAAGGTTAATATAGTCAAAGTGACTTTGATCTCTGGAATGAATCAAAACAGAGAAGTCTTCTTAGTTTACTGAGAAGTCAGAACCAGTAACCAGATAGAGGGACTATTTGTTAGTAGAATTCCAAAAAGATGGTTTCTCCAAGGATGGGCTTACATTACCATTGCTCTCTTAGGTAAATAATTAAAAAACTAAAACTTAAAATTAAGTATATCTATACTTTAATTGTTGTGCAGTTTTGTTCCTTTTTTGGATTGGAGTTGGATCTTATTTGTATCAGGGACTTATTTGATTAGCAAGAGGAAATTTTATAAGCCAGAATCTCTCTCCAAGCAGATTGCTTATATATATATCAACAAATAAATCTTTGACAAATTTTAGCTAAAAGGATAAAAAAATGATTCTCTTTCCATACAATAGACAGTTTATTTCAATGAGTGGGTGAATAAATGAGACTAATAATGATATGTAATGTTAGGTGCTTTCCTGTTTCATGGTATATCTTAGGATTCATATTCTGGTATGAATAATTGAAAATAAATAATGAAATAGTGGAAAATTGCTTACCTACACCGAGATGAATAACATCCATAGAGAGTCCAAGGGGGAGGAGAGTTCTCTGCAAATATTGAGTCCAGTTTTTCCCAGCCTTATGTTTCTAGAAAGTAATAGAACTTGGTGCATATCGGCTTTTCTGAAAATTTAAATGATAGAAAGACTTTGGATGACAAGGATAGTGGAGGAACAGTGAAGATTTTGGTCCATTTATTGATAGAAAATATGCATGTTAGGAAAGAATCAATCCATGCTTTCCTTACTGCCTTAAACTATACTGTTTAAATTAAACTTTTAATTGTACACGTGTGTTTGCTACATGTGTGTCGTAGTTTTGTCTGTAAATAGCAAAACGTCTTCCTTTCATCACTGCCCTCTTTCCCTTCAGCATTTCCTACTCTCTTCTAATTTATACACCAAGGACAAAGTTAACCTGCATGTTGTTAATATGAAAAGGTATTTGTGTATGTGTGTGTGTGTTTTTCTGTGAAGTGCAAATATGATTTCTGCTGGATTTGCCTGGAAGAATGGAAGAAGCATAGCTCTTCAACTGGAGGCTATTATAGATGTACTCGGTATGAAGTCATTCAGCATGTGGAAGAACAGTCCAAGGAAATGACAGTGGAGGTGAGAAGGAACAAACCCAAAATGCCTGTCCCGTGTATACTGGTGCCTGATCACATTTCAATATTTATGTACCTCATTTTTTTACTCTCACTGCTCCCACTTGCTCCAATGTGATTGAAACATCAAATTAAAAACTGTGCTTCTCAATATAAGGTCCTCCCTAAAGTGAGGGGTTTGGAGTTTGGGTTTGGTTTTTTTTTTTTAGGAATGGATAGATTAGACAGGTAGGTAGGCAAATGCCTACTGATCTATACACATTCGTAGAGATAATTGAGTCTATGTGAATATACTAAAAAGTTCTTCAGTATTTCAAAGAAGTGTGATTTCATCCCCATGTGCTCTCCCTCTTCCAGTTCCTTGACCAAGATGCACCTTAGGGACAGTGGGGATAAAAGTTGTACTTACCTCAGAGGCTTGTTGGGAGGATTAAATGAGATATTTGTAAAAGTCTTAGCCCAGTGCCTGGCACACAGTAGGGCAGCAACTATATCATTGCCGATCCCCTTCTCTTCCCTTAGTAGAATGTTTGAAATGCTGTGGTGGCTGAAAACGTAGTCCCTAGCGGCTAGCTCTGGTAGGAAGCATTTCTTAACAAAGCTAAGCTACCCTCCAAAGACCTTAGTGCCAGGCTCATGTGCCAGCCTTCTGAGCTTGGCATAAAGCTCACCAGAGCTTCTGCCGCCCTCTTACCACAGTGGCTCACCACAGTAGGACTTGGGTCTAAAAAAGAATCACACAGTAGTGCCTTATTAAGAAGTCATTGTCAACTGTGTTAAAAAAAAAAAAAACCAACCAAAACACTTGTTTCAATTCAGGTAACAGATTTTTCTTCATTTATGTCACTGCCATCTTCACATTTATCACTTTCATTCTCCATCAGCTATTCTCTGTCAATATACTGTCAGCTACTGACAAGCAACACTCAGATTTGTATAAGTCAGTTTGGAGGCAGGAGGTAGGGGGAGGCATATTTGTACCAATGTCAGTTTTCCTTTAATTTCAGCAAAACAGGATACACTTTTTAAAAGAGGTAAATTCCTTAGTGTTCTAAAGATGATTTTTCATTTCTGTTGTTCGGTTGTGTTCGGCTCTTTGATCCCACTTGGGGTTTTCTTGGCAAAGATACAAGAGTGGTTTGTCTCTTCTCTGGCTCATTTCATAGATGAGGAAACTGAAGCAAAGAGGGTTAGGTGACTTGCCCAGGTTCCCACAGCTAATAAGTATCTGAGGTCAGATTTGAGCTCAGGAAGATGAGTCTTCCTGACTCCAGGCCTGGCACCCTGTCCACTGTATCACAGCTGATTTTTGTTTAAAGCATAGAAATCATGTTATTGCAATCGATATACGATGTTAGTACTCTTGGGTCTTATGTGAGTTATTTATGGACTTTGTTTCTAGGCTGAGAAGAAACACAGAAGGTTTCAGGAACTTGACAGATTTATGCATTATTATACAAGATTTAAAAATCATGAGCTCAGCTATCAGGTATTTCACAAACTGCTGCTGATTAATTGAGCTCCTCTATAACTGGTTGAGAAATTAGATTGGCTAATGGTTATTTCTTTCTCTTTAGTTAGAACAACGCCTTCGAAAAACAGCCAAAGAAAAGATGGAACAGCTGAGTAGAGCTCTCAGTGGAAGTAAGTAGTAGCGATAATGGTAGTAGTAGGGTAACAAAAATGGGTGTAAATAAGTCTTTGAGGTTAAATGTCTTTAAGAAAGCAAATAATTTCACACAGCTGATTATTTTAAACGTGAATTTATATTTGAAACCTCCAAAAGTCAATTCTAAAGGAAATAGCTAAAATGATTTTCAAATTACATTTTCATCCTTTGTTGTCGTTTGGAATTTGTTAATCAGTAAGAAGCCAAATATCATCCCCCAGCTAAGTTAAACTGTCTTTGGAAAATGCATAAATTCTTTCAGACCTTTAACATTTTGTAGCAATTATACACTAAAATCCTTTCATTGACCTTGCACAGACCACACTCTAAGCCACCTCTTTGAGGCCTATTGTCCATTACTGCCTTAATCTGGCATTGCCTGTTCCTGTCAGACCAGATGACTCCCTTCTCTGTATGTGCTGGGTTCTCTGTCCAAGATACCCATATTCTCCTTCACCTCCAGACACAATTCTCCATGTACTATAAGAACCAATTCAGCTCTTCTTGAAAGGTCCTCTCTTCTCCCTCCCAAGTGGAAATGGATCAGATGCATTATCATTATCGCCTGCATAACAGATGATAAAAGTTGTGCCCAGGGAGGTAGAGCCACTGGGTCATGAGCGTACTCAGCCTCAAAGGCAGGATTAAAACCTAGTGCTTCCTACTTCCAGTGCTGCCATTCTAGGCCTCTTAGAGCTCATCTGACCAAAACTTTTCATTTAACTGATAAACTAAAGGCTGGTGATGTGAAAAAATTTGTCCAGGGTCACACATTTTAGGTCTCTTGTGGTACTTGTCACATCCCACCTTACATTTTAATTGTTTTTGTGCCTTTTCATACTCCCAGATTGTCAACTCCTTAAGGATGGAAAGAGCATTGCATTCATCTTTGTATCCCTCACAGTACCGAACACAAGTTCTTATATATAGTAAGGACTTGGTAAATTTTTGTTGAATGAATATCAGCATATGATCCACCAAATGAGCAGCCGTTGTTTAAATGGAACATTGGGATAGAGGCAGAAATGTCAGCACCAGTGTAAACTGCCAATCTGCTAATCCTTCCTGACTCTTACCTGTGACTGAGATACACACACACATATTTCATGTGGTATCAGGGTCAAGCCCACTGCACCAGAACTAGCCCCCTTTCTTCTCTCAGTAGCCCCAGTCTAAACACGTCCTACTCAAAGACTGCCTCAGGGCCCCAGACTGGCATAGGGCCCTTCTCCCTGGGGCCCACTCACCACTCTTTTTATGAATAATATTTTTTCCCAGTTGCATGTTAAAATTTTTTCAACATTTTTTTTAAATTTTGAGTCCCAAATTCCCTCCCTCACCTCCCTGAGATACTAATATGATATAAGTTATAGTTACATATTTTATATATATATATATATATATATATATATAAGTTACAATCATAGAAAACATTTACTTTTTAGTCATTTTGTGGAAGGAAATTTGAACCAAAGTTTTAAAAAAGTCTAAAATATGCTTTAATCTTCATTCAGACTCTTATCAGTTCTTTCTGTGGACATGGATAGCATCCTGCATCATGAATACTTTGGAATTGTTTTAGATCACTGTATTTCTGAGAAGAGCTAAGTCATTCACAGTTAATCATCACACATTATTGCTGCCACTGTGTACAGTACCTTCCTGGTTCTGCTCACTTTACTCTGCATCAGTTCTGTAAGCCCCACCTCTCTCAACACTGCTGGCACCCCCGGGGGTCCTGAGCTGAATTCTAGCCTGGTACAGTGTTGCCTCCCGTCAGGGTGGGTGTAGCTGTCCCCGTCCTCAGAATGTGCACCTGGGGAGATACACGCACACATGTGTGTAAGCAGACACACCGAAATTTAAGGATTAAACAAACACATGACTAAGGGAGGACAAGAAGAATTATACCTTAACTGAAAGAAGCAAAAGTATTCTAATAATTGTCTCAATAAAATATAAAGTACCTTACACATAATAGGTCTTAATAAATAACCGTGAATGAATTGATCAGGATTCTTGAGGCTGTACATTCAGTGTCCTATGTGGTTTATATTGGCAAAACATGGCCAGTGTGAAAATGAATAATGTAAATAACTCACTTCCTCATCTTTAAATCAGGCCCAATAATGTTTGTACCTTCACAGAGTCATTGTGAAGATCAAATGACATAATAGATGTAAAGTGCTGTGTAAATGGCAGCTGTTACCAAAGGTGAATAAATTTTATTTAGCCCCAGTCTGAACCCCTCCCACCACGAAGATTTTTACAGCATCCTTTGTTACAGATTTTCTTCTCCTTCCTCCTTTTCTTCTTCCCCATAACTGCTTCTTTTCCATACGTGCTTCTCTCTCCTCCCACCCCCCAACCCCTGCCCAAACCTGAAAAAAGTACAGTTGGTAAATCAGAAGAAAAATCTGAAGTGAACATTTTCAGAAAGGAACAGATATTTTATACTTTGATTTTTGGATGTTGTGTTTTTGTTGCATGGTATCAGCATCTTTCTGCATGTGGTTTTGAAAGTTAATTTTTGTGCCTCTGCTGATTATTTACCACAATATTTTCATGTCCCCAAATGTAGCTTTATGCCCTTTAGGCCTAATCAGAACCTGAACTTCTTAGTGCAAACATTGAAATCCGAAGAAATCTATCTGATTCCCTTGTACAGAGTCTGGAGGCCAAAGGTCTTAGATACTTAAGATATTTTATCCACCCTCTTTTCTGCATGACTTCTTTATTCTCTGGAATTATCTGCCCAGGAGCTAAGAGAATTGTTTTTTCTTTGTTCTTATTCCTTAGACTTTTCAGAGATTGTCTTTGGGAAGATAGTTCTAATTTATAAATAGCAAAGTTCTTCAAGGATCGTTAGAGAGACTTAGTTTAACGACAGAGATAACTCAAGGTTGAATAAAGTGACTCTAAGGGCCAAAAAACCGTAATGTCTAAATTGATTCATAGAAACTAATAGTCTCTCTGGACAATTACAACATGTTTCTTGAAATCATGCATCTAATTTTTAAAAGTCTAAATAATTTCTTTAATGAAGCTATATCAAAATTCTCCTGAGGGAAGAGCATTTCTTAAATTCATTTTTAAAAAAGAAATTACATTTACTTATTGTAATAGTATAGCTGTGGAGAAAAAGTGTTTTCACAGTGCCGGGATTACCTTGTAGCTGAAGGAGGCTGTCCAGACACCACTTTTATCGAAGATGCCGTTCAAGAGCTCTTAAAAACTCGACGCATTCTCAAGTGTTCTTATCCATATGGATTTTTTTTGGAACCTAAAAGCACAAAGAAAGAAATATTTGAACTTATGCAGGTAAAATGATGCTTTTCTTATTTATGATTAGGTTTATATATTAACATTCTTAACATATCTGCTGCCAAAGCAAGTACATGTGTAACATTGTCACAGAAAACCATTTTCTTCCTTTATAACACAAAACTAGGGGTAGTTTACATTTGAACATTCTAAATTAGTTGTTTTTGTACTTGAATTGTGATTTTTTTCATTTTAATTATTAAATGTGGAGAAATTTACCAGTAAAATGTAAATTTTCTTTGTTCAAACCCAGGGAAATTGATTTTTACTCTATAAGACTCTGCAAAAGCTCTGGGTTATAAAGTTTTCTTTCAGAGTTTTCAAAAAACACAAACAGATGGTGGTTATCTTCTATAGTGCTATAAACCTATTAAACTTCTGTGTAAGGAAAAAAGAGACTACATTTTAAAATGAAATCACAGAGTCAGAAACTGGCAATTTCTCTCATAATATAAAGTTTAATATTCCATTTGAAACCCACAAGAGAACAAACTCCCAAAGTAATTATAATTTAAAAGCAAAAAATAGGTGTCCCCTGCTTCCCACACCCATTTCATAGCAGCCCTCACCTTAGTTCCATGGCTATGACCAGACTAGCTTCCTTCTCTTTGTGTCCCCTCTCTATGACTGTCCTCAGTCATGCCAGTCCCTGAAATCCTTCTACCCTGAGTTTGCTTCAAGTTGCAATTCAAGACTTATTTCCTTCGTGAAGCTTTCCTTGGCTAACCCTGTGCTATAGTGTGGTCATCTGTGTCTTTTTTTGCCCTCCCTCCAGCACTTGTGTGTACAGTGCCTTGGAATTAGGCTGGAGAGGCTTGGTGTGCTTGTCTCTCCTGTCCCCAGCTAATTTGTACACTCTCTGACGACAGCAGCTGGGCCTGCAATGCCTCAGCAGCTAACAGAGGCAGACAAACGTAGAATGCCTTCTTGTTGAGGGAATGCTGTTTGCCTGAATAAAAATGGCTTCAGATAAGAGATGCTCATTTTCAGACATCTGGAAAATGACATAAAACACAAAAACCACACACCTGATAAATAGGAGTCCTCCTTTGTTCCATATCACACAAAGCCAACTCAGAGAAATTAGTTTAAAGTTTTTGCCTTAAAGTCAGAGTGAGAAATCAGATTTTTGGTATGTTATAGAATATGTGATTCTTCTTAGCATAGGATATCTTTTTCCCCCTAAAACAGACAGACCTAGAAATGGTCACTGAAGACCTTGCACAAAAAGTAAATAGGCCTTATCTTCGCACGCCTCGACACAAAATCATTCGGGCAGCGTGCCTTGTGCAGCAGAAGAGGCGAGAGTTCTTGGCATCCGTAGCAAGAGGGGTCGCTCCTGCAGACTCACCAGAAGCACCAAGGCGCAGGTACAGAATATGGTCAGATATCTGAGTTTGCTGAAGTTAACAAGCATAAAGCCAATTCATTGTCACCTACGTTCACATCCCCCTGACTTCTATCCTGGTAGAACTTGTATTCCTAGGAGGGATTTATAACTGGAGTATAAGCAGTGTAAGAAAGCTTTAAATGATTTCCTGAAGTACACAGTCTCCCTTTTCTTGATACTCTGTTTTATATGTTGAATGGGTGGCAAAAGTTAAAACTTAGTCATTTCATACTTAGCATAAATGAATAAATTAGAATAACTCAAAATATCATCTTTAGCTTCAGCTGTATTATGCTATATCCTTTTAGATGATATTAAACATAATATACATTAATGATTATTAGTAATGATCTTGACATAAAAAAAGAGTTTTGAGCAACCAAGTGGCATAGTGGATAGAGTGGAGTTTCCTAACTGGAGTTAGGAAAACTCATTTCCTCGATTTCAGATCCAGCCTCATTTACTAGCTATGTGACCCTGGACAAATCACTTAAACCTGTTTGCCTCAGTTTTCTCATCTGTAAAATGAACTGGAAAAGGAAATGGCAAACCACTCCAGTGTCTTTTCCAAAAAAAAACTTAAATAAGGTCACAGGAAGTCAGATATGACAGAAACAACTGAACAAAATCAAAAGATTTTGGTAGTCTTTACTCACTTTTCAAACAATCATTTTTATTATACTGTGTGTGTGTGTGAGAGAGAGAGAGAGAGAGAGAAAAGGGGAGCGAGAGAGAAATGAGTATTTTGAATGAATATGAAGTAGTGAGGTTGTAATTGAAGAAATCCTAACATATCCAGGAAAGAGCAGTCCTTGGACATAAAATACAACTAAAGTACATGAGAAAACATTTTACTATGATATATTGGTTTTATTTTTGTTCTCTAAATTCCTGTTATGACTTATATTTGATTTATACATGCTATATCTTCACATAAATAAAACATAAATACTGCTTTGCATTAAGTACATAATGGGCAGTGCTTACGCTTGATGATGTTGTCCAATCATTCAGCTGTATCCAACTCTTCATGACCCCATGGACCATACCATCCGTAGGGTATTTTTTGTCAAAGATACCCCAGTGGTTTGCCATTTCCTTTTCCAGTGGATTAAAGCAAACAGAGGTTAAGCAACTTGCCCAGTGTTATACAGCTAATAAGGGTCTAAGGGCTGTATTTTCCTGATTCCAGGCCCAGTCTCTAAGCCTGATACACTGAGCCACCTAGTTGCCTCTAGACAAATGGGGGTTAAGTAAGCTCATTTTACGGATTAAAAAAAAAAATAATTAAAAAAAAAACTGAGGCAAACAGAGTTAAGGTCACACACAGCTAGAATCTAAGGTGATTTTAGAACTTGAGTCTTCCTTCAGGCTCAGCACTATATCCACAGAGTCATCTAGCTGCCTTCTTACATTTGATACCTGTCTTTAAATAGTGGTTTTCATTCCACAAGAGACACTTATACCAAAACACGTAGCAGTTTTGTTCAATGCCTTGCATGTAATAGATGCTTGTTGAATTAACTTGGATTTAAAATTTTGGAATTAGCTTATCAAATTCTATAGTTGAGTAGTTTTATTGATAAAACAGGATTCAAGCAGAGGAATATTAAAAGATTAAGTTCCCCTTTTGTTATAAGGCCAAGAGACTAATAATTTTCATTGTATAGTTCTATTAATACAAAAAAAACGGTGTGTCTAATTTCTTTGTAGCTTTGCTGGTGGAACATGGGATTGGGAATATTTAGGATTTGCATCACCGGAGGTAATTGCTTTTGTGTACCTTTTAAAATATTATATTTGCTTTTGTGCAGTCATTTTATGTAAATTACAATTACATCTATTTTAAATCATATCAATATTAATTACTGTGAGAGATGCCTTCTTTTTATTTTATGATATAGATATGTAGGCAGAATTTAGCCATTCTTGGCACAAATTACATCAAGACATTGACATTTTATCATATTAAATTACTTTTTAGACACTGCTTAGTAAAAACCTAAAAATAAAGTGTTATGTCTTTTAAACTGTAATGTGAATGCCTTTATTAAAAATGTACTTTTAGTTAAAGTATTGATTCAGCCTAAACATTTAGGGAGCATAAATAAATAAGTTTTTTATGTGTTTTTTTCTTAATAAGTACTTTAATAACCTGAAGAGGAATTGATAAGTAATTTTTTCTATTAAAATGGAACAAAAACTAATTTAGAATCCTTAATGTTTTGATCTCATATAAACATTGAACCAAAAAGCAATGATTAATTCAAATATGAGGCGATAATTTCAAATGAGAACTTTTGATATTTCAAAAACATGAAATGATGCTTTGTCTTAATTAATATTAGCTTCTTTTAAGACTTCCGCTCTATCCTTATATTTTTTTATTCTTGATTATTAATGAGATTTCAAGACATTGAATTAATGTGACATCTTTAAAAATTTCTTAAATAATAAGTAATAGCCTGAACAATTAGTGGATAGAGTGAAAACCTTAACTATTTAATGCTTTGCTTCTCTGAGATTTAAATAGCCACTGTCACTTTGGAATATGATTTTATATATCCGTAGTAATTCTCTGCCCACTTATGAACTGTTCTCATTTTGTCCTTATAAACAGAAAACCACTTGATAATTCTTAATGTCATAGTATATCAATCAAAAAGCATGCCTGTGACCTTTGTCCTTTCATTTACTTCCTTAACTACAACCTATATTTTAAAATTAATAATCGTTAAAATTCCTTAAAATCCCAAAATGTATTGTCACAAGCATTAAAGAAAATTGGAACAGAGATAAATTTTCAAGGAGATGAAAATGGAGGAAAAAAAATATTAATCTCTGTACTGCACTCAAATAATAGATAACAAAATCGATCATTTTCCAAGGAAAGACTATGGCTCATTTAAATCAGGTCTTTGACCCCCGCTTAGCTGCTGAGGATACTTGCAATCCCCTTAGCAAATGAAATTTTAAAATGTGGTGGCATATCCAAGAAGATACTCTGTGTGTGTGTGTGTGTGTGTGTGTGTGTGTGTGTGGTGTGCATGAAAATATAAGGAAGAGTTTCTCTTAAGTCAATAGAAAATGTATCGTAATTGTATTTTTCCTACAAAATGCATTAGAAAAACTTTATTTTTACCCAATCCTGTACTTTTCAGTGGTATTTTCTGTGATAGAATACCAAGTACAGCATCCGTGTCATTGTGATAAAAAAATTCTACCCAGAATGAAAAACAATTCTCCAGCTTTCAAAAAAAAAAAGCAATGAGTTTAAGGTCAGTATAAATACGGGAAACTTATATATTTCAAGGCAAGCAAGAAAAATCTTTCCAAAATACTCAGAATTATATAATACCTGTAGATCTGGAACTACCAATCTAGGGAATTGTTAGTTATATCAGGAATGCTGAACTCCTTTACTTGGACATTTTGATATTCATGTCAAGATAACAGACATATCAAGGTCTATTTCTCCATAGAAGGAATTACTAACCTCTCTACAGGAAGTATATTTTATCTACCTGTAATTTTTTTTAAATGATAGGTTAGTATTTTTGCCAGAATTATTTGATTTATATCTTTGTCACTTTGAAACATCAGCCTCATCAAAAATTTTATTACCTAAGATATTACCTTACAGTGGGATATGGTAAATGATTTGACATGAAGTTTCATACCCTAATTTTATCATTGACAAAGCAGACTCACAGAATAATCTAGAAGTCATTTAAGTACAACTCCCTATGTGATCCATTAACCCCTTTATGAGACCCCTAGCAAATATTCATGAAGGTTCTTGAATACTATCAGTAATAGAAAACTTACTACCTTGCAAAACAGCCCATTATAATTGTTAGGAAGTAATTTTTCATACTGATCCAAAATCTGCTTTTACCCATTGACCCTTGCTCTGTCTGTTGGAGAAATGCAGAATTAATTCTATTTCCTCTTCAATTAAGTCATTGTTGTTAAGTGTTATCTGCTTCCTTCTTTCCTTACCCCATCCCAATCCTGACTGTGATACTTAACAGCTTTGTGACTTGTGAGCAAATAACTTGACCTCCCTGAGCTTAAGTTTCCTCATTTGCAAAAAAGGAAAAAGGAATATACTGTGTACCTCAGGAGTGAGGGGAAAGTAATTGTAAATCTTAAAACTCTAGATAAATCTCAGTGGTTCTTCTTAGTAATTTTGTTAAAAGTAGCTGTTGGCTCAGTGAACAGAGGACTAGGCCTAGAATCAGGAAGATCCGAGTCCAAATCTGGCCTTGGACACTTATCTTGCTGTGTGACCCTGGGGAAGTTAACCTGTTTGCCTTAGTTTCCTCAGTTGTAAAAGGGGAGTAATAATACGTCATAGGATTGTCATGAGAATCAAAAGAGAACATCTGTAAAAAGCACTAAGCACAGTGCCTGGCATGTAACAGGGGCTAAATAAATCCTTATTCCCTCCCTTTTCCCTTCCCTTCCCCTTTCTTTGTCATAAAATTAGAGAGTTTATCATGTACCTGACAAAATTCCTGCTATGTTTTTCCCATAGCTTTCTTCTGATCAATAGATCAGTCAGTTCTGTCAATAACAGAAATTATATTGCTTCATCATGACTTGTTTGTAGCGAACCCTTAATAGTGCCTAGTAATCACTGCTTTCCTTATTACTCATAAGACATCTATTTCATAATCCATCCTAAGATTTTCCTAAACATGGACATCAGGATCACCCATCTTCTGTTTGCACCTCCCCATTTTACAAATTGAAATAATTCCTTTCTTAAATGCTTCAGTGCTTTCTCCCTTCTCCAAGACTCCTACAGAATTAGAGGGATTCACTGATTGCAACTTTGAGTTTTCTTAGTACCTTTTGGTGTGATTCATGCAAGCCAAGAAATTAAAACCCACTGGCAACAACTAGTTTGGTTTTTTTAATGTCTTTCATCCTGTTTTGTGCTTCACTCATTCCTATTTTTATTGTTATTTTCAGTATAATAATCCTTTTCCTTGATAGAGAAGATCAGTCAGTGGATAAGCATTAAGTACATGCTAAGAACTAAATGCTGGGAATACTGAGACAAAACTTTAAGATAAGTCCTTGCGCTCAAGGAGCTTACATTCTACTGGGGGGAGATATTTGCATATATACATAGAAGTACATAGAAAATAATTTCAGGATGAGAGGAGGTTCTAGTACCTGGGGGAATAAGAATGACATCAAGCTGGAGTTTGTACTTAAGTTAAAGATTCCTAGAGGCAAAAATGAGGGGGAAATGCATTGCCAAGGAAGACAACCTTTGTAAAGACACAGAGCATGGAATGTGGTGTATGAGGAGCCAAATGGGGATGTGGATGTGGGTGCTAGGAGAGGGGCAGAAGAGGAGAGGATGTATTTGGCTAGAATTTACAATACACACGAGTGGTAACTAATAACCTAGGAAGTACGCTAAGGCCAGACTGTGAAGTCTGTGAAGTTAAATGCCCAAGTAGTATTTCATTCTAGAGGCAATAATGAACCACTGGCTCTTTTTTAAACATGGGAATGACATGGTCAGAGCTGTGCTTTAGAAACACCACTGTGGTAACTGTGTGAAAGACCAGTAAAAGTGGAAGGACTTCAGGTAAGGAGACGACTTAGACTATTGCAGTAGTCCAGGCACAGAAGTGCTAAGGACCTATGAAGGAGGGTGATGTTCTTGTGAGTAGAGAAAGGTGCATAGAAGCAAGAGGCATTTCAGAAGTAGGATCAACAAATTTTGGCAACTAATTAGATTCAGGGTTGGGAGTGTGAGTGAGAGTGAAGATTTGTAAGTTACTGTAATGCAAAGCAAAGGCAACTTCCAAGGTTCAGATTACCAGCATAGCAAATCCCATTTATTCAACAAACATTCACAGAACAGAGAAAGTCAAAATACAGTATAACTCATTCATTTAGCAAGTAAGTTCTTAATTCAGTCCAGGTACCACTCCACCCCTAGACTCAAAGTAATTAAAATACCATCCATTACCACCAAGTACTTTCTCAAAATGGAGCAGGAGAGCACAAAAGGCCATCCACCCTTAAGCCGTAACAAAGTCAAGATAACATCTCAGCATTGAAAACACAAGGAAAGGCCCTTCTTTCATCTTCACTTTAGGCAAGCCCTCAGCAATCTCAGTTCCTGGGGAGACAAGGCTCAACAAAGCCATAGCCAGTGTCCTCATCAAGTCACACTCTGCCTGTAGAACAGTCCCAGAACCCCTGAAAGTACCAGCAAGGCCCCCATCCAGAATTTCTGTGAACACACAACAAGAAAATCCTTCTTCAGGGCTTCTGAACAAACAGCCAGGTTCCAGGACCTCTACAACAGCAGCACTGTCCACCATCAGGTCAATCTGGAAAAACAACATCAAAAGAGACAGACAAAATACCACCAAAATAGCCAAGCCTCCTCAGTTCTTGGCAGCTCCAGGTAGCAGTCCTCAAAAGTCCTGGGCCATTCCAAAGAGCTCTCAGCAGTCTCTCTCAGCAACTCAGGCTCCATGACACTAGATACTGCTCTTCCCAAAAGTCCTTCCTCTGGCCTTCTCTGGGCTTGAGCCTTTTCTTTCAATTCATGGCTCCTCACAGTTCAGCCCTCTCTCTTCACATCAACAAGTCCATCCCATAAGTGGGATTCAAAAGCTCTGGGTCTTAACACTCACCCAAAAGCCAAGTCAATTCAGAGGCATCTCCAAATTCCATTACCGTTACAGTTACTCCCAGATTGTAAGCCTAGGGAACTAGAAGGAGACCCTGAAGAGAAATAGAAAAGTTAGGAAAAACGAGAAATGGGAGGGTAAAGAAAAGCTAGTTTTTGAGCATGTGAGGGAGGGTGGTTATAGGTTGTTCCATTAGAAATGCCCAGGAAGCAGCTGGTGACGTAGGACTGGGAAAGACTAAGGCTGAATACATAGATCTCAGATACCATCCACACAGAGATGACAGTTGAATGCACGGGAGCTCATGAGCTTATTGAATGAGATGGTATAGAGAGAGAAGGGAGTCAGACACAGAACCTTAGGGTATGTACTTAGTTATAGTAGGCATGCATGATGATGAAAGCAAAGTATCCAGTGAATAAGTAGAGTTTTCTGTTATCTCTTAATATCATACGATCTAGACCAGTGGCACAGAATTGGTCATACATTTTCAGCCCATGGGTAGATTTGTTCTATTGACCGTGCTTGTTATGACGGAGGGTTTGGGAGGGAGTAAAAGGATAAGGGTAAAGGGGGATGAAAACAAGAAACAGAGACACAAAAGGCAAAAATATCGTTGAAACATTTTTTAATTCATGGAAGATGACACAGATAAGCAATTTCTTGGAACTGCCATGCTAAATGCAACATATACCTAGAAAAAAACAAGCTGTACTTGATAGATTCTTGGTTTCATTTACAATCCTTTTCTTCTTTTCTTTATGTATGGAAATGTTCACGTTGATTGATTTTTTTTTTTAAAGACATTGTACCATCTACTTCCTCAGCAGGAAGTTTTATCCTTTACTCATTTTTTTGTGACTAAGACCTTTCATTTTTGGTCTTTGTGGCACAATTAGAATAAGGAGAACTTGGAAAAGAATCCCCTTCTCCTCCCCCAGACGGGCAGCTTGACGGCTTACATAGCTTGCCCAGAGTCACTCCCTCAGTGTAGATCAGCACAGTCTTCCTAACTGTCTGGCTGTTCCTGCTGAACCTTTTTGTTTTGCATTTCTCAGAAGCCTTAGCTCATTCTTGACACTTGACATTATTCTTATGGGTCTCCCTCAGTTTTGTGCCTTTACTTGCATCGTTTTTGTACTTGAGCTCAATTGTCTGAGTTCACTAAAAGCACAACATTCTCATAAGCACTTTATCCCTTGTCTTCCTCATTGGCACCATCTGAGATTATATTGTCAAAACTTCATTTTGAGAGCCTCCCCCTCCTTTCAAGCTCTTTTCCCTATCTTTCCTGTCAGTTAATGTGAAAATTCCCAAAATGTTACATGTAAAAATTTTTCTAGAATATTTTATAAGTATCTATGGAAGGGATTTAATTTAACCACTCTGAAATCACAGTTAGTAAACTAGATTTGTATTTTAGATGCAAACCCAATTATTTATTACTGAATTGAATTTATAATAAACCTAGCAGCAGCCTGTAAGCATTACTTCCCTGCTCTATATCTCTTCTCCCCTTCTCCCCTCACCCGCCCTACCCACTGTTGCACCCTCCCCTCCCCCACCCCAGTTCCTAAAACCCTTCATTCTTTGTGCTTCTTTAACAGCCTCAAAACATTGGGAGTTTGTATTTTCTGGACCATCCTGATTAAAGAAACATCGTGTGCTTACTTGAAGATCTTAGGGATGATTGGAAATTGTCAGATAAATTGAATCTTAGGCCTGCTGATTTGTGTGAGATTGCCCGTGGGTTTTCTACCAGAATGCATTTAAAAGTTGCCAGTTTTATTTTTTACAATGATTGTTTTAATACCATTTAGCTTTCTTTAAAGGACCTTTCAGTGGGGAACTCCCTGTGTGGGAACTCCTTCCTTGAAGATCCCTTTCATTCCAGTCCTAGAAGGTGCTGGAAACATACAGAGGTTAACTGATTTGCTTAAGGTAAAACAGCAGGTTAAGAAAGAATGTATTTGAAATTTGCCCAACACATTATCCATCATTCCATCATTCCATTTTGCCTTTGCACAAACTTTGATTGATGGTTTATTTAACTAGAAACCCAGTTATCCATAGAATATTTTTTCTCGCCTTTTACATGTTCAAAAAACATGTGTGGTCTTTGGAACATAGACAATTTATCTTAGCTAGAAGGCCCTTTGGCAGACCAGATGTCATACAATCAAATTGTAGCTTGATTGCACAGAAACTGGGTCAGAGTAGAACCCAGGAATACCAGAGTGAATCAGTAACAGAAGCAAAGCTTGTCAGGCCCTCCCTAAAACCATCTTCTGCCCTGAGTCCTCCTAGAATCCCCATTGCTTTCATTTCTGATTTACAAAGGCACAGCTCACCTAACATCAGACTTGTGTCTTTTAGTTTAGATGGAATAGATTTAACTACATTTGCAGAAGATGGAATGACTCAGTTATTTTCCCAAACCAGCCATAGACACACTTGAACTTGGAGGTAAAATGTAATTGGTTTCATTTATGTTAAACTTTCACCTGTGTGTGTACTTGTTGACAGTCCTTAGGTAGCTTTGATTTACCATGAATCTGGCTCTTTCTGTGTTTTAGTCAGATGAATTTTGTAGATGAACTTATAGATTACTACTTAGCATCTCACATATACTATGGAACAAAGAGATTCACATATAGCTGTTCCACTGTCATGGTAGGCCCAGTCAAACCCTTAGACTTGGTTAGAAACCTAAAACATGTGGAAGAACAGGCAGCCAGCAGTTCAACGGTGGGGACCTTTCCCAGACTAGACAGTATTCCTCATGTGCTGGCGAGGGCAGGCAGGAAGAGATCCTGAGCCTTTCATTAAAAAATAGTTCCATAACCTCATCACTATAGATGTTCTCATCTCTGCTTATACTAATGCACCAAGTGACACATTTTAAACCTTATGACCCTTTTTCATTTAAACCATTTTATTAGAACTAGAGTACAGGCATAGCCCTGGAGTTTATAATGAGTTCATCATTGTGAAGTATAGCCATTGTGTAGTAGAAAGGGTACTGGGCACTAAATACTACCTGTGGGACCTTGAGCAAGTCATTTAACTTTTCTAGGCCTCAGTTTCCACACCTATAAAATACAGAGATGAGATGATGTGATCTCTATAGTTTCTTCTATCCTTAAATCCTGTAACTGTATAATGGCAAAAACTAACCACCCAGTAAACGAAGTTAATTATTGTTCTCTTTGCCCTGCTTGCCTGTGTCACATTCACACTTTCAAGTATATTAAGCAGTCGCTCACCAGTGGTCCCTGCAAAATGAATGCTTCTGTTTAGCAGTCAATCACTGGAAAGCCGGTCCAGAACCAGTTGTTAAAATGATGCAGCTTTCCCCACCGTAGATAGCAGTAACTTTTGGATCAACAGAGAATCTGGCACAACTTGCTATCCAGAACTGGAGCTTGCAAGTATTCAAGTTTCTGCAGGCCTTTTTGCTGGCTGTTTGATTTTCTTTATTTGATATCTTAGGCTATATGGCACATCTTATTTTAAGTTCCATTTTCTTGCATGATAAAATCCCACATTTTTGTAAATACAGGTGATTTTATATTAGAAATATAAAATCACACATTTTTTTTTCTAGGAAAAAAAGTGTGCTTCTCTCCCTCCCTTTTTTTACAAAAATTATTGCATGCTCCCCTGTATTTTATAACCTTTGGTTTATGCAGGAATATGCTGAATTTCAGTATCGGAGGAGGCATCGACAACGGCGACGAGGAGACATGCACAGTCTGCTCAGTAATACTCCAGATCCTGAGGAGCCAAGTGAGAGCACTTTAGGTATGTTCATTTTCAAGACTCCTTTTCAAATTCTCCAGCTGCTCTGATGAGCCCATCAGCTGCTTGGGAAAAGCCTCTCCATACATGTAAGCCATTATTTGTTTGTGTAGAGTACCACAGATAGAAAACACTCAGCATCTACATGGTACTTTTCATTTCAGTTCTTCAAGTAGTCATTAAAAGTTTGTTGCCAAAGAGAAATACATGAATAAAGCTGTGGCATAAAGAGACTGCTTTTACAGTATATAAAATGGAATGTGAGGGTAGGGAGGGAAAGAGGACAGTTGGGAGGATAATTAGGATTGCAAAACCAGGGAGCTTTATTAAACAGGAGGGACTTGAGAAGAGCCTTGAGGAATGAGTGGACTTGAGCAGAGGAGAATGGAAATTGGGAAGAAGACATTGCAAGCAGGGGAAGCTGAGAGTTCAAAGAAGGAATAGATGCCGCTTGTGGTGGGACTATCACTGTTTATACCATAAATTTTGTTTAATTTTTCTTCCAAACAAGTCTTCTCCTCTTTGGACCTAACATTTTAAGGCTTCAACTTCCACACCTGAAAAGCAAGACGGATCAGTTAGACCAGATCAGTTAGTCAAGCATTATGTGACTCTCAGGTGCTCAGCACTGTGCTAGTTACTAAGGAAACAGAGGCAAAAATAAAACGTTCCCTCCCATCATAAAGCTTACATTCTAACAGGAGAAGACAATACATACATGGAAAATACATATATAGTAGCCCAGTATTTGATAAATCCAAAGAACTCCACCTAGTGGTGCAGTAGATAAAATACTGGGCCTGGGGCCAGGAAGACCTGTGCTTATATCTGACCTCAAATACTGAATAGCTTTGTAACTTTGGACAAGCTACTTAACGGGGTTCTTGTGAGGCCCAAATGGGATAATGCTTCTAAAATGCTTTAGCACAGCACCTGCCACAGAGTAGGCACTGTACAAATGCCAACTTGTGTTATCACCACCAGCACCACCATCATCTCCCTCTTCAACAGAAACTGTAGGGAAAAGTGAAAAGTGATCTGGCAGGACTCTGTGCAGACCAGCATGTCATGTCGCAAGGTGTGCTCCATATCTTTATAGGCTTTAGATGGAAAGAGTAGCACCATAAACAGTAACATGGAAGAAATTACCTGTCAGATACATGGATAAAGGAAGAGTTCATGCCCAGACAAGATATGGAGGTTCATAGAAGGGTCATCAATTGGGAAATGGTTGAACAAGTTATGGGGTATACATGTGTATATGTATATGTGATGAACTGCCATTGTGCTGCAAGAAATGAAGGACATGGTTTTTTAAAAACCTGAGAATATTCCTGAATTAGTACAAAGTGAAGTGATAAAAAGAACCAGGAGAACAATCTAAACAATAATAATACTACAAAGACAGACAACTCTGAGAAACTTTAAAACTCTGATCAATACAGTGGAAGAAACCACAGATTCAAAGGTCTCGTGTTGAGAAAAATGTTTTCCACTTCCAGATAGAGGTGATGGACTCAGAATTCAGATTGAGGCTCCTTTTTAGCACATGGCTAATTTAGGAATTTCTTTTTCTTACTTTCTCAGTGGGAGGGGGGAGAATTGGGGGCTAAAAATCAAATTGAATTTATAAAAAGAAAACACATCCAGAGAAAGTAAAAGACAAGGGTATAGTACACAGAAGGCCTTGTGCAGAACATAGCACTTGAGATGAGGAAGGAAGCCAAAGATTCCAAGGAGAGGTGACTAGGAATAGGAAGAGCATTCCAGAACAAAAACATCAAAAAGGGAGATGAGGGGCGGCTAAGTGGTGCAGTGAATAGAGCACCAGCCCTGGAGTCAGGAGTACCTGAGTTCAAATCCGGCCTCAGACGCTTATCACAAAAAAACTAGCCGTGTGACCCTGGGCAAGTCACTTAACCCCAACTGCCCTCCAAAAAGCAAAAAAAAAAAGGGGGGGGAGATGAAGTATTGTGTGAAAAACAGTAAGTCGGCCAGTGTGTCTGGTCCAGAAGGTGTGTGGAAGAGAGGAAGAAGGCTGGAAAGGCAGCATGGAACCAAGTTGTGAAGACCTTCAAATGCAAAGCAGAGGAGTTTATATTTTGATGGTAGAGGTGAGAAGGAATCAACGGCATCTATAGATATGACTGACCTATTTTTGAAGAAAATCTCCTTTGAGTTTGTGTGGAGGGGGATGGGAGTGGGGAGAGATTCAAGGCAAGGAAATCAATGAGGGGGCCCTCACAGAAGTCCAGGTGAAATTCTGTCCACAAAGGAGGAAAGAAGAAGATGTATGGAAGCGATGCTGTAGAGTTAGACAAGATTTAGTTGATTGACTATATAGGGTGAGGGATCAAGGCTGACACGGAGGTCCCAAACCTGAGTAACTAGAAAAATGATGGCACTTGGGGAGGCAGCTAGGTAGCCCAGTGAATAGAGCACCGGCCCAGGAGCCAGGAGGACCTGAGTTCAAATGTGGCCTCAGACACTTGACACACTTAGCTTTGTGACCTTGAGCAAATCACTTAACCCCAGTTGACTTGCCTTCCCTCCTCCAAAAAAAAAAAAGGTCTGGGAAAAAGTTGAGTTTGGGGGAAAACATGATGAGAGTCTTTCCTCAGTCATTTGAAGTGCTAGCATGCAGTGATCCTCTCAGTAAATTATATCTGAGGCTCAGTTATCTTTGGTACAAATTTCTTTGGCCAGATACACAAGAAGGTGGCAGCAGCAGCAGAAGACACGGCGCCTCTCTGGTGAGCTCAGCCTCTCTAAGTGTTCTGCACAGCTCTTCCGTTCATGACTACACCCCTGTGAGTCGCTCTGAAAACCAGGACTCCCTGCAGGTACCTCCTCTAGCCTCACCTTTGCTTTTCCTTTCCTTAACTTGGCTCTCTGCTCTTAGATTTTATTCTCAAACTTTTGTCTGGAGGAGACTTATAAGACAGAGGTTCTGGGAGAAAAGATCTAGTTCTTCCTAAATTTTTAGTTATTTTTGTGGGTTTTTGGGGGGTTTTCTAAGGTGAGCAGGGAAAAGTAATGATAAGATTTAAGGGAAAAAGGCTTCTCTTCCGTAAATATAAAATTTTAAACATGCTTTTAAAAGTTGTTCATTTTCTTCTTGAGGTTGTTATTTTTCCTTTTATTAATGTTAAAGTCGTGTGTGTGTGTGTGTGTGTGTGTGTGTGTGTGTGTGCACATAAATTTTTTTTTTAAGGCTCTGAGTTCCCTCGATGAAGATGATCCAAATATACTGCTTGCTATACAGTTGTCTTTGCAAGAGTCTGGACTGTCTATTGATGAGGAAACTAGAGACTTCCTACATAATGAGGCCTCATTGGGAGCTATAGGAACTTCTCTCCCTACAAGGTTGGATGCCATCCCCATGAATGTAGATAACCCTAGGGCTGCTTTAAGCAGTTCAGAGCTGTTAGAACTTGGGGAAAGTGTCATGAGACTGAGCACAGAAAGCGATCCACATTCTGCTGATGGCCTTAGTCCACACCCTCTTAATGATGCAAGAAGTGAATTCTATCCTACATCTGGTGACCCTGACTCAGCCAACCAGGACTCCAGCCTGAATGAAAACCTCCTTGGCAATATCATGGCTTGGTTTCATGACATGAACCCCCAGACTATTGCCCTGATTCCTTCTGCAATGCCAGAAACCAGTGAAGATTCCCAGCTGCCATGTGCAGAAGGTGAGTCAGGAGGACCACTTGGCATGGAAGGCACTGGTCAGGGGCTGCCAGCGGAACATGGCCTTTTGGGGGATGCTGCTGTAAGTGATGTGCCAGGGTTCCAAGCAGAAGAAAATCTCTCTGAAGAAACTATAGAAACAGGGTCTGCCACCAGCACAGGTGCTGGCGAAGCCACCAACAGCATGGAGCCTGTAGAAGATGCTGCGAGTCAAACTGATGGAACCTTAGAAGAATGGACTGAGCAAGTGCATTTGGTATGAACTACAGGCGTGACCTTGGGAACCCAACTAGACAGCAGTTACCATTGGGTATACTGTGTGCAATGCTTATCATGGAGACTTTATCCTCACGATTCCAACTCAGTTGTAAACCACTGACGGGACTGAATATGTTGGCGTTTGTTCCATCCAATGGTCGTTCCCTTTTCAATTTGAACCTTTCAAGGAATTTCCTTTGCATTTCATTGGGTAGCATTTTTTCCTTTTTCTCTGACAGAAAAAAGGAACGAGTAGGTTGCGTTCCACATTCCCAAGAAAATGCAGGCTCTGTTTTAGCCATAGGTTGGCAAAATTAATTTGAAAGTATAAACTAAAGGCTTACTCTCTGAATCTTTTGGTGGTTTTTCCTAAAAAATAGTTTTTCTCCATTTTAGAAGCTCTCTTTTGACAAACCTCATAATGTCTAGCCTTCATTTTCTCATTTTTGTGCTTTATTGTAACATTTTTACATTTGCATTTTCTTTTGCTTTAAAACCAGCAGCGTGAATTGAGAATATCTGCAGCTTCTTTTTAACGCTGCATCCACAACGATGTCTTAAGTTTTGTTTTCACATAAATCAAAGATTTTTTCATGTCTATTTACAGTCCAAATGTGCCAAACTGTGACTAGCCAGGCTGTTTAACCAGAGAGACAAGTGTTCTGTGGCCTTTAGGGCACCAAAGCAATCTCGTGATTCTTTGGAGTAAAAGGTGCCGGAGTGGTAGCAGTGATATTTTGAAATTCAGTGGGCTTTTATTGCCATGGAGACTGCATTTAAATAAATGTAGCCTGTAGCTTAAGATTAACTAAACCTAATGCTGCTGTTATAAACAGTTTATTTTAATATTAAAATACAGTTGATTAGCAACAGCGGTGCTGTATTTTAAGAGACACTTTAATGGAAGTGCAATCATAGTTCTTTGTTTTCACAATTTTACAATGCATTCTACTTACTAATGGGTGCAATTACTTTTAATGGTAAATATTTTATAAAATAGAGGGAAAATGGAGTTTTCATGAATTATAGTAAATCCCACAATTATTTAAGGAAAAAAGTCAATAAGACATCCTGCGCAACATGTTACTGTGCCTTTGCCTAACCTGAGTGGATAGTTGCCAGTTAAATAAGTGAGTAATTCAAATTTCAGTGTGTGTTCTGGAGTAACTATGCTATGAATTGCGATGACCTCCATAAAACCACCCATGGCCTTGCCTTTACAGTAAACATAACAACTAAATGTTCCTTCAGTTCGTTTGCGTAAAGAGCAAACACTGAGATGTATTTGTTCAATTGCACAATATTCATTTGCTGTGATTACTGTTGTAGTGTTTTTTAAAAAATCAGATTTCCTAGTTATCAGTGTCTTACTGTGAAGAAAATATTGGTCTTAGTGGTAAATAAGATACAATGGTACAGTAATTACAACTAGAGTAAATTGTTGGAGTAGATGTTTTACTTAGATATAATCAAAACTAGCATAGCGTACACAAACTAGACAGGCAGACCCCACTTCCCCCCGTTTTATGTTTTGCTAGAGCATTACCAGAGACCTATAGACGTCAGATTTTCACTGCAGAATATAGACAAGGCAAGCACTAGACTGGGTAAAAAAAAAAAAAAAGAACTGCCTACATATTGCTAAGGACCTGGATGGAACAATTAAGAGTTTTAATGATTGTTTCACTCAAATCCTGCTTTTGAAATCTCTTCCCCCAAGATCCTGTGGGCAGGTTATTATACTAGCTATTAAAACATTCCTCAGATTTAAAAGAACTTCCTAGCATCAATTATATGGGGACTATTACTTTGACATAGAAATGACAAACCGACATTAACACTCGTTCTCATGGAAAAATATCAGTGTTCATCCTTTTAAACTTATTTTTGAGAAAAAATTCTTCTTGTCTACAACATAATAATACGTGATAATATTGATGTTCCTATTAAGGTTATTTTGGGAAAATACCTATTTTATCTCTGGTGAAATACTGTACGATAACCTGAAATAGTCCAGTGAAGACTTTTTACAGATTTATTTTAAACTGACATTAGATACTGATAATTTCTTTGAGTTGTAATTTCTCGCTAGAAGGTCACAAAGGTTCTCTATCACATGGAGATGTCTTGCAAAGCTGCAGTAAGACCACTGGTCAGAGGGCTCTCTGTGAAGGTCCTGAGTCACGTCTAATTTGTTTTAGGCGGTTCGGTATAGCCTTTGTTTCTGTGCTGTTCTATCTAATCTGAGCATGCAAACTATCACTCAATTTGTATTTTCTTGGTACACATTTTAAAAACACCACAGTCATTGACTTAATGATTCAGAAAAAAGTTTGGCAAAGCCTATTTTGTAAACAAGTTAATTTTATAATGTAAAAATTACTCTAACCTTGAATTGTTATTTGCACTTTCATAGTCTATACTTGATACATTCCCACTTTATATACAGTAGGATTCTACAAACATGTAGATGTTTGGCCAAATGAATGCTGTTAATAATATGTAAAATTCTTTGATTAAACATTTATTACTTAAACTACTTCCATTTGTCTCATTACGTTTTGGACCAATTCATGAGGCTGATATCATGCATTTGAAGTGTCTTCCAGCATGATGGGATTAATTTGGTTTCTACTTATAAACTAATTTGTGTTTTTTATTCTCCACTGTGTGGCCTATGAAGCCTTTTTTTTTTAATCTTTCCAACAAGGTATCAACCCCATGATACTGGGGGACAGTTTGTAAAAGAGATGTGACCCTGCAGTAACTGGGCTGCCCACATTCTGTTTCTCAGGAGAAATCATTGACAATTTTTTGTTGAATTTTCAAACTCTAAATATATACAGGTCTCTAGCATATAAAATGAAAATTCTTTTTATCAGTATGTTCATTGACATTTAAAAAGCCATTCTTCTGGGGCAAGTAACAATTTCTGTTGGGTTCTCCTTATTCATTCAGTTTACTATAGTTTCACTTTATGGGAGGGTCCTCTGATTTTTTTTTAATTGTGTGAACTTTTTAATTGTCATTTTTTGTATTTATTTACAAGATTGTATTAAATTATTGAAGAGTTACAGATCATTAATAGGTGCTTTTAAACCTGTTTTTATGAGAACCGCAAATGCTCATCTTTTTGAACTGTATCAATTATGCCTTTCAGTGTGAAAAGCTGAAGCTTGACTGCTGGTATCCATATAATACACACATTTGTTATTTATTGTAGCCTCTTACCTCATCGGTTCTGGTTTGTTCAGTCCTAAAAATATTTTTAAAGTACCTGTTAGAAGTGAAAATCTGAGACTTAATGAAGGTGGACATTCTGTAAAAAATTACATATGGTTTCTAAGGATTAAAATCTAATTATTAAATGTTAGTACCAAGTTTCATTTTTTTAGGCCGAAATGCAGAAACTCCATGGAAAAAATAAACGTTTTCTCCACTGAACCATTACGCTGAGTAGTTGATGACTATACAGGTAGTTCCTGTATACTTAGCAATACGGTATATATTTCTTACTAATAAACCCTAATAAACATTTTACCAAAGTAACAGATGTGCTGTCTACAACATAGGTAGGTCTTCCTTGTCTGTTTTCTGTGGCACCTTTTAGTCATTGGTCACTCATATCCCTTGGGGAGAATTGAACAAAAAAAAGACAGCCCCTCCCTCCCTTCCCTGTATCCCTCCACTCCATGTAAAACTGATAGGCTGAGTAGCCAAGTTGGATATCTGAGCAGTGCAGGGCTCTGTCTCATCACCCTTCCCAGTGGGAATCAGCATACCCAGTCTGCAGTGTTCCATCCAACAGCATTAAACATCTACTATATACCTTAAAGTGTAAGATGAAGGATCCTCTTTTTGGAGCTGGAAGGGCCTGAGAGATGGTTTATTTGAAGCCCAGAGAAATTGACCGTAAGTACCAGGAGTGAGATTTCAACCTTTGTCTTTGGCCTCCAAATCCAAGATTTTCCACTATATTGCTATCAGAGTACACAGTCTGGTTGAGTAGCAAAAATAAAAAAACCATACACATAAGAAATAATAAGTAGATAAAAATGTTATGTGTCAAGACACTTGAATCCCTAATTAATGGACACTTCTATATACATTGAAGTTATCATTGAGTCCCTTTGGAATCATTAAGAAAAAGATTAAATTATCACTATGGTTTCAATTATTTTAAAATTTATATTGTGTATTATGTATGTATATTTGTGTGTATGTATACACACACATAGATCTCAGTATGAGACTACCTTATTTCACTGGATAATCTTGGGGGGGGGGGTATTTTATCTTTCCAATTCCTGAAAATGTGGAATTGTATGCTTTCCACACTTAAAAATATTCCTAGAGTCTGAGTAAGTTTTAGCCTAATTAGAGCTCTTTCTGAAAAGGGCTAGGTTATAATTTTTGCTAGGTTATAATTTTCAAAATACCATAGAAGTATGTAATATGTCTTATTAACATTTGCCAAATTATAGATCTGCATTGTTACAGTTTAGAGGCAGCTGGGTGGTACAGTAGATAGAGAATTTGGTCTGGAGTCAGGAAGGCCTGCGTTCAAATCTGGCCTCGGACACTGTGTGTGCTCCTAGACGAGTCAGGTCACTTAATCCCTGTTCAATTCCATTTCCTCATCTGTAAAATTAGGGGTAACAACAGCACCCACTCCTAGGGTAATCGTGAGAATTGAGTGAGATAAAATTGTGAAGCACTTTAGTACAGTGCCTGACACAAAGTCAATGCTTTATGAATGCTAGTTATTGTTCTTATATAGGGTTCATGTACTTCAGAAGATGAGTTGGTGTTGATCTGGGTGTTTATTCTACCAGTACAGACCCTTCAAGCCCTGAAGGGGTGGTGGTGGCTAGTGAAAGTCTCTGGGCTCAGGCTCAGCCTCAGCCTCAGCCAGAAGCACTGACCCGTTCCTAGGCTTGTGCCTTTGCGTGGCTTCCTTTCAAACCAGGTGGGACCTGTCAGCTCTCTGGCTTCCATGGCATAACCCTGAGGAACCCTAGGTGTTTGAGACCACAGTCAGAGTAGAAATGTCCACAGCTATGAAATGAGGTGAGAATTTTTCTAAAAAATCACTGTTATTTTAGTGTATCTTTTCCCATTAATGCTCTGAATGGTTCATGGTTAAGCTGATGGGAAACCAGTGCAACCAACAGCCTGCATTCAAAAGATCCTGGTCACAGCTGGTCTTACCTGTCTTCAACTCCCTGCTACATTGCACCTCCTTCCTCAGACTCCTCAGAATTGTCTATACACACAGCTGCAACTGCCCTGCCTTCCCCTCTCCAAAAAGCAAAAATAGATCAATCAATCCCTTAAAGGGGGTGGCTGAGTGTTGCAGTGAATAGAGCACCCACGTTGGAGTCAGAAGGACCTGAGCTCGGATGTGGCCTCAGACACTTATTACCTTCACTTAATCCCAGCTGCTCTGCCTTCCCTCTCCAAAAAGCTAAATAAGTAAATAAATAAAAAGAACTGTCTATACAACTGAGGTTGAATTTCCCCCTGAAGGATGCTGAGGTTCTTGAATGAGAAGTTTGTGGAACACGAACTTAACAGCCTTCTTTTGAGCCCCATAATACCACAGGACTACAGACTTGGCCCAGGGGGATACATCTCTGCTCTAGGGGAATAACCAGCAAAAGCAAATTATATCATAAAAGAATACTGTTTGGGGGCAGTTAGGTGGCGCAGTGAATAGAACACTGGCCCTGGAGTCAGGAGGACTTGAGGACACTTATTAGCCGTGTGACTTTGGGTAAGTCATTTAACCCCAATTGCCCTCCAAAAAGCAAATATATATATACATACACATACAGACACATACATATACTGTTTTAATACATCCCAGGCTGATTGACATTTCTACATGGAAGGTTTGAGAGCCTCATGTTTTAGAATATTGAGTTTTTCTATCTGACAGCATTTTAAAGTTCAGTTATTTATACATTGATTTAAAAAATAAGAATTGAGTGGCCTACAAAAAGATTTTCCTTACAGTGAAGGTTCTTTCATCAGACAGAGCTAGAGAAACACACACTTACATACATCATAAAGACTTGAGTTGTAGGGATTTGGAAGTTCACGATATTGTACCTTGAGGGAGGCTACACCAAACCTATGATTATGCTTATTTTTGATAGAACAAAAGAAAAGAAAATACGTTATGTTTGTATTGATATGTGGGGCAGTGAGGTGACCCAGTGGATAGAGCACCTGGCCTGGAGTCAGGAAGCCTCATCTTAATGAGTTCAACTCTGGTCTCAGACACTTCTAGCTTTGTCACTCTGGGCAAGTCACTTCATGCCATCTTCCTCAGTTTCCTCATCTGCAAAGCAAGCTGGAGAAGGAAATGGCAAACCACTCCAGTATCTTTGCCAAGAAAACTCCAAATGGGATTATGAAGATTTGGACACAACTGAACAAGATTCATAAGTGGCTTGATGATAATACTGATAGCCCCTCTATGTCACACTGTAATGTTTACAAAGTATTGTACAGACATGACGACCTCCATGTGGAATAGGAGCTGCTACTTTGTTTAACAGATGGGGGAACTGGAACTCAGAGGTTAATTGACTTGCCCAGCTATTAAGTCTGCGGCATTATTTCTGCACAGGTCTTCCAGACTACCAAAATTCAGCCTTCTCTTTAGTCCACCATACAGTCTGAATATCTGAGATCTCTCCATCAGATACACAGTAAAAAAAAAAAAAAAAAGTATTCAAACCAGAGAGAAGCTTCTTGGTCTGAACTCCTTTCACTGTGTTCTATTGAGCCACTCCTCTTAGTGGGCCAAAGTAGGTAAATTGCTTCACTCTTGTGGAAGCTATTATGCCTGAGGCAGCTGATGGATTGCTCAAATATATTTAAATATTGAATATGGAGATTGCTCATGTAATTCCCTACATGAGCCACTAACAGGTACAAGAATGTGTTTTTATAAAATATTCTTTTTGGCCTTCAAGATTTGCCTATAAAATCTCCCCAGGGATCATGATATTCCCAAACCTTAGGGGCTAATTTTATTTCAGCATACTGAATGCTGGATGACCTTTGAAAAATAAGCCTCTCTCCCTCATTTTTTTTTATTTACCACTGTTAAAATCCCTGATATCTGTCTCATCTAGTGACAGGTGTAAAAGAATATGTGAAACTGTTAAGAGAAAATAGGTTACATAAAAATAAAGTGACTTTTCTGTCAGGAGCATGTAAAAGGTTTAACTACTGATTTTCCAGAAATGGGCTTATTCACCATCTTAAGGGTCTTCTTTGATCTGCCAACCTCAGCTCATTTCTCCCCCCTCTCCCAAATCATTTTAGACATTAATGATGGGTAGAAATAGAAGACAGGTTTGCTCATTCTCACAATAAACATTAAGTTCTGGGTCTGTGCAGAACAGCCAGGTTGCTGAGAGGATGAAGATTTAGTGAAACCTGGCTCCTGCCCTCCTGGTGTTAGGATGTGGAGTCTATAATTCCATCAATTTCTGCTTTGCAAGAATCAGAAATAGATGACCCTGGGAAGCATCCCGGAGTTCCAAACCCCCATGTTTTCATGAAGGGAAAAAAGCCCTAACAAGCAAAGTTGTTTATGCCCTTAGATTTAGTGATGAGTCCTTTGATGTTGATAGATGGGAAAAGATACTCTCATACCTCCTTTGGCCAAAGACTTTGACTCCCTGATGCTCAAAGTAATTTTGATAGACACATCCTACACTTGAGGGTTTAAGGCAGAGCCTGACCTCAGACACAATCTAGTCCAATCCCCTCAGGAACTGTGACTTAACTTGTTTCTACAGGTAGTAGTAACCTGTGGGCAAGATTTGGACTCTCACTACATTTGGTCTCACAACAAAAGTTTTACTCAGAGTAGGTGCTTAATAAATGTTGAGTGAGTTAAAGATATTCACATCTTAAGAGGCTTCTGCAAGACATTTTATACTAGAACAGAACAACCTGCCCATTTGATTGGTTCCCCCAATAAGTAAGTTCAGTCTTACTCAAAACGGGCCTGTGCTATGGGAGGGCAGTCCATAGTCTATAACCATTCTTTGTTTTGGGGGGGGGGGGGTTGGAGGGCAATTGGGGTTAAGTAACTTGCCCAAGGTCACACGGCTAGTTTTTGGGTAGAGTGCCTGAGGTCGGATTTGAACTCAGGTCCTTCTGACTCCAAGGCTCTATTGACTGCACCACCTAGCCGCCCCTATAACCATTCTTTAAACAGTAGGGAGGTTAGGTAACATCTGAGTTAGTAAATGTGCTAGACTGTGTTGCTAAAGAAAAAAAAAAACTTTTTTTAAACTTTCCTGGAGAAAAGAATAGGCCAGTTCTTTACTAAAAAACTGATAGCATAAGAGCATGGGGTTTTCCCCAGGTTACCCACCTGGTGTTCCTTTGCATAACAATTAACAAACTTTTACTAAGTCTCTACTATGGACACAAGTAAAGATTAAATAAATAAATAAACAATAATTAATTAAATAAATAGGTAAATAAATAAATATAGATAAGTAAATAAAGATGAAATAAAAAGATAAAAAAATAGCCCCTATTCTCAAAGAGCTCGGTCTGAGAGGAAAGGGATGTGCAGACAACTATGTACACATGTAATATATGAAGGATAAACTGGGGGCAACAGAGGAAATGCAGCAGCCTCAAGGGGGTTCCTGTAGAAAGTCAGGCAGTCAGTAATAAACACTTATTAAATGCCTACTGTGTTCTAGGCATTGTGCTCAGTCCTGGGAAGAAGGTAGGGAGTTAGGACTTGAAAAAATATAAGGAAGCCAAGAGACATGGATGAGGAGGAAGAGAGTTCTAGGCACAGGACACAGCCAGTTTAAAAAAAAAAAAGGTCCAGACTTGGAAGATGTTTGTACAGGGGACAGCAGGGATGCTGGTTTTACTTGATCAGTGTAAGTGGAGGAGAGTAAAGTGGAGGCTGGTTTACGAAGGATTCTGAATGCCAAACAAGGATTCTCTTGTTTGATCCTGGAAATGAAAGAGTACCACTGGAGTTGAGTGATTTAGAAGCAGCAGCATGTGGTGCTCTTTGATACATATGCTCAGAGATTTGCAAGATATGCCAAGAAAACTCTTCCTTTCACACCTTAAAGCCTTGGATAAATGCTAGCTATTTTTAGTTATGTGACCCATATCCATAATTCAGAAACCAATGATTTCATTTGGGTTAAGTATTATTTCCTTTCTCGTGATTTTAAATGACTTGGCAAAGATCTTATTTATCTGGCCACAGAGACTCTAAGTCCTTTGGTCAGTGGTTTTGTTATCAGAGGGCTTATTTGTAGATGGGAAAGAACAGCACTATTTATTCATTAATAGTGTTTTTTCCCAATTACATGTCAAGACAATTTTTAGCATTTTTACAAGATTGAGTTCTAAATCTTTTCCCTCCCTTCTTCCCAAAATGGTAAGCAATTTAATATAGGTTATATGTGTGCTGTCATGTAAAACTTTTCCATATTAATCAGTTATGAAAGAAGAAACAGATCAAAAGAAAAACACAAGAATAAAGTATGTGGAAAAAGTATGCTTCAGTCTGCATTCAGAGTCTGTCAGTTGTTATTTGGATGTGCATAGAATTTTCTTTTGTGAGTCCTTTGTACTCATCTTGGATCAGTGTGTTGCTGAGAAGAGCTGAGTCTTTCATAGCTAATCATCACACGATGTTTCTCATGGTCATATTTTCCTGGTTCTGCTCCTTTCACTTTACATCAGTTCATAAAAGTAGCTACAGGTTTTTTCTGAAATCTGCCTTTCACCATTTCTTATTGCACAATAGTATTCCATTACATTCACATACTACAGCTTTGTTTGGGCATTCCTTCCATTTCCAGTATTATTTCCAATATTTTGCCACTACAAAAAGGGCTGCTATAAATATATTTGCCAGTGTACGTCCTTCTCTTTGGGATACAGACCTAATAGCTGTATTGCTGCATCAAAGGGTATGCACAGTTTGGTTGCCCTTTGGACACAGTTCCAAATTGCTCTCCAGAATGGTTGGATCAGTTCACATCTCAACCAAGAGCATTAGTGTCCCAATTTTCCCACATCTCCAACATTTGTCATTTTCCTTTTTTGTCATATTAGCCAATCTGATATATATGAGGTGGTACCTCAGTTGTTTTTAATTTGCATTTCTCTAATCAAAAGTGATTTTAGAGCACTTCTTCATATGCCTATAGATATATTTGATTTCTTCATCTGAAAACTGCCTGTTTACATCCATTGGCCATTTATCAATTGGGGAATAGTTTGTATTCTCATAAACTTGACTCACTATATATTTGAGAAATGCAGCCTTTATCAGAGACATTTGCTGTAAAAATTGTTTCCCAACTTTCTGCTTTCCTTCTAGTCTTGGTTGCATTGGTTTTGTTTGTGTAAAAGCTTTTTAATATAATTAAAATTATCTGTTTTACATTTTGTAACATTTTCTATCTCTGGTCATGAACCTATAACTCGCTTTAACTTCCCCTTTAAGAATTTGGATGCTATACCACGTAGTGCCTATATATTTAATATTAATTTATTACTTCATTGTTTATGGTACTTTTTAGCAAGATGTCATTTCCTTCCTTATCTCTTTTAATTAGGTCTCTTTTTGCTTTTCTTTATCTGAGATCATGATTGCTACACCTGCTTCTTTTTTTTTTTACTTCAGCTGAAGCATAATAGATTGTGCTCCAGCCCCTTATCTTTATTTCCCTCCATCCTATTTTTCCTCCTATTCATTCTCTCTTGCCTCTCATCCTTTCCCTCCTCAACATTGTTTTGCTTCTGTCTAACCCCTTTCCCTGGTCTGCCCTCTCTTCTGTCATATCCTCCCTGCTTAACTTAATCTCTTCCTCTCCTAACTTTCCTGTTGGGTAAGATAGATTTCTCTATTTGACTGTGTATATTATTCTTTCTTTGAGCCAATACTGATGAGAATAAGGTTCAAGCAATGCCTATAACCCACTGTCCCATCTTTCCCTCCACTGTAATAGGGTTTTTTTTGCCTCTTCATGTGAAATAATTTATCCCATTGTACCTCTCCCTTCCTTTTGCACCCAGTGTACTTCTCCTTCTTGTGCCTCAATTATTTTTTGTCAATCCTTCACGTTCACCTTATACTCATACCCTTTATGTATATGCCTTCTAGCTGTATTATTAGTGATACAATTTTTTTTAAAGAATTACAAATATCATCTTCCTATGTAGGGATGTAAAGAGTTCAGCCCCATTGAATCCCTTATGTTTTCTTTTCCCTTTTTACTTTTTTAGGCTTCTCTTGGGTCCTGATATTGGAGATCAATTTTTTTGTTGTTCAGTTTTGTTCTTCTCCTTATGAAAGTTTGAAATCCTATTTCATTGAATGACCATTTTTCCCCTTGAAGTATTATGCTTAATTTCACTAGGTAGGTGATTCTTGGTTGTTGTCCCAGCTCCTTTGTCTTCTGGAATATCGTGTTCCATGACCTCTGATCCTTTAGTGTCATAGCTCTTAAGTCCTGTGTAATCCTGACTAGCTCCCCAATATTTGAATTATTTATTTCTGGCCACTTGCAATAGTTTTTCCTTGACTTGATAGTTCTATAATTTGGTTATAATGTTCCTAGGAGTCTTTATTTTGGGATCTCTTTCCTGAGGTGGATTCTTTCAAAACTGATTTTGCTCTCAGTTCCATATCAGGGCAGTTTTCTTTGATAATTTCTTGAAAGATGCTGTCTAGGTCCTCCTTTTGATTATGACTTTCAAGTAGTCCCATTATTCGGACATTGTTTCTCCTGAATCTACTTTCCTGGTCAGTTTTTTTTTTCCAATGAGGTATTTTACATTTTCTTTTATTTTATTCTTTTGAACTTGTTTTATTGATGATTGATGTGTCTTAGAGTCATTAGCTTCCACTCACCCAATCCTAATTTTTATATTGTTTTTCTCAGCTAGCTCTTTGTGCTTACTTTTCCATCTGGCCAATTTTACATTTTAAGTTGTTTTCTGAAGTGAATTTTCGTGTTTCCTTTTCCATTTGGCCAATAGTTTTAAGAAGTTGTTTTCTTTTTTTAAGCTGTTGATTCCTTTTTCATAATCCTCTTGCATCACTCTCCTTTCTTTTCCCAATTTTTCTTCTACCACTTTGATTTTTGAGCTCTTCCATGAGTTCTTTCTGGGTTTGAGACCACTTCCAATTTTTGATACTGTTGTCCTCTTCTGAGTTTGTGTCTTGATCTTCCCTGTCACCATAATAACCTTCTATGTTCAGATTCTTTTTTTGGTGTTTTTTTTTGCATATCCTTTTTGGCTTTTTTCCTTTCTTTTAAATTTGAGCTCTGCTTCTGAAGTAGAAGGGACACAGTCTCAGGCTTCTTGTGCTAGGGGTTGCAGGTCCTGACTGTTTCCTTGGTGCTGTACTGATGTCATCCTGAGGCCCATAGAAGACCTTCATATCTAGCAGTGTGCTGATGGGGTAGGGTAGGGAGTAGCTGTTGCTGCTAGAGGCCATAGGGGTCTGGCAGACTACCTGGTGCTGACTCTGGGTACTAGTGCTTGTGTCTGGCATGTGCTGAGGCTGTTGGGATATTTCTGCATTTCCCCAGAGCTACACTGAAGCATATGGCTGCTTGGCCCCCAGAGTTTTCCTGTTTCCCTGGGATGCTGAATCATGTGGTTCTTGAAGCTGGAATCTGTGTCTCGCTACCCCCCCCCCCAGTTATGCTGAGACACTTGAGGAGTCCCAGCGTTGGTGTTTGCCTGCTCCACTATGCTGGGGATCAAGATCTCCCAATGGTTTGCCTAGGTGAGGCTTGCTGCTGGCTTGCTGGGATGTTTCTCGTCCTGGACTGCATTCCCCTTTTACCCACATGAGGCAGATCTTTCTTGCCCATCTTCCAAGTTTCTTGGGCCAAAAGATTTTCCATCCTATCTTTTTGTTGGTTTTGCTGTTCCAAAACTTGTTTGGGGGCACTGTTTTATGGCTGTTTGGGGGTGAATATGGAAGAGTTACAGCAATTTGCTGCTTATTCCACCATCTGGGCCTCCCACAAGTCCAGCAATGCTAATTCTTAATATTATTGCATGAAAATAGCCCTACTATGCCCAAAACAGAACTGGCCATTCATAGGGCAAAGCCCAAAATGTGAGTTTACTAATGAGATATTTGGAGGAAAGTGAAGTGTTGTATAAATGAAAATTTAAATCTTGTATTTTTTTTATAACTTAAATAGTTAAAGTCAGATTAGATCTCACTAGGGTGGTATGGTACCAGTTACTTTAGACCAAGAGTTCTTAGCCTGGGCTCTATGAACTTCTTTTAACATTTTTATATCTATATTTCAGTACATTGATATCCTTTGGAACTCTATGTATTTCATTCATTTAAACCTTATTCCAAGAAGAGGTCCTTAGGCTTCACTAGACACAGCCCAAGAGGCCCACAGCACAAAAAAAGGTTAAGAACACCTGCTTTAGAACATGCTAGAAATACAATTTTTCAGACCTGAGGTAAAGTAAATCAACCTTGATGTTATTTGAAAGGTTTACCAGTAGAGGGGCCTTGGTTAATCAAAAAGGTTGATATATTTGACTTTGGAAAATGTATTTGTACTGACACTTGAATACTCATATATGGACCTGGGACTTGGCCTAAAACCAAAATTGAAGATCATTCTCCAAAGACCAGATTACAGACAAGTTGGAGAATTATCTTAGCTTCTTCTGTCTTTCCCTCCAGCTCAGTTGCTCCCTAAACTGCATTCCATTCTGAAAAGAGCATGCTCAGGAGAGTTATCAGCCTTGCTCAAGCGTCTAGGCTTCAGAAAACTTCCCTCCTGGGCTGCTGCCTCTTATGTACAGAGCAAGGCAGGTGATTAAGTAGATTGTTACGTTAATAAAAACAGCAAGATTTGCTATGAACAAATTGCCTAGGGACAACAGGAAACTGTATTTTTTCAAGTGAGAGAAATTATCACACTTTGTGATGTTTGGCAAAACCTGTCATTCTCACCATACCCATCGATCCTGCAGTTACCAAAGTGGACTCCCAAGAACTGTTTCTGCATCTAGGTAACCATTAGTTCGATCACTGTGTTTATGCTGTGTTTCAGTCACCACTCCTTTTCCCCCTTGAAACTAATCCTCTCGGCTACATGGTTTCTTCCAGCTCTCTGAGTTCACTTGGGCAAAAATCATCATAAATATTTTGGGTACTAATTCATTCTGCAGTAATTTGTCCCCAAATAACTTTATCACCTATTTTCATTTTAATGTCCTGTTTTCCTTATATTAGAATTCTAATTTTATCCATCTTAAAGTAGCACAGAGTGCTGGTTTTCAAAGTCTAATGAATTGATCTAGTCTTTACTAAAAAGGGAGAGCTTATTCTGTATTGACCGGGGGCTAGGCATGATCCTATGGTTTTGAGTCATGTCCAGATGACCAAAGTGGTTTTTTTGGCAGCCTGAATTTGATTCTAAATGCATATTTCTTTGGGGAAGTAAACCTAACTTTCTTAAATCCTCTAATTCCCACACCTAAGTTTATAAATCTTATTGCCCCTTGAAAAACATTCTGCTTTTTGGACTGTAGGGCTCATGTTTTTAAAAAACTGGTGTTAACTTGACAAAAAAAATCTTCCTCAAAGTCCCAGAACCAGAATATGGCTGCACAATGCTTCTGTATTTGTAACCAGATAAAAGCAGTCTTCTTGTCCTTTCTTAAAGATTACTTGATCTTTCATTCTTACCAGATCCAATTCAAAATTGGACCATATACAACTTTGGCTTGTTAATCTTCCATGGTGTACTCTCAAGTAAGTTCCAGCACATGGAAGATACCGTAAAATGAAGCCAAATAAAAGCAGTCCCATCTGCCTGGATCCTGGATAGAAAGTTGTTATCTGCATCACCTCGAGTTGTCCATGATGTCTCTGAGGATAAATGATCCACTGTCACCAAAGGCACACCTGATAAAAGTCATGGCTTTGGGCTCTCAGAATGTATGGGCTTCCTTCAGGGACCTTGGAGCCTAATGTCTTCTCTAAGAATTCTCATAGCAAGGCAGGTGAACCCTGTGCTCCTCCCTGGGTGATTCCCTAACACACTTCCAGTAATAACTGCTCTGGGCCTTTGTATGAGCCCCACTTCCATGCAGTGTCCAGTTTGCAGGTGACTGCTAACTCACTGAGTCCTTCTGACATGAAATCTCAGCATCTTCACAGTCGTCTCATCCTCTCTAGCTCAGGGATGCATTGCTTCTCCCTCCTAGCCCAGCACCTTTCTCTGGCTTCTCCCTCCTAGCCCAGCACCTTTCTCTGGCCTCTTCCACCTTCCTCAGCACCTTTCTCTGGCCTCTTCCACCTTCCTCAGCGCCTTTCTCTGGCCTCTTCCACCTTCCCCAGCACCTCCCTTCTGCCTTTATTCCCTTTCCAATCTATTTAATCTCTTCCTCGTTGCTATTTCCCGTTACACCATGTCCAGTTCTCCCTATCTGGAAATATATTTGTAACTTCTTGCTTGAGTAGGTTTTTCTTTACTCTGCATTTTTCTGTCATCTTGAAGCCCCAAAGGCAGCTACATGGTAGACTAGATAGATCACTGGACTCCAGATTCAAATCCTGCCTCAGACTCTTACTGCCCATATGAGCCTGGGCAGGCCCCGTAACCTCTCAGCCTCAGACTCCTGATCTGTGAAATGAAGGCTTTAGACTTGGTCTCCAGGGTCTCCTCTAGCTCTAAATACACAGTCTTAGATCCAGAAATCTCAGGAAGCACTAGGGAGAAGGGCCCAGGCATTTAAAGTAAAAACAGTTGTCTTTGAACCTTCTAATGGCAAGCTGCACTAAGGGATTTTATGAGTTTCCATGATTTCAGAAAGGACACTTAGAAACAAGAAGCAAAAAGATATGAACTCTGGAGATTTGTGAGAATGGCAACGGCAGGGCAGGGAGGAGGAAAAACTCTGTGCTCTTCCATTTTGATTTGAGAATCTCCTTCCTGCCCCCCCCCCCAAGCCCAGTGGCAGCCTTTGGGAGAAAACTCCGGAGTTTCAGAACCTCTGGTGATCAGCCTGTTTAAGTGTCAGAATAGACAATCTTTACCTGGCTGGCTCGCCAGCCCTCAGTAAATGTCAATGAGATCTGTGTCCCTATCACAGAATGGGGAACCTGTGCCCTTTGACTGAATCCAAACTTCACACAACAAATCCCCTTAATCCCCTTAGGATTTGTTCTGTAAAACTTGGACTGTCAGAAGGTCCCACCCAAGGACCTAGAAGGCCCCATATGGCCTCCAGGCCACAGGTGCCCACCTTTGCGTGTGCATGTGGAAGCAGGATGCTGAAGACTGCACTTCCTCCAAAGGCCTTTGGGTGTGCCTGGGAAATGTCAAGACAGAAACCTGAATAGGGAAAAAATGGGTATTTCAGACCCTACCAGGAAATTCACCTCTTCATAATTTTAAAACTGACACAGTTAACTTCATTTTTACTACAGTAGAGAGTCTAGGGTATTGGCTCAAGTTGAGGATCCAACCTCAGGCTCTCTGAATCACATCAGCTTCTCAGAGCAAAACCTCCACTTGGAGCTGGTCCTGATCATACAGCTTCAGTTCTGCCATGTTCTCTAAAGTTTCCATGATTGCTGAATCTTCGGTACCCCGAGACCCCTGACCTTCTGGGCTTCTGTGTCACCTTGATTCTGTGGATTCAGAGGTCTGCTGCCATGTTCTTGTAGCTGCTATTTCTTGTGGTACTTCTAGCATCTGCTTCCCCCTCACCCTTAATAGCCAAGCCACAAGAGGGTTTCCTAGAGTTCATTTCCAAGGAAAAAAGAAAATTTTTTTCCCCATAAATAATATCCTAGGGTCAGGCAACTTAAATATGAACATTTTTTTAATCTCCAGTTTCTAAGACTAAGGGGCACCTCGCTTTTAATGCTACAGTTCCTGAAGCCTGGCTGCTCTCTCTTGAGCACTATCTCCTTCCTTGGCGATGATGACAAGGATGTGTAGAATCAAAATGGAGGGAAGATAGTTTTAGAGAAAAAGACAAACTCCTTTTCTTTCCCCCTAAGCCTCCCCTACTCCTGCCTTCCCTATCACTGTAGAGGACAACAGCATACTTCCAGTCCCTCAAACTCCTGGACTCCTCACTCTCCATCATCCTCCCCATCCCCATCCACTTTATTGTCAAGACCTTTGGATATCACATGCAGCATTCCTCCAATGCACCCCTTTCTCTGACATTGCTGCCCATTGGTACAGACCCTCATCGCCTCTCATCTACAGTGTGGTTTATTTGGCTGCCTCAAGTCTCTCCCCATTCCAATCCATCCTCCATTGAGCCACTTGAGCATGGGTCAGATGGTGTCGCTCCTACTTAATTCCAGGGGCTCCCTGTCACCTCTAGGGGCAAATGCTAAAAGCTCCACTTGGCATTCAAAGCCCTTCATAACCTTAGCCCTCTCCTACCTTTTCAGGCTTCTCACACCTTATTCCTTGATAACGTACTCTTTGGTCCAATGACACTGGCCTCCTGGCTGTTCCATCTTCTCTGGCTGTCCATCCCCCTTACCAGGAAGATGTTCCCACCTCTGCTTCAACTCCTGACTTCCCTGGCTTTGAGTCCCAACTAAAACCACCATCTTCTACAGGAAGCCTTCTGCAGCCCTTCTTCATCCCTGATGTCTTCCCTCTGCTAATCATTTCCCGTTTGTCTTCTGTGTAGCTTGTCTGTACCTGTTTGAATGTTTGCTTGTCTCCCCCCTTAGACTGTGAGCTCCTTGAGGGCAGGAACTGTTTTGCCTCTTTTTTTTTTTTATCCCTAACACTTAGCACAGTGCCTAGAACATAGCAGATACTTAATAAATCTTATTGACCAACTGGACAGCCCAAATGCTGTACTGAAGCCACTGAAATACTTGAAAGATCGGAAAGTTACAGAGGATAAGAATCACACACTTAGGTTTTCATCTGCATTGGTGTAGGTAACACACTAATAAAAACACAGAACCATCCAAACATAACATCCCATCCTTAAAACATATTAAGAATTGGCACCCACAGTAGCACTTTGAGGGTTACAAAGTCAGTTATCTTCATTTGATCCAGTGGCAGCCTCCTGGGGTGAGTACCACAAGTATCATCCCCAGTTTACAGGTGAGGAAATTGAGGTTCAGAGGATGTCTTGCTTATAGCCACCCAGTAAAGGCAGAAAGCAGGATTCAGGTCTGTCTCCCTTGGCTCTCAAGTCAAGTCCAGCCTGCCACACTGCCTAGGCTTCAAAGGAGAGGAAAATAATAAAGTTTGTGGGTTAGTTTGTTTTTTTTTTAATCAAGTAAAATAAATCTGACTGGGAAAAGATGTTCAATGGGGAGAACTCAAGAGTTTCCAGCACATGTGGACATGACAAGCACCTTCTTGCTAGCTGGACCCAAGCCACATGAAGAATGTGCAGACAGAAACAGTGAAGGTGAAGGGTAGGACTGGGGACACCAGGAAGGAATTCAGGGAGAAAGGCAGCTCTTCCATCTGAATGGAGAATGCTTGTTCTTGTTGGTCCTTAGTCCTCAATGAGGACTGTGACATCAGAAAAGTGATGCCTTGACATGCAAGTGAATTGGATTTAAGTGAGAAAAGGCTGTTCAGAGTCACCAGCCTCACTCTCCTCAGGAGTCATCTGGGTCCAGTGGCCAGGCATAGTTCAAGGTAACTGGAGATGGCCCTGGATGCAGTGGGAGATGTTTGCCTTTTTAAAGCTAAAGTCTTTAACAAGCCTCAGAGTTTCACTGAGGCAACACCCATTCAGTGATTAAGGCTAGGTAAGAAATGAGGGAAAGAACTTTTATCTAGTCCAAAAATAATGAATCAGTCTGGGAGGGGAAGGCCCACCAGGTCGGCCAAAACAGAAACAGTTGCTATTTACACTCACTCTGAGTCATCAGAATCCAAACAATGACCCAGTGAGGCTTGGGCTGAGACTATTGTTAGCGGTGATTTGAGTTTAAGGTATGGTCCTTAAGAAGGAAATCTAGCTGGTGAACCCCTAGGCATCTTGCTAGATTTCAGTGACCAAAATTTATATTCCTTTGGGCAGAGCACCTGCAAGTAAAGGTATGATTCCCTATGTGGACAGATGGAGAGGAGGGAAGGAAGGTGAGAGCGCTTAGAAGGCAGGTGGATAACTTCTCTAAGATTTAAACAGATAGTCAGCTTCAAAGCTTGTTCCGAAGCCTTGGAGGGCTAAAAGCAGCAAAGCTAAAAGCAGCTTGCCTTTGCTCTTGGATCCTAGAAGCCCTGTGAGATCAGTTGGGGTTTAAGTAAACAATGTAAAAAAAAACATTTAAATTATTATTATTCAAAATTATATCCCTAAAGTTAATATTTTAGTTAAAGATTTAATTGGGGGCACCTAGGTGGTGCAGTGATAGAGCACCAGCCCTGGAGCCAGGAGGAACTGAGTTCAAATCCAGCCTCAAAACACTTGACACTAGTTGTGTGACCTTGGGCAAGTCACTTAACCCCACTGTCTCAACCAAAGAAAGAAGAGGAAAAAAACGATTTATGCCAAGGCGTTTTAGTTTCTTTAACTCCCACTCTCCACGGTGATAGGATTTTTGGTTTGGGGCCCCTACTAGGGATTTCATCTGTACAGGGAAATTCCATTGCAGAAACTCCGCTTCCATCTGTGCAAACCAGCAACTCATTTGTAACGTTGTTTTAGTCACTGGGGTGCTGAGGGGCTTCTGAAGCTTGACCAGCATCTCATAACTCTAAATATCAGAGAAAGGACTTCATGACCTCAAGGCCAACTGTGTTCTACGTGTTCTCTTAATGATGTGAACTCTTCGACACAGGTTAGCATTTTGCTCAGTCATTTAACTCAGCTGCATTTTAGTGCCCAGTAGTTTATTTTTGTTTGGAAATGGTGCTTCCTATTTTACCAGAGGCTCTTAAAGGTCAAGTCCAACTCCTCAATCACTACCAGCAGATATCTAAGTAGACTGGAACAGAGGGGGTTAAAAAAAAGTCCTCCCAAACATCAGTGAGTTGCCAGATGGGAGAAGAGAAAAGCACCACAGCATTCAGGAAAAGTCCTATGGCTTGGTGCAATCCTCCCCTTTTTTGCTGGTACTGCAGTGTAATGATAGTGTGATGTAACATTGTAAATCAGTATTTTGAAGGATTCCTGGATAGTATTGCATAGTCTTTCCATTTAGGGGAAAGTTTAACCTTGGACTTCTGTACTTGATCCAAATAGGGCATCTCAGCTGTACCCAAAATATGACCAGACAACTTAAATTATTTAAGTTTTCCTTTCTGCACAGTACAAGACTTATTTTGAGAGTACTCAAGGATGACCTCTGTGAACCATTTGTAATATTGTAAACCTTGGATCTATGATTCATGGAAAGAGGGGGAAGACTGGGGATCAAATGCAAATTCCTTTAGGACAAGGACTGTTTTTTTTCCCCCAAGAACGCTCTGTTACCTGACAAGGGAACTAAAAAGAAAAGCACCACGTTCTGTCCAACGTTGGGTTTCTTCATTTGCCCAAATCTAAAATATTTAAAACTTTTTTTAAAAGGGGGAGGGGGAGAGGCTCCAGAGGTGACGATGGGCCCGCAATCAACAACAGCTACGCTCCTGTGTTCACTGTGGAGGACTGGGCTAAGGTAGCGCTCTGTGGAATAACTGCAGGACAAAAATGAGAATGCTGGTGATGTCCGGGTAGAGATTCAGATTAGCAAAGATATATTCCTCAGGACTCAAGTCACACTGATGGCTCCTTCCAGTATAAGCTGTATGTCCACCACTAGGTACCTGAAGAAAAGGGAAAAAATCATCCCAGTGTTTCTGCCTTTTAAATGTTTACAACACTGTTGTCCTAACAGGGCTGTTTTTGTAGTTTCCTGGAGGTGGGGGTGGGAAGTAACATTTCCAAAGCACTGAATGGCACGATGGACAGAGTGGTCAATTTGAAGTTCAAATCCCACCTTAGGCAGATACTTTAACTGTGTGACCCTGGACAAGCAACTTAACCACTCCCAGCCTCAGTTTCCTCATCTGTAAAATGAGGCTAATCACAGCACCTTGTGCTCAGAGCTGTGAGGGTCAAATGAGAGCACAGGGTGCTTTGCAAACCTAAAAATGGTGTGTGAGTGCCAGCTATTATTTTAAAGCAAAACAACTGCAGAAAGTGAGTTTGTGGTGACCAGAGCTTGTGTCTGTGTCATTCTGAAGTACTAGCTTCCCTCAGGCTGATCTGTATTTGTAACAAATGACTTCCAGAAGCAAGGAGTGCCGGCTCAGGCATCCTTCCTACTCCACATTTTTCTACATTGAAATAGCATGTGCTCATTCAAAGTCATGGAACTAACTACTCAGGAGACCCAGAGCATGGGCTCTAGAATAAACTTCAGTTCTGAGACACTCCAAAGTCGGGGTGCACGGCATTTCAATAGCATACCCTGCTTGCCAGAAGATACTCTCAAGAAATGAAAGGAAAACCACGTCTTCAGTGTTTGCGTTTGTAAAGGCAGCACAGCACTTCTCACCGGCCTGTTCTTCCAAGCAAGGGCCCTGTGGGGTACCCAGAACCAGGGCAGGACTTAAAGGAACTCAAGCTCATTGGCTTAGTTACATTCTGAACCCCCAAACACCAGCTGCAAACCAGGGCAGGACAAAAATCACCAGATAAGCCAACTCTCCCCGACATAGTCTGAAATTCTTTAGCAGACTAGGAGCATGTTCTATAGAAAAGGAGACAGGGAAGTCACTTCCTTTTTCCTGGCACCTGCTTACAAACGTACTTAAAAACCTAGAAGAGCTCAGTGATTTAAAGAGGGCTCCACTCCTCTCCCCAATTCCCAGGCAGCAGCCAGGGGGCACCATAGTGCACAGAGCCCAGGCCCAGAGTCAGCAAGACTCATCTTCCCAAGTTCAAGTCTAGCCTCAGACACTTCTAGCCAGTGTGACCCTGGGCAAGTCACTACACCCTGCTTGCCTCAGTTTCCTTGGCCGTAAAGTGGGGTTAATAATAGTACCCGCCTCACAGGGTGAGGATCAGACGAAAGAACATTCATAGAATACTTAGCATGATGTCTGACACAGTAGGTAAAAGGGAAATGAGGGTCCTATCTGCACTGACCTTGACTGGACACCTCAGATTTTGTGTCTCTCCTCTACAGGTCTCTTTCTGCCATGCTTTATGCTCATTTGTGTTTGTTAGGTCTATCCATCAACAAACGCTTCAGAAGTGCTTGGGGTCTAATTAAATAAGAAAAGCTTAGTAGGGATACATTCAAGTACAAGAGAAAAAAGGCAGGTTAAACAGCAAAGGAAAATCTGGAGGTGTCAGGGGACCCCCAAAGGGGAGCCGTGCCAGCCAAGAACACTCATGCCATCCTGGATCTCTTTAGCACAAAGGGGGGGATCGACCGACCACAATCTGCCCTGGCCCTACCACGGACACACTGCTCTCATGGGTTCTGGACATCCCATTTCAGAAAGATTGTAGATGAGCTAGATACATCCTGAGGAGGCTGGTGAGGATGGTGGGAGGCCTGGAAACCATGGCTTAGGAGGAGAGGGGAAAGGAGCTGGAGATTCTACCTTTACATGTCTGCAGGCCTGCATGGAACATCTGCTCTTTTTGCCCCAGGGGACAAAAGTAGGAGCACTCAGGGCCCTTGGTTTAGGCTCAATAGAAGGGAAAGCTTCCTAACAATTAGAACTCTCCAAAAGTACAAGGGAGATAGGTCTTAGGAGGTGACAATTCCCCCCTCTCAGTAGGGGCCTGCCAGCAGAAGCTGGGGAATGACCACTTGTCAGCATCATGGTGGCTGGGAGAGACCTCAGAGGCCTCTTCCATCTTGGAGATTCTGTGAGTCTTCAAAAAGTTTATTTACAAGAGTCCCCCAAAGACCTCATTAGAAGGTGGCCTTTCTCATCTATAAAGTAATCACAGAGCCTGTGCTCTTTAGGACACATCACAGCCAGACCACAGATTTACATGACTATCAGCATTAATAATAAATGAATTACTTAGTCATCCAGAAAAAGAAATCTTGATCAAGGATGAACATAAATAAGTCAGGATTATTTCAAACTTCTAAAACTCAACTTTCCCACAATCATCCAATTTCAGCAGCTTTTCCCATCTTTTCTTTATCGGGGAATTAATCCTTCTGGACAGAAACCTGACTCAGGATAATCTGCTGAACAAGGCCACAATGGAAGCCTTCAATCTTACCCAATTATTGAATGGTACAAGGCTTAGAAAGGAGACCAAGCACATCCAGGAGAGGCCAATACAGTGCTAAAAAAAAAAGTTCCTAGCTTTCCTACACTACAGAGTGGTCAGTCCTCTTCACAACCTGTGCTCCTGCCCACTGATTTCTGGGAGAATTTTATCACCCAGAGTAGGCAGGGGATCCACTCTGAGTCTGTGGGAGCTTCCCACAAAGATTCCATGTTGCAGTGGTTTCAGACTCCAATCTGCCAGCTTTCCAACAGACTTTGAAGTCTCATCCTATGGAGTGAGATGCTTCTAACAAAGCCCCTATAACATCAGACACAGAAAAACTTCTGGCTCTGTTTCCCTGAGAGGAGGCCCTCAAACAGCCCAAACAGACATCATTATAAAACACATTTTGCCAAAGACAGCTGTATTGTAAAATACTAAATACACAGACACAGTCACCATGGGTCTTGTTGGTGCTGAAAATACCAGTGGCCCCAGATATATACATTTTAAATGTTACAGGGAACAAATGCATTAATCCCACGGGTAGAGATTTCTTTTAAATCTCGCTCCGCAGTAAAAGGCCAACTCAAGCAGACATTTGTAATATAAGGCTTTTACCTCTCATTATGATGGGAAAGACATTTCAAAGGTATTTAACAGACACTACCGAGCAAGCAAGGACATCTGATACGCATCAATAAAAGTGAACACATACCAAGTATGATGAAAAGTAGACTGCATGTAACTGCAAATCTGTCACAAACAGCTTGCTCTAAATAGGGTCGTTTAAAGAACAGAGCAGGAGGGAGATGGGGTTAGAGGTCATCGTGTCGACCCATCACCCCTGCCTGCTCCCTCAGCTGATTAGGAAACAGACCCACAGAGGCTCAGTGACTCACACAGGGCGACAGGAGTCAGGATCTGAACCCAGGCCTTTTAACAGCAAATTTTCCATCATGGCATCCTGTGTCTGACTAGTTAGTCCATTTAGCTCTAAGAGCAAATTCAGCTTAGTCCTTTGAGGAAGATGGGGGGAGGGGGCAGGAAGAGGAGCGACAGTGGGGGACTGATCCAGCTGACGTTCCTAGAAACTTTCCTCTTGCAGTTCCTGGGGTTGCACAGCCCATATTCCTTTCACACTAACTTGACTACAGCCTTGACTACAGGAGGAGAGAGAGAAAGGAAGGAGGGGAGGAAGATCATGGCTCTCCAAGAGGTGGAATGGGGTCAGTCCTTGTGAGCCAGTCTGATCTCCTCATTCTCATCCTAGAGGAGGCAGGGAGGCTCTGAGGCAGCCCCTCCAGTGCCCTCCCGCCCTGTCTTGGGTTCATGCTGCCCCTCCTTGCCAGTCCTGCTAAATGTTACTGGAAGGTTCACCTCCCCTCACTATTTGGGGGTGGGGGCAGCCAATGAATGGAAGAGATCAGTAGTTGGAGAGAACATCGGAAGCTTGGCTGCCATTTTCAATCTCAAGGGGCCATCATTGGGCTGCTACAACAGTCTTCTAATTTAGAGTGGGGGGCCACCCCCAAGCCTCAACCCATGCTGACCTGCTCACCACTCAGTTAGCAAAAAGATTTTTTGAAAGTGCTTTTCTAACCATCTCACCTCCTCTCCTCCCAGCCTCAGTTTATCTCCACGCTCACAGAGTCCTTTTGAGGATCAGACTCTTCACACATTCTGGGGGCTGTGTAATTATGAGTTATTCTTTGTTATTTCTATCTGTATGTATCTATGCCAGTTTGAAAACACACAAATTAGTCCCTGCCACTGCAACTGTTTTAAGGTGTTACAATGGTGAGAGAGCAGGGCCCAGAGTCAGGAAGAGCCGAGTTCAAATACAGCCTCAGACACTCCCTACCTGTACGACCCTGGGCAAGTCACTTCACTTCCGTGCTTTGGTTTCCCTACCTGTATCTACCTCCTCGGGTTGTTGTGAATGAGATAATATTTGTAAAGCACCTAAGATGGTGCCAGCACACAATAAGAGCTTAATAAATGCTCATTCCCTTCCTTCTGCCCTGCCCCTGGATTTAGGAAGACCCTTATGTTAGCCCAGTGATGAGCCATTGACCAAAGGTCGCCTTCCCTCCTGGGCCCCACAGACACGCAGCTGGTGAATCCCGGCCTTCTTCATGGGCCTCTCTGGCCAAGCTGGAGTAATAGATGCAATCACAAATCACCTCCTTCCCTCTGTAAAAGCTTGAGAAAGGGAAAGAAAAACGGACTCACCACTGAAAATACCAGTGTTCCAAGGGCGGCGTATATCAAATGGAGCCACTTTAAAGCAGAGAGACAAAATCAGGGGCTTCTCACCAGGCAAAACAAGCCACCAAACAAACCAGCCCCCTGGCCTGGGGGCAGCAGCACAAGGGAGTGATGCTGGAGATGACCCCCCTGCCCCTGCCCTTCCTGAGCCCCATGCTTACTGGGCAAGGGCTTGGGAAGAAGGCGCCCACCACCTCAGGGAGCTTGTGACTGACTGGAGACGAGCCTCCCCCTGAAAGGTCGGGCCTTTCTCCTTGGCTCTCCTCACACCCAAACCCCCCTGGCTCAGGCCTTTTCCCCCTCACTTGGACAGTGGCAAGAGCCTCCTACTCGCTCTGCCCATCCCATTCCTTCCCCTTCACTCCCTTCTCCACACGGCCCCTGTACTGACATTCTTGGCCAGGCCACATCAATCACCCCGAGCCCCAGAAGTTTCCCTGGCTCCCTGTGGCCTGCCTCCTAGCCTTCCTCCTAGGGCAGCCCGGGCCTCTTTCCATGACATTCGAGTAAGGGTCACACTCATGTAGGACATTTACACCCCAACCCTGGAGTTCTTCCCATTTTTTGTATCACGGATTCCTCTGGTGAGCTGGTGAAACCCTAGGACTCTTCAGAACAAACGTTTAAAATCCATAAATAAAATACAATAGGATTACAGAAAAAAAATTACTGAGATAATTGAAGTTCAGATACCAAATCATAACAAACAAGTTCACGGACCCGCAGGGCTAAGAACCTCTGCTGTGGCCAGATGATTCTCCTTTTCTGTTCCATCTCCCACCTCCCTGCCTTTGCATCAACCGCCCTTCCACCTGGTCACCCAGGCTCCCTTCAGGTTCAAGCTGAAGCAGCACTTCCTCAAAAAGCCTCTTTCTGCTCATCCCAGCAGCCCCTCCACTCTCCTCCATCATTCTGCATTTACTTTTTAACATGCCATACTTCCTTTTCCAAGGACATGCCGCATCTCTCGGGCACAATGTAATCTCTTTAAGGGCAGGGTCTGTCTGCTGCCGGTATCTGCACGCCCAGGACCCAGGCCGGTGCTGGACCCACAGCAGATACTTAATGCCAGGCTGATGGAGTGAGTCAAACAAAACCCAAGATTCCTAGAAGCAGATGGCAGCAGAACTCAGGAGAAATACAGAGGGGTGGGGTGGGGGCAGGGATCACCAGTTCAATTAGTCTGTCAAATAGCATTTATTAAGTAGTTACTGTGTGCCAGGAACTGGGCAGAGTGTTGGGGGTACAAAGAAAGGCAAAACCAGTCACTGCCCTCAAGGAGCTTACAATCTAATGGGGGAGATGACATGCAAACAATTGCGTACAAACAAGATTTAGACAAGACAAACAGGAGAGAATCAGCAGAGGGAAAGCCCCAGCATGGGGAAAATGGGGGGCACATCAGGAAAAGCTTCCCGTAGAATGCTGCAGGAGGTCAGAGAAGCTGGGAGGCAGAACATGCCAGGCACAGGGGGCAGCCAGAGAAAACAGGCAGTCACCAAGGAGGGTCTTCTTGGAGGCTGTGAGGTATAAGAAGGCTGGAAGGCTTCAGGGTACAAAGATTTTAAAAACTAAATGGGAGATTTCATATCTGATTCCTGGAGGTAATCAGGAGCCGCTGGTGTTTCCAGAACCGGTGCTCCCAGTTTCCAGCCACCTGGTGAGTACCCATGACAGGACAAGATGCCACAGTCTCCAGCCTCGCCAGGTGGCCTTTTAGGCTTTGCTTCCTGGAGTACCCCTTGGGGGTGTGAGCAGGAAAACCAACTCTAGTGGTCACTGCCACCATTGTCCCATCCCTCATCAGCTCTTCCCTCTGAGAGACGACTCATTAAAAGTCCCATCGTAACACAAAACCACCTCCCAGTCTTCATTTCCTGTTAACATCCCCTCTTTCTCAGCTGGGAAGACACATGGTTCCCAAGGTCCTTAGTGGCCTGGGCTCCCTCAGAAGGGCCTGTCCCAGGCTCACCAGTAGGGCCATTACATTTCTCTCCTGGGTTTGGAACTGCAGTCGGCCGTGTCCTTAGACCACAAAACACCAAATACTCATTAGTACATACAGACCCAAGGTCATTCAGCCAGCAGCCCAGGAAGCCACTTCTGAGCAACACACGCAGCAGACAGCAGTGATACAGCCATACATACCAGAGAGCACAATGCGAGCTCAGATCTAAATTACAGGCATGTCTCATGGTGGTACATGAAAGGTCACAAACCAAAAGCCAGTAAGAATGGCAGTAATAGCGAAACAAAGCAAGGTTACCAAATGGAGAGCTACCAGCTGGCTTGATAGCAAAGCAAAGCAAAAAGCAAAACATAAAAACATCATCTCCAGATGCCTGTCGGGACAACACATGCATTGTGTCAGCATGTGGCAGGGTATCATTACACAGGTAAACGCCAACATGATCATGGTCATCCTCCCAGGTCTGCCCCCTGCCTGTGCTAGCCCAGGGTGTGGGCTGATCATCATCCTCGCCAAAGCTCTGCCCTCACCCACCTAAATCTGACCCTAAAGGGCTTGGGGAAATGTCTGTCCCCAAGGAGCCTCTAGGACTGAAGGACTAGGCAGAGAAAGTATTTGTGAGATTCAGTCTCCTACCATAAGGTCTTCTTCACTCTCGATACCTGCTTTTGATGTACTGTTTGGATCAGACATCTTCTGCATCACTGGGAGGGCATCTCTCCCTTAGATCCCACTCATCTGAGCATCTTCCTGTCTCAAGCAGCCTATTCAGGAGACCAACTACTGGCACTATGTGACTGCAATAAATTACCTTTGCTGGATCCCTGCCAGTCTCACAGACTACCCTGTAAAGAGGCAAGGTGCCCAGTCCTTCTACAACGAGGGACAGGGTAACCTTCCACTGTTAGTACACCTCATGGAAGGTCCTTGACCATAACATGAGCATCTATCACACTCACTGCAGTTTCTTTCTTTCACTATTACTCCTAGAAAAAAGTGTAGTTAGGGTGAAAGCTTCCTTCAACTTCTCTCTTAACTGAGAGAAGTTCTAATCATAAACATCGACAGCTATTGGTGCTCAGAGGGTCTCCAAAAGCACAAGAAAAGAGGCAAGCAGGGATCATTGCCAAACAACAGCAGGCAGAACACAAAAGTCTTGGCCTCGTTCTTAGTAAGATTGTTGACACATACAAGAAAAGCTCCACTGAGACTTGTTCTGGTCTCGGTGTCCCTGACACATTCAGAGTTGAGCAGATACATTCAAGTTTCAAATCCCTTTGAGAATGGAAAAATGTTTTAGATGGCATAAGGCCAGCAGAGCTAACAAATTTTTAAGCACCAGACTTTCAAAATCTCTGTCCTGGTTTAGTTAGATCCTGGTAGTAAGTCCTTGTGCTAAGAAATATTCCTCTCACCATAACCTGAGCAACTATGACTTCTGGCTGGATATACTTGTGTGTACCTAGTGGCAGGGGCCCATCACCATCAACACATGTGCCACATGTGGAATCAGTAGCAGGACAGTGCAATGCACGTTCCAGCCACTGCTCTCAATAACAGACTAGACTACCTTCAGGAAGCTGGCAGCTCGGTGCTTTAGCTCCCCTGCCTTGCTCTTAGTCTGTATCTCTTCATCAGTAAGCCAAGCATCTGTGGACCACTAAGGCGAGGAAGACTGGTAGGACTCGCGCATGCTGCTGGCATGCAGTCTGGGGGAGTCCCCAACTTTCAGCTGTACTAACATCCACTTGGAATGTAGTTTGGGGTAGCTGTGTGCACTTTGTCCAAAGCATCCTGTGTTCTTCTGGACAGTGTGTCTGCATTCATGTTAGACCTTCCTTCCTAGTCAGCAGCGAGGGCTGAATTAAAGTCAGCCAGCATTGCTACCCATCCCTGGCAAACAGAATCCAACCTGGCACTGACAGAATATAAAGCAATGAACTGTAGCAATTCATACTTGGAACTGTGTTCCAAAAGACTGAGTAGTCTTTTAAAAAGTCTTGGGAAGAGCTCCCTTCAGAGCCAGACATTTCAGATTATGGATGGAATACTGGATCTCATCGGTCACTTAAAATTTTGATGGCAAATGCAACTCGGCACAGGGCTGCTCCCAAGCCTTCAAAGCTGTCATTGTTAAGATGAAGTCTACCCTCAGGTGAAGCCTGATCTAATGGGCATCTCCCTTTTCTTGTGCTCAGGTGAGATTTTACTGCATGACTCAGGGGAACTGAAAACACTTCAACACCCTCTCTAAGATATTCATGATCTGTCTTCCATTGGTCTAATGTATCTGGCATTTCATCAGACTCAGAGGTGAGGGATTTCTCAGACATACAGATTTAATACATATTAAATAAAAGCAACATCTTTGACAACATTCATGCCCATCTTTTCTCCCATATGAGCTGTTTGTTACAGCTGGCAAAGGTCTTTCTTTCTTTAACCTCTCAAACAGGTTAAAACCCAACTATATTTTTCAAGCTTGATCCTCAGTGCCATGCTAAGCTGCTCTCTTTGTTCAGAGTTATCATTTTATTAAAGACCTCCCCCTCCACTACACGCACACACCTCACAGGGAGGAGGGGGTATGTAATGCCATGCACCAGCAGAGTCCCAAAAGAATGCTACTGTGAACAGCTTTTAAGGTTTAGATTACACAGTAATAGTGAACACTCTGTTTATTCCATTACAAATCAAGGCAAATATTCATTACAATATATCACAATATAATATTCACAACATTACATCTTATAACAGAAAATCACAATATAGTGTTCATGGCTTAACATTAAAATGGCCACACAGTTTCACTACAGTGGCCACAATATTTAGAACAAAGAACAAAAGAATAATCATCTGGTTTCCCTAAGGGGGAAACTCTCCTTACTTAGTCATTCAGTCAATTCACAATACAATAATCAAAATTTCACTCATGGGGCAACCATTAACTCAATCAGTCACTAATCTATATTCCCAGTTACTATGATTAATCACTAGTACAGTCATTAGAAAACCACACAAACCCTCCACCCCTTGGTGTCCAGCAAACCTCAGTTTCATCCAAGGGGAGGCCTTTTCTTCATCTTCACTCTGGGTGGTCTCTCTGATACCATGGATCCCTTTCCACGGTCCCAGCTCCAACAGTCACCTGAATTCAGAAGCAGACAGCTCCCAGGTCCTTGTCCAGTCCTCAGGGCAGTGCCTGGCACACACAGGGTCCAGCACATCTCAAACCCTTCACCACTTTTCTTGCCTGGAACTCAAGGATCAGCCAGACCATGAAGAAAGTCTTATCCCGGTCATGCTTCTTCAGTCCTCCAAAAGTTCAGTTGGCCCTAGGACGCAGAAGGAATATCGGCCTTCTGGGTGGCCTTCACCAGATTCTGGTCTCAGGAAAACTGCATCTTAGTTTGCAATCACCTTCCAGATGCTGGGAGAGAAACTCTCTCTCTCTCTCTCTCAAGAAAACTCCAACTCAAAGACGGGGAGAAAATTTGTAACTCAAAATCTTGTGGAAATGAATGATGTAAACAAGAAAAAAATAAAATAATTAATTTTAAAAAAAACTCCAACTCATTTCTTCAGTCCAGCAGCCCAGCTCCCAGATGCTGAGACAATCCTGCTTCTTCCAACAGGAAAATTCCAATTCTGTCTCTCTGTCGCTGAAACTCTTGCTTATATACACACACTGGCCTCCTGTCTCAGCCAATCCCCTTCTTCCACATCAACAGGGGAGTTCATACCCTCTCAATGGGGGACAGAGATCATACTTAGCCCTAAGTTACTAAGTGCTAAGTATTTGCTAAACTAATTGCTATTACAGGGTATTACAAGACAGTTCCAGTAACTCGTCTCTATCTGAATTTTTTTCTGGTAACATGGTGGTCACATGACTAGTCATTCACAGAGCACACTGACAGTGTCTTGTTCTAATCTTCTTCCTAGAGGGGCTAGCCCACCATCCCCTGTCTTTGACACTGTCCTTCAGAATTTACATAACACCAGCATTCTAATAAACTGGGCCTACTCCAACTATGCAAAAACCCTTCTTTACATCTGTTCTTACCAAGTGATAATATTTTGTTGGTAACACTATAGAAGGATCACAGTGTTACTCTATAAAGCCAATATTCAATCAATTACCCAAGGACAATACATGAGTTGGCTAAACAACTTAGTCCAATATACACCTGTGTGTGTGCATGCACACACATGTCTATCTCCCCCCCAATCTTAGATCTCCCACCGCCTACTGAACATCTCCAGCTGAATGTCCTATGGACATTTTAAACTCACACGTCCAAAACTGACCAAACTGTCTTTCCCCTCCCAACACTCTCTTATTCCCAAGTTCCCAATGACTGTGGGCATGGCCACCACCACCACCCCCATCACCCAGACGACACAGTCTAGATGTCCCCCTCAGTGCTTCACTTTCTCTCATCGGCCCCATTTGAACATGTTGTCCAGTCTTGTGGATTCTGCTTTCTCATGTCTCTTGAATGTGCCCCCTTCTCTCCTCTGGTCCTGCTGCCGGCCTAGTGAGGACCCACATCACCTCCCGCATGCCTGGTACGTCTCTCTGCACCAAGTCTCTCCCCACCCCACTTTATCCTCCTCTCAGCTTTCAAAGTGACTGACCTATGTTGTTGCTGTTTCATCATTTCAGTTGTATCTGACTCTCCATGACCCCATTTGGGGTTTTCTTGACAAAGATGCTGGACTGGTTTGTCATTTCCTTCTCCAGCTCATTTTACAGACGAGGAAACTGAGGCAAAAAGTGTGAAGGGACGTGCCCAGGGTCACACGACCAGGAAGTAGCTGAGGCCAGACTGGAACCCCCATCTTCCTGACTTCAGGCCTGGCACTCTATCTACTGGGCCACCTAGCTACCCTCCTTGTACTGCAATGGCTCCCTATGTACTTCTAGGATCCAACATAACATACTCTGGCTTTTCAGGCCCTTCCAGCCTCTCTCCCACATACCCTACAATCCAGCGACACGCTTCCCTGCACTGCCTTCCTCCACCTCCCAACTCTGCGTTTTCACTGACTGTCCCCCCTCCCTGGAATTGTCTCCCTCCTCGTCTGTGCCTTCTGGTCGCCCCGGCTTTCATCAAAGCTTGGCCAAAATCATACCTTCTGCACAAAAGTTTTCCTCCTCACCCTTAACGCTGCTGCTTTTCCTCTGAATATCTCCAGTCTCTCCTGTGTAGATTCTGCTTGTACACAGCTGCCTGCGTGTCATCTTCCCCATCATCCCCCTTGAGGGCAGGGACCGTTTTTTGTCTTTCTTTGTAGCCCCGGTCCTTAACATAGTCCTTGGCCCACGGTGGGCATCTACTGAATTGACTTAAGCCCTTCCTTCACTTAAAGGAAGTAAAAGGGGGTCAGATGCTACGGGCATTGTACTTATTCTGAGGGGGGTTGTACTTATACAATATATTCTTTATCCTTAAAAAAATATAAGTCATGGACTAGATTTATCAACCAAAGCACATGGCCTGAGAGAAAAAAAAATAGGCTGTGAAAAAAAATCAATACTTGTAGCTTACAAATGAATCCCAGTGATCAGCGAGCAACACTGTGGTCATACACCAAGGTCAACTTACACACTGCACAGAAAATAATGGGGACCAAGAGTCGCTGTAGGGAGCCACTACATCCGTAATGTTATCTATCTATTTAGATAACTTTTGAAAGAACACATTTGGCACCAAGAAAGCCTTTTTCTGCACTTTAAAAATCGGGATCAGTGTTCAGATTAGTTTCTGCTCTCCTTCCAGTGGAAAGAATGCCGGATCTGGAGTCAGGCAAAACGGAGTTCATCAAGAAATGTAGCCAGTCAGTCAGGGTGAAGTGACTTCCCCAGGATCACATAGCTAGTCAGGGTTTGAGTGAGTCCTGGGCCAGTGCTTTCTCCAGCTTTAGACCCTGACTAGCTGCGTGATTCTGGTCACATCACTTAATCTCTGGCTGCCTCGGTTTCCTCATCTGTAACATCAGGATCATAGCACCCACTTCCCAGGTGCTTACACAGTGCCTGGCATACAGTAGGTACTTAATGAGTGCTTATTCCCTCCCTTCCCCACCTCCACCTTCCACAGGTCCAGATTATGACCATGCACATGTTCACATGCTCAGCAGTCCAGGTCTCTGCCCTCCTCTAGATTCTCCTTCATGCCCAAGGGAGCTCTTCCTCTAGGTCTTCCTCACTCTTCACTCACTGGGGGCCTCAGAGTAGCTCACAGGCTGCCTGCCCGCTCTCACACGTTGCTGGACCCCTCCTCCTTTGCTTCGACATTTCTGAACATTATCCTTTCTGTTACACTTCTTGTACGTAACAGGTCACCCCTAGACATTCTGAAAGGTCTCGTCTTCGGACTTCTCTCAACCTTAATTCCTAGCAGACTAAGGTGTTTGGGGATTAGCACATCACTGGGATGGGCGCCTCTGTTTAAAAGATGGGATCTGTGTTTCTGGGAGCAGCTCAGGGGTCACTGAAAAAATTTTACCATCTCCCACTTGCAATCTGGCCTACTCTGTCTCTCCTCCCCCTTCCATTCTGAGCTCAGATCTCGTATACATTCCTAATGATGGGATAGTAATTAAAAGACTCCTTTTCTAGAAGGTTTCCAATTGTACTTACATAGGAACGCAGAAAGAGACAAAGAGATCCATAAAGGATTAACACGAAAAATAAAGTCCAGAGAAGCCCAGAGAGGCTGGTAAAATCAAACTGAGGAAAACATAAAATAAAACACTCAATTAGAGAGAATGCAAAAAAACACCGTACTTAAGGAAACTGCTGGTTGGTCTCTCCCCACTCCAGCCTAGCTGCCTTACAGTGTTCAAAGCAGTCTGCCATGTGGCCCTCCTATTTAATCAACTCCAGTGACCTCCTAGAGACTGAACAGAAGCCCAATGGCAGACACTGAGAGAGCATCCTATGGTCAAACACCCCCCCCAAAAAAAAAAATCACTTCCTTTCCATTCTCTCATTCAATCTTCACAACAACCCTGTGACATAGGTAGCGAAAAGATTGTTGGCTTCATTTTGCAGATGGGGAAACTGCTCTTTTCTCTATAGCATGCTGACTAAAATCTTCCTGTTTGCAGACAAGCGTATTGGTCTAAAAAATAGCCAAACAAGAATCATCCTAACCATTCAAAAGATTTATTAGTACTAATAACTCAGACCTGACCCAATCAAAATAAAACAAAAGAGTATGTAAACAAGAAATAGTTTTAAATCATCAAAAGTTTTTGTAGCCACAAATCTTGTAGCTATAGTATGATAGTTTTTTTTTTACCAAAGTATTGATGTGAAAAATGCCCCACCATCAGCTGCTACCACTAGATTCTACTCTTGGGCCAAGCCTCTGACTGTTTATAAGTAGGCATGCCTTTGTGCAAATGGGCAACTTTTCTGCACACGTATGATACAGAACTTTTTTTAAAAAATGCAAATTTGGATTGGCAAATTTGAAAACATCCTAAATCTGAACCTGGATCCTAATTTCTAGCTTTTAATGAAGTGTGTTTGATAATAATGTAGTCCTCAACACCCTAATGCTTCTTCTCCCCATTCCCATCACAGAAAGGACTCATGTCAGAGCCTGTTTACAGAATGGTCTCACTAAGGTCCATAGTTAGAGACACAGAAAGTGGACCTGTTTCTTGTGGACAGAGTGCATGTTGCTAGAGAAAAGTAGGTAGACAGAGCCACCATCTTCATGGTTTCCTAACTAGTGATACATGGGCCTGAATGAGTGAGCTGCTGAGTGAAGTCTACCGGAATCTTGACTCCTGGAGAATTTAGCCAACGCTGACTTAGGAGTCTCTTGGTGGGGCCCACAGGTGCAACAGATGGAGAACAGGTCTTGGAACCCTACCCAATCCAAGCCTGAACAGATCTAGACTTGGGTTCTAATCCTACCTCTGACACTGTATCAAGGGGGAAAAAATCTCCCCCAAATACTGCTTTAAACAATCTTGGGAAAGGGAAACAAGCCAACAAAGGGTTTGAAAGATCCTAAGGAAGCACATTCATTGCTAACAATCTTGCTGCTCTTACATCTTGATAATTAATCAATCAACAAGCATTTATTAAGCACTCACTATGCCTCTGACATTCTATTAAGACCTAAGGGTACAAAGGAAGCTGGCCCTATCCTCATGGAACTTCCATTAAAGCCCATGGGTATTTCTGAAGGGTCCCTATAACCAACAAACCATCAGATCATATCTACTTTTGTCTGTAGTGAAAACAAGGTGAGGCTCCAGGTCACCAAGACTGTTCCGCCTATTGCCCACATGACTTCTTCAGCACAATAGAAACTAAAACCAAAGAAGGATGGTCACTGTTCACATACATCAGCAAAAGCTCACACTGAAAAGCAAATACGTGACTAGAGAAAGGAAGCAAGCCAAGGCTGTAACTTACACAGATACGGCTCCCAGCAGCAGGCCTTCCACAAATGTCTACAAGGAAAGATGGAAGAAAGGGTCCAGTCAGACAACTGAGGTGGGCAAACCTGCCCAGGGCACGGGGGGAGGGGGCAGGGCTCAAGGGGTACCAAAGGACAAGGGTGGCCAAGCCACACGGGTACCTGCTGGCAGCTGTGTGGCTGACATCATTCTCAGAAAACACCCAGGGTTATTTGAAATAGCTCGTGCTGACCAGCGGAACAACATACACAAAGACAACCAGACTACAAAAGGAACGATGAGGAGACAAGAACTGAACTCTGTGATTATAGCGACCAAGCCTGGCTGCAAGAGGAGCTGAGAAAGCACACGTGTCTCTGCCTTCATTGTAGAGGTGGGGCATTTTGGGTGTGGAATACCGCATGTGCTGTCAGGATACTAGCAACATGCTAGTTCTCCTGGTTTCCCCTCCCTTAAAAAAAATTTTTTTAAGGATAGTATGACTAGGCAGAAGTAAAGTTTCCTTCTTTCCCTTTATTCCATCCTTGAAATTTAAAATATTGAGGGGCAGAGGGGGGAAGTCAACCAAAACACCCATCTGGCCCTCCTCCTCCTCCATTTCCCTTCAGTCAGAGCTTGCCCACTATGCCATTTCTAAAGAGGACAGGGATAAAGGGGCAAGGATCAGAACAGTCTTCTGAGAATGCCTCTTGTCCACCTCTTTAGCTCCAGGGCCCTTTCTCTTGCTATATTCCTCTACTGGACACTCTCATTCCCTCTCCTGTGAGACCAGGGGTGTCATCTCCAGTGGAGGTCCACTCTCCTCCCTAGGGTGACCTTGATGCAGATGTCAACAGCCGGCCAGCCTCCTCTCAGGTCCTGTAAGTACCAGGAGGTGCCCACAGCCAGGGCAGGGGCCAAGAAGGAACAGCCCCATGGCAGTTGCTGAAACTGTTATTCTGTGGGTGTCCCGGTGGGATATGTTACTGAAGGAAGCAACAGCCTCTGGCCTGCAGGATATCAGCTTCTTGTGCTCCTATATCAGACACCTCTGGGTGTGTGCATGTGTAGCTGTGGGGGTGAGGGGGAACCTGTGTGAACACAGACTAATAGTTCCAAGGGCTTCAAATCTCTAAAGTCCATATGGAGTTTAGGATCTTGACAGATAGGGCAAGGGCTCCCTGGAATGGTGTTCCTATGAATGCTTTTTGTACAGGTTTGCTGTGGTGATATGCTACCACTGAGGCTTTATCAATAGTAGGCCCACAATGTTCAGAAGTCACCATAAATCAAGTATTCTTTTATCTCCAAACACTCCCAGAAAAAAATCTTGATGACGGCAGATGAGTGAAAGACTACTTCTGAGAGAGCTTTTGGTGCAGAGAACCTGAGTGGGGAAGGGGGGGGACAGCCTGTACCCACTGAACACCCCTGATGGGTGTCAAGTCCACCAGACTCCTGGATTTGGATCTTTCCAACCCCTTGAATATTGCTGGTGTAGGGGATGAGTCTAGTTCAGAACAAGTTTCTTTCCTTGTTGTTAGCTCCTGGCTTATCTTTGCCAGCTGAACTTCTATGCACCAAATGCTGGTTAAATAAAAGACATTCACAAAGAACCAAGGAGACCAAGGTAATCTCAGAAATGGTATATGATTTAGACATAAAGGGTGACACTATAAATAACACAGAAGAAATTATCTGTCAGATCCAACAGATAGGAGAAGAGTTCATGACCAAATGAGAGATAGGGAGGTTCATAGGAAGTAAAATGGGCACTTTTGATTCCATAAAATTAAAAAGTTTTTGCACAAATAAAACCACTGACAGTAAAATTAGCAGGAAAACTAGAGGAAAAATTTACAGCAAAATTTTCTGATTTCTAAGTTATATAGTCGAACTTACAAGAAAAAAAGCCATTCCCCAATTGATAAATGGTCCAAGGAAATGAAAAGGCAGCTTTCAGAGGAAGAAATCCAAGGCATCAATAGCCACATGAACTTTTAAAAATATTTCTATAGTACTTCCTCTGGGGCAGGAGCTACACCAAGCATGTTACAATTATTATCACAATGAGTCTGGGAAGCAGGTGCTATTATTGTCCCCATTGTGCAGATAAGAAAACTAATTCAAACCAGGATCCAGTGACTTGCCTAACTTCACAATGCTGGTAAGGACCTGAGGCTAGATATGAACTTCAGTCTGTGTGACCCCAGGCTAGCACCCTACCCACTGTGCCACACTGAGCCGGCCCTAGCGAAATGCTGATTAAAACTCTGTGGTACCTCACACTAATCAAAGTGGCTAAGATGACAAAAAGGGAGAATGACAAATGTTAACACTAATGCATTGTTGATGGAGCTGTGAACCAGATCTACCATTCTGGAAAGTGTTTTGGAAAATTGCTATTAAACCATGCTTATCTGCTTTGACCTAGCTCTATACCCCAAAGAAATTAAAGAGAAAAAGGATTTATACGTTAAAAAATATTTATTACAGTTCTTTCTGTGGCAACAAAGAATTGGAAACTGAGGGGATGCTATCAATTGGGGAATGGCTGAATAAGTTATAGTATATGGATATGGCAGAATACTGTTGTGCTATAAGAAAAGGGGATAGTTTGAGAAAAACCCATGGAAGACTTGCATGAACTGAAGCAAAGCAAAGTAAGTGGAATCAATTTATATATAATAACAGCAAATTTGTAAAGATAATCAACTCTGAAAGACTTAGTAATTAACACAATGACCAACCATAATCCCAAAGGTCTCATGATGAAACATGCTATCCGCCTTCCAACAGAGAGCTGATAGGCTCAAAACACAAAATAAAGCCTATTTTCTTTTCCTTATTTCTTTCCCTTTTTTTTGGACAAGGTCAGCAGAGTAATTTGTTTAGCATGACTATGCACATTTATAATGGATTTTGTTTTTCTTGCCTTCTCAATGGGTAGGGAAAGGAGAAGAGAGAATTTCAAACTGAAAAAATCAAACTGAATAAACAAATGAAATAGCAAGTAGTGAGCCAAGTCACATAGCCAAACAAAATGACAAGAGAAATGAGAGTTCTGCGGATTAGAATATACAAAAATATATATAAGAATGAATGAGTTCTTTAAACAGGAGAGAAATAGGGTCTCAACTCAACCAAGAATCAGGTCCTAATCTTACTCAAGAGAAGTCTCTGTCCAGAGTCTCTAGGGAGGACAAGGTAGAAATCAGGGACATGTTGAGGAGGTGGCTTCCCCTCTGTGTCTGCAGGTTCCAGAGTCTTTTTAGATGCCCTCTCTGCTAGTCTACATTCACATTCCCTTCTGCAGGAAGTGAAAACACAGCACAGAACGTAGCTTTGAAGTATATCTGCCTAAGCAGTCTACTGGAGAGGCCCATCATCCTTAAGCTTTAAAAGCGATTGTGTTTTTTAGTCTCACGTGACCTTTTTTGTTTGTTTTTACTACAGTTGCTAGCTGATTATTTTATCTTTTTCTGCATCTCCACCATCACTTTACCTCATTGGTCTCTTTCCAGAAATTCTTATTTGATCACCAATGCTCATATTGACAGCTGCACCTAGATGGAGGCCTGGCCAACAAGTGCCAGTAGCAGGCATGTTTGGTGGGGCTGCTTCTGGAAGCACCTGAGCCCATTGAAAGAAGGGGCCAGGCTCTCCTCCGTTTCCAATCTACGTGGCTGGTGCCTTTTTGATTGGCCACTGAGCCAGAAGTGGGTGTGCATAGAAAAGATTTCCATAGGTATAACTTAGTTTTTGCCTGAATGCCTCCAAGTAGGCCTGGGATGCTGTCCTCCCTAGGGAAGAGAGAGCTAGCAGAAGCAGCCTCCACTCCCCACCCAAGCCCGTGTGAAGGCAGGAGCTCATGGCCCTACTTGCTTCTGTCTCTATCCTGTCCTCTTTTCAATGAGCTAGAGTGTTGGAGATGGAAGGGACTAGGCTGCACAATCTTGTTAGAGCTCAAAAGGTCCAGGGATGTGAGTCCGTGGCCAAGCTGACACCAGAGCAGAACCTGGGAATGACCTAGGGGATCCAACCTAGCCGTGAATCAGGTTGACAGGTGAAATGGCCACTAGCCTTCCTTTGGGGGACCTGACTTATAAGAGCTAGTGGGGGTTGGGATAGAAACCCCGAGTTTATAAAGGCTGCACACCATGTTTGTTTGGAGACAGCTCAGCTGACAAAGCTAAGAATCAGATTATTCTTTGGTCAACAAATGAGGTTTTATCTGTGCGCTGGCACATGTAGCCTTTTGGTAATTGGCCAATGTCCCAACAATAATCAGCAAACTCATGGGTGGCGCTGGGGCTCCTGGGTTTTGTTTCTGACTTGATAAAAGGTACACCCGGAATTTCAAATACCCAATTTTAGAACATCCCCCACACACACATATACACTCTCCTGCTGGACTTCTTGCACAGAGCCCTTCCCAACGCCATTTCTCCCCTACCCCTTCTTCTCCAGCCCCATTCTGCCCTCCCTCCGCATCCTCCTTTCTCTAGCCCCATCCCCGCTTAGCCCAACAAATTCTCACACCCAGTCGTGGTCCTGACTACAGCTGCCTTGGGCAAACAGTGCCACCCAGGGGCAAATTCAAGTATGTGCTCATCTAACTCCTCTTGCTCTCCTCCATTTTTCTTGCCCCTAAACAGGTCCCACCCTCTTCCCGTCTTATTACTCACAGCCCAAGGCAAGCTCTTCCTCCTAAGTGAGCACAGCCTCTTCATCATCCTCCCCAACCCTCTCTAATGCAAGGCAGCAAACCTTTGCCAAGCCCCTCTCACGGAGAGGGCACAGTTCTTGGTGCTGAGGCTGCAAACCAGGAGTTACAGCTGTGACCCTGGACCTTAGGAAGCTCTCCCCCAGCCTCAGACACCAGCCTCTTTCTCCTTACTGACAATAACCCCTTCTGGCGCCCTGCAGGGAGCCCACCTTACCTGAGGGGCCACCCAGTCAGTCTCTGCCGTGTGTGTGCGTGTGCATGTGTGTGTGTGTGTGTGTGTGTGTGTGTGTGTGTGTGTGTGTGTGTGTGTGTGTGTGTGTGTGTGTCTGCTTTTTCAGGCCCTCCTCACTGACTGACACTATGCTCAGGTGTTCCCTGTCAATTAAAAAGTTCACAAGATTTCCCTTGGCCTCTACCACACCCTCAAGCTGCCACCTTGTGTTTCTCCCCCTATCTGTGCCAAATTCACAGTCCATCCCCATCCTTCCTTCCTAGCCATGCAGGCAGCAGCCTCCTTTTGACCCCAGCCCTCTGCTGAAACTCTTTTCTCTAAATTTAAGAACATCTGCTCAGTCCAATGACGTTTTCTCAGACATCACCCCACTTGATCCAGCTACAGCTCTCAACATTGTAGACCAGCAGTGCTCAGAATGTGGTCTGAGGACCACCGGTGGGTCCTCAAGACCCTTTCAAGGAATCTTCAAGGCTAAAACTATTTTCATAAAACTATGAAGGCATTTTCATGTCTAATAGAGCAAATATCAATAGATATATTGCAGGCAAACAAAAGCTCTTTGAGATCTTTAGTAGCCTGCAGCCTACAAGACCAGCAAACAGCCAAATGCTTAGGGCAGAAGTATTTGTATTGTTGAGGAAGTAACAGAACCACTATTGATAAGTTTCTTTCCCTTGATGACAGAAGATAGTTAAAGAACCAGCCAGCAGTTTGAGAATAATAATGGGAGAACACAGAGAAAAAGTGGCAAGGTCCAGAAAAAGTGGACAAATAAAAAAGAGCAGCTTCTAGGAGGTTCAAAGTCCCACGTGTTTTTTAATGCCCAGACTGTTGAGAAGTCATGCAGAATTTAAACCTGGGGTATCTGTTAGTTCTTTAAAAAGGAGAAAAGGAAGGATACCACTTGTGCTGGATTTTAAGATGTGTGTGGTGCCATCCAAAACAGCTGCCTGGATTCCAAACTGCTTGCCTCTGGAGGTACAGTTTTGAGGTGGTCAGGGTTCAAGGTCAGGCACCACATGGGGCAGTGACTTTTGTCTGAACCACTTCATAGGCTCACTGTCTTCAGACAGACAGTGGCAAATTCCAAAGGGACCTTTCTCATGCTGACCTTTTCCCACTCGGATAGCATAGTTCAAGCCCCAGCAATGGAGCATCCCTATTAGTGCGACTCCAGACAGGCAGCTGAGTGAAGGCCTTCTAAGAGCCCAGGGCCAACTCTAGAGTGGGATCAGGATTACCCATGGGCCAAACTTTTAAATGAATCAGCAGAAGATGTTTATCATAAGCTCTGGATATAGCAAACCCTGGAGAAATGTACCTCACCAATACATCACCCTCTATGTTTAGCCAAAACTCCCCCCTTCATGAGATATTCATGCAGACAATTCCTGCTGTTCCCTTCTGCCTCCTGGAATGTTCTTCCAGGAACACCTCATGGCCCCTTCTCCAGGAAGTTTTCTTTGGTACCTTCTAGGACTCACTCATTTTTCAAATCTTCTAATATTTGTTTATTTGCATATGTTACATATGCTCTCTGGCCCACTCTCTCAGGGCCAAACAAGTTACATCTGCCCTTCGGGGCTCTAGTACTGGAGGTGATGGAATCCTAATGAAGCTGCCCCCAGGCCCAATATTCTAACTTCATTATAGGCCTGGCCCTCCTAAACAGCAGTCCACTGCGCCTACCTAGCCCCTCCTCCCCACCAATGTCCTAACTTCTTCATATATGCCTTACTGCTCACTGGAACAACAGGTGTGTCCCTGAACTAGTAGTTCCCACAGAAAGAGCAGGCATGTCCATGTGATGGGAACCCAGCTACTGCTTCTCCTGGTCACTGTCCCCAGACGCATTCCCACACAGTATTCAATCACAATCACATCATCCATCTAACCCAAGACAGGACCACAATAGCTAGGCAGCTGGAGGACAGAATGACCAGAATGTTTAACCACCAGACCATAGAGAGGACACCTCCTCCATTACCTAATCCCTTAACAAACTCCTCCTGCCTTTTTAATATTAATTATATTTCTCTATTCTATGTAAATTTTTGTTATATAATTGCATCTTTATCCTATAAAAATCCATCTTGCTTTCTCTAAAGTTGCTGGTTCCTCTTGGAACTTAGCCCGCTTCATGAGAGGCATCAATCTTAATAAATGCCTATACTTGGATTAGAGGTAGTTTGACTGAATTCTTTGAGATGGTCCCACCACAACACATCATGAAACCACAAAAGTTTTAGGGTGGGCAGAGACCTCACTGATGCGGTCTGGGATGCTTTTGTCTGTAACCTCAGTTTGTAAAATCTCACTTGTATTTGGGTACCTATGTATGTAACATCAGCCTGTAACAAGCCTGTGCAATTAAGTTGTAAAAGTCACACTTTCCCCCGGCCATAAAGGCATTAACTCTGCAGCTAGCTAAGTCTGCCTAGAGACAGGACCTATGAATCCTTCAATAGTGTTCCATACACAAACCCTTAGAGAAATGCATAGCCCCTTTGTTCTAAGTGGCCAGCTGCACCCAAAAGCCTTGAACAACATTATCAGAGAGAAAACTCCATCTCAAAATGGTACCTCCTGAATCCCTAATCAGTCTAGTTCCCAGACCTGGAAACAATCAAGCCTATCCTCCCAACAGCCATATTGGACATGTCTCATTCATCCTTGACCAAAAGTAAGCTAGCAATGTCACAAGCCCCAAACCACATCTCTGGATAGCCTCCCCCCCCACCCACAAGGGGATTTCCTAGTGAATTATGGGCAATTTGCCTGAGCAGTTGATACAAAAAGTGCATTTCCTTTAGGCACTGACCACTCCTAAACTCCTCCCAAATTCCTCCCTAACTCTACCTTTGCCCACCTAGTTAGCATAATTAACCTTTGACTGACAGTTTTATGGTTATAAAAACTGCACTTCAAGCCCCAACTCTCTGCAGGCTATCTCTTAACCTTTTCCTGCCTGCCGCAGAGCGTAAAACTTTATAACTCTACCTTAGATCCCTGCACTTTGCAGGTGCCCCTATTTCTCCTGCCAGCTACTAAGCAAGCATAACAATAAACTTTAAACTTTGCCAAAAGACAGCTTGAGTCCCACGAAATTCTTTCCAGACAAGAACCCTCTAGGGATTATATGACATCCCCGTCAGACACCACCCTACATCTCCCACTCCTCTTCACCCACCTCAACAGTTTTGGGCATCCCTGGGTTTAAACCACAACAGCAGGAATTTGTGGTCTTTGTCTCCCACTAGCTCAAGTCCCCATTGGCTATGTAGCTCCCATTATAAGAGGGGCCAGTGACCAACATCCCAATTACATTTAAATACTTAACATTCATTAGCTTTTACAAAAGGAGATTTCTTTCAAAGACACAGGTTGGGAAAATACACATTTTCCCCCCCTTCCTCTAGGATCTGGGGTGAAGTAGGCTCACTCATAATTTAGCTGAGTTCCTGGATAGCTTTGGTCTCACCAAGTTCACATCTAGATGCAGCACAATTCCTGGATGAATTTCTTCCTCTGGAAGGTAGCTGCCGAAAAATAGCCTCCTTGCTCCCAAGGACACTGACAGTGAGTCAGATGAACAACTCAGCTTGGGCTCTGACTCCCAGAATCCTGGGGCTTGCTCTTCCCACTCTTGTCTCTAAGAGTGAAAGAGTCACTGAGATCACTTGAGAAGCAAATGAGGCAAAGAAACAATGGCTGAACTTGCTGGGCTGTTTAAAATGCCTCCACAGCTATTCAAAGAGCCTCCTAAATGTCTGTTCTTGCTCTAGTCTCCTAAATGACCACACCTGTTGTAGCCCTCTAAATAGCCACACTGCGCTAGCCTCCCCAAGAGCAATGTACTCAGCATTCTCCACGTGAAGACACCATCTAAAGCACACTGGACCTGTTATACATGTGTATGTACTACACTTACATATATCCCAACTAGAATCTAAGTTCCTTAGGTTCAGGGACAATTTCAATTTTGCCCTTGTATTGGGACCTAACACAGAGGCTAGTCAATAACAGGAGCTAAATAAACATAAAAAGGTTTGAACTGAACTAAATGATGCTCCTATATTGAGAAACAAATGTTTTAAGTTTTAATGAAAGTCAATGAGACCAGTCTCTGAAATTTCAGAAGATTCCCACAAATCTCAGAAAATCCTCATTCTCTTGTTAAGCCTGCTTTTCCTTTTAAAAAACTAAAAATGTCTTATCCAATATTATTTTTATATTTTCCTTAACTAAAAATACTGCAGGAGTGTTACTTCTGCCATTAGCCACTGCAAATGTACAATATCCCAAGCATATTATAGGTTAAACAGATTTTGGTGGGGTGGCCCAGTAGCCTAAGTAACATTCATGTGTGACCCCAAACTTCAAGTGGTGGGCTCATATGGTCCAGGGTCAATGCTGGGTAGGAGGCTTCTTCTAAATGACTCTTGGGTTTGTGCTTGTACCCAGCATTTCCCTTTGGAGCCCTGTAATTTGGGTCAGAACATCTTTCATGTTTAGGTCACCAAATATGTAAGTAAAAGGGGCCCAGGTCCCATTCCACTCAGGCTAACAATGTCAGCTAAAGAGCAGCCCTTACCACCCTTTATCTCACTCCACATGACCAACAGAAAATGCATGTGGAATCTACAGGAGCTTATGACTGCCCCCTGTCTTCCTCTTCCTTCCATGCCCCCAGAGACTACTCTCAGGTCTCTGGATCTCTCTCTCTCTGTCTGACTCCTTTTATAGGCCCAGGCTGTACTCACAATACACTACAATAGCATGACCTAATAAAACCTTGCCTAGAATCAAGAATCCAGGCTCATTCTTGGTCATTCCCTCTGTACTCTCCCCTCAATTAAACAGGTATGGTCCCTATATATCACAATAGGGTGCCTCTGGGCACCCTATATTCCTGGTCTACATTCCCAGTTCTGCATATCTCTTTGACCACTTGGGAAGCTGCGCAATGATAGGCAGTTCACCCAAGGCAGAGGTTACCCACTTTCCCGAAAGCCTTTCTCAGTGCCATGTATCCCCCAGAAAGTGCACAGTTCTTTAAAAACTTCCAGCATTAATCCTTTGTGCCCTTGCAGACTTTCCACAGCTAGGCGGCCTTAACTCTCACATTCACCCCTCAGCACACAACACACAATGTCTTACTAGGCTTATGCCTTCTTTAGAGCTTCCAACAGTCTGTCCCAAGTCCGCAAAACAAACAAAAACATAGTAGCAAAAAAGGAGTTAAAATAACCAGTTAACTCCACATACTTCTGTTATCCAATTTTCAGAGCTGTGGTGTCTCATGTCTTATAAGGCCAAGTAGCCCAGATACCAGCCTCCCACCCCTTAAATCAAGCAATCCCAGATGGGCCCCCGCAAAATATATTCCAAATTCCAAACAGCTAGAAAATAACATTTTAGAACAGAACTACTTTGTAAACCGAGAAACTTCTTGTAGTGAATAGAACAACCAAGTGATTCATTAAAGGGCCCGTATCGCCACAAAACATTGCTTATTGAGCCTGACAAGCCATTTGCTAAAGACCTGCCAAAGCACATATAGCATCGGCGATGACGCAACAGCTACGCAGAGTTATTAGAGGGCCCCAAAAGTTTGGTGAGAATGCCATTTTATAAGCAAATTTATTAATTCATACATGAATTCTTTAAGTTCAGAAATAGACTCAGTTAATTTCTCTCAAACAGTGACTACGTACTTTCTATAACTTTAATGAGCGGGGTATCTCTACAAACAAGGAGGAGGGAGTGAGGAGGAGTGGCAGACACTTCAACCTCACTCTTCGATACTGGTCACAAGACAAAACACACACACACACACATTTCACTCAACAAGGAAATGAGAAAGAAAGGGGAGGAGGGAATCTGACTAAGTGAGGGATTAGTACTGAGTAAACCACACTCTAAGGACGAACAAAAATCTTTACAGCTCTTCTTGAGGTGGTAGAGATTGGGAATCTGACGCGGTGCCCATCAACTGGGGAATGACTGAAGACGTTTTAGAATATTTATGTGAGGAAACGCTATTGTGCTGAATTCTTGTACCAGAGGTCTGATATGGAAACATGCTCTCCCACTTCTTGATAAAGAGGTGAAGGGCTCAGAATGAATATCTGTGTGGAAATTCATTTTGATTGAGTGCACATATCTGTGATGAGTTTTGCTTTTCTTGGAGAATGGAGGATTGGGGAGGGAGGGTGAAAAGGCAAATCTTGGCTGATTAAAACAAATAAAATATATTTTAAAAACAAGAAAGTCTGATAACATGACAAGATCTGTCCCAGGATGAGTATAATAAGTCTTAAGGATTTCTACTTACAAAAAGGAAGAGTAAAAAGAAATTCTCTGGCACTTTATGACAGGCATCTTCAAAGCAAGCTAGTGTAACGTTCAGGACAAAAAGTGCTATGTTATTAATGTCTAATACTTAACCACATTACAAGACAGTCAATAATATGGAGTGCAAGGGAAATGTGATGATTATTTAGAATATGAAATAATTTTAAACCATAAAAGTACCACAATAAAAATGAGGTTGTGTGTGTGTGTGTGTGTGTGTGTGTTTTACTGAAAAGACAGTTTGTGTAAAAGTGGATAATACTTACAAGAGACCATAAGTGAACCAGGGATTCAGGAGCACCCAGGTTTTTAGAAGTATGCTAGTCAGAAAGAAAAAGACAATAGTATTTAAAATAAGCCTTATAATTCTGGAGTATAGATAGGCAAGGAAAATAATATTTCAGGCCATCTCACAGAGAGGCAAAGAAACATCATGAGAGGAAAAGAGTAAGTCCCAAGGTGGATTTACAAAAGAATTTTCCACTAACCACATCCAGTGTTCTCATCTCTGCCATCATTGCCCCACTCTCTCTTCCCCCACCCCCTGGCATAGGTCCTTATCACACCCTGGCTAGACTATTGCAATTGATCCATAACATGATCCCTTATTTACCTAATTTTCTCCACCCTAATTCTTCTCATGCTCTCTGCAGCATTCAATGCTGCTGGCCATGCTCTTCTCTTAGACATTCGTCTTTCCAGGTTTAGGGACACTACAACGTAAATGTGTTCCCTAACAGTTTAATTTTAGTTCATCGAATGCCTTTTTCAACATCTTAGAGGTGACCATCATCTTAAGGCATCCTGTACTCAGCATAATGAGCACCGATCGCTGGGATGCACCTCTGGACTGGTTCATAGATGACTGGACTTTGATCTAGGAAGGGATGTCATCCAGTTCTACCCTCTCACTTTATAGATGAGAAAATGGAAGCCCAGAGAAGCTACGTGACTTGCCAAGGTCCCAGAGCTGGGATCTGAACCCAGGACTATTAACTCCAAAGCCAGTGTCCTGATACACCATCCCGATTCATCTGTATTATAAGTGTAGAGTTTTGTAAATGGGATTTTCTTAACATTGAGACTAGCTTTGGGAGATGAGCTATGTGTATGTATATACTTTCATGGAATCTGGAAATGGCCAAAGGGAGATAATCTCAGAGAAAAAGACTCAAATTGGAAAATAAGAATGAGTTAGCTGAATCTGATAAAGAAAATCAAGATTTACTATAGTTTTTTGGGGGGAAAGGGTAATGCTAAAGTATTAAGTTAGAAAGGTGCTTTTTAAATAGAATCACTGGACTTTTAAACAGGCAATTTCCCAGTGAAAAAAATTACCTAAGATATAGGAAAGATGAGCCAGTTTCCACCAGGAATTTCAAAAGTATTATCTGTAGCAATGTAGAAATAGAATATCATATTGAGCAATGTTAAAAAACATATTAAGTTATTAGTAATAATGCTGGATAGAATAATAATTTAATATAGAGAAATAATACAAAAAAATTTAAAAAGCAGATTAATCCCAATGTTATCATCAACTGAAATGTCAAGATGAAGAATACTTTTCTGATGAAATCTAGGGGAAAATATAACTATTATTTTTTGTAACTAAAAATTAAAAATCCAGGAGTAAATGACTTGATCTTTTTTTGAAGCTTAGGAAGTGAGTCTATTTCCTGATTCACTGGAGGATAAGGAGGGGAATAAACATATGAGTTTTGGGTAACAGCTAGAGAACAAAATACAATAAAATCCAAACTGTCCAGAACTTTAAAGGTGCCTCTTTAAATACCAAAACTTTCATTTGAAAAATTTCCCCATTTCCTATAAGAAAATCTTTCTAAAATTGTTACGTGACTCACTTTTTTTTTCCTTTAACAGAACGTATCGTATAAAACGTAACCCCTTGGTGATTTAACAAAATCATTACCAATGTCAGTTATCATGCTGTGATGTCCTTAGGGCGCCCACCCAGTGTCCTCTCGAGGATTCTTGTTTCCTTCAGTTCTGATGTCCACTTTTTATAGTTTCTCTTTTTTTCTATATTCTCATTGTTTTAGGCGATAACTTTTTCTGAAGTCAACATTCTTGGTTTTAGTTCTTCTTTCCAACTATGTTACAGATTTGGAAAATGTAAAAGGCTTATCAGAACTGTGTGTAAAGTCATAGTAAGTTGACCATGAGTGAGGGTCAGAGGGGCTCACTTGTGAATAAAGTGACCGTGGCTTTAGTGTCTGGACTTCGTGGTCTCTGTTTTGACTGCTCAGGAGTACTGTCCGGTGGCTGTGTTACAAGCAGAGCAGATTGCTGGGTATCTGAGTTGAGATAACGGATGGGTGCTATATTAGCCCTGGTCTTAACATTTGGGAAAAGTACTACTATATTCACTGGTATCTATTTTTAGAGGAAAGCTATTTCATCTAGCTTTGTACACTACAATCCTGCTCAAACACTCTTGTTACCATTCCCCAATAAGAAAGTCAGGCAGAGACGGTGTCATTCTAGAAGTTGCTCAATAAATAAATGGTAGTTTCCCCTTCCCCCCAAACTCCAAATCTCTTGACTTACAGTGTTGTGCATTAATCACTGTAATCATCATCATAGTAGCTAACATTTATATAGCACTTACTGTCTACCTGGAAACTATGCTGAAAACATTACAAATATTATCTCATTTGAAGCTCATAACTGCCCTGGGAGATGGCTGCTATTATGTATTGGTGCTGTCACTAGTATAAGAATAACAGATCCTACCCTAGGCTTTATCACTTCATCATTATGGGGTTCTGGCAGAGTCACTCTTGCTCCTCCATTTTATATCAGTCTTCTCCACTGTGGAATGGAAATAAAAGAGCTGTCCAATTGTCCTCTATCTCTGCCCTTATATCCTAGGAGACAAGCACCAGCCTTGCATTCCTACTTCCATTTGTGAGTCTTTAGAATTGCTGATTATTTTTCCAAATCTTTTTATGACTCAACTCTTTGAGTTGTCCTATAGGGCCAGGAATTTCCATCAAACTTCAGTGGTTGCCTGATAAAAATATTTTCTAAAAGATTTTTCAGAAAAACTTTTTGAAAGCATTTGTTATCTAAAAGCTCCCATGCCAGCTAATGATAAAGAAGCTCTGAAGTCTTCCTTCAATGCTCCATCTGCTGGCTCAAACATGATAAATTCAATATAGCGTTTCGTTCCGATTTTCTTGGCTTGAAAGACCAGAAACATTTTATGTCTCTTTTAAAAATAGGATGATGTGTGACTTATTCAAATGACCAAAGATGATCTGGGAAATGTAAAAGGCTTTCTTGCTTAAATATCAGATAATTTTGGTAATGTAATGGGGGCTGAATATTTCTGTGGGCTGGGAGCATGAAAGGAAACACTGTAATTAGGTGTTTTGTTTGTATTATACTGATTTCTACTCTTTAATATGATGTTCTACAAATGTTTACTATTTTCAGCCAAATCATAAACTTTTTGAGGGCAGAGGTTTCTTCTATTTTGGTAGCTATTAAAATATTCTTTGTGCTCTGGGAGCAAAGTAGATATTACTGAATTGTGACATCATACGTTCACAGTATACGTTCTTGTTTCTATTTATAAAAGATACATTCTCAAAATCTAAAAGACCATAATATGGAAGGCATGGGGATAAATAAAGGTATTTTCCCACATGACCACTGGTCATGAGAGTAGCATGAGATTCCAAATCTGCATGTTAAATTTGATACACATATCTACTTCTTTCAAACTGCTATATTTAAAACCACAGATGTATAACTACTAAATTTTATTAGTAAGGAAATAAAAGTAATGTATTTACATGATTTAATGAAGCCTACATTAATAAAACAGGGACAAAGTTGACAAAAAAGGAAAATAAGAATGTTGGAGGGATTGCAGGAAAATAAGTATATTAATGTACCATTTATAAATTATAAATTATAAATTAGTTCAGTCATTCAGGCAAGCAATCTAGAACTATTTCACCAAAGTCACTATTAGGTATCTCTATTAGGTCAACAAAACTCAAAGAAAAAGGAAAAGGACCCATATCTACAAAATATTTATAGCAACTATTTTCAAGGTGGCAAAGAACTGGAAAGTAAGAGGGTATCCATCCATTAGACCAGCAGTTCTCAACTTGTGGGGCGTGACCCCTTTGGGGGTCGAATGACCCTTTCACAGGGGTTACAGGGGTTGCCTAAGACCATCAGAAAATGGGTATTTCCGATGGTCTTACAAACCGAGACACCGCTCCTCTGTCTCCAGGCAGGTCAGCCCACATGCACATATGCCCACATAGGAGTATTAAAGAGTCGTGGCACTACGAAGGTTGAGAACCACTGCATTAGAGAATGCTGAACAAACGATAGCATATAAATGTGAGAGAACATTATTGTGCTATAAAAAAATGGTGAAATGACAGTTTTCAAAGAAACTCGGTTAAGTTTTGTATCCCATGATGAAGAATAAGGTAGGTAGAACCAGGAGAATAATTTATGTAACAATGATACTGTAAAGACGAGCAACTGTGAAAGACTCTAGTCGACATAATGACCGGTCATGACTCCAAAGGAGCAATAATGAAGCATAAGACCCACCTCCTGTCAGACAAACGATGACACTCAGGTGGAGAACGATATATTTTTAGACACAGTAAATGCTGGAATTGGCTTTGTTGTCCTCTGTGTATTTGTCTGCAAAGATTTGGGTTTGGCTTTTGGTGGGGAGAGAGGAGACTTAGGAAGAGTTTAAGAGACAGAGAAAATAGATTTCTGTGGACTGAAAAAATTTAGTTTAAAACACATACACAAGGGGCGGCTAGGTGGTGCAATGAGTAAAGCACTGGCCCTGAAGTCAGTAGGACCCGAGTTCAAATTTGACCTCAGACACTTGACACACAAACTAGCCATGTGACTTTGGGCAAGTCACTTAACCCCAACTGCCCTCCAAAAAGTTAAAAAAAAAAAAGACATACACTGACTGTACCCAAAGTCTTAGTCTTACTTTGAGGACAGCCTATATAATAGTGACATCTAATAAAGGATTTGAAGTGTCTGCTGGTAGATTCTGAAATGTAGCATCATATCTATAAAAGTGTTTGACCCAAATATTATATTAACTCACTTATACAGTGCTTTAAAGCTTATAAAATGATGTCTACACAACAACGGGAAATAAGCAGGTTAAGTATTATCACTCTCCTTTTATTGATGGAAAAACTGTTTCAGAGAGATCATCTGACTTGTCTAGGGTCAAATCTACTGACTCCAAGTTCAGTCGTATCTCCACCAAGCCACAATAACATTAAAACAACTTAAACTGCTCCAGTGTTAGAGAATCATAGTCTGACTCCATGGGTTGCATTGTTTGGAATCAGTTATCCTTTGGTTTTGGGATTTTGGGGGGCTTTTTTGTTTTTCTTGGAAGGGGGAAGGCAAGGCAATTGGAACTAAGTGACTTGCCCAAGGTCACATAGCTGGTAAGTGTTAAAGCATCTGAGATTGGATTTGAACTCAGGTCTTCCTGACTCCAGGGCCAGTGCTCTATTCACTGTGCCACCTAGCCGTCCCGATCAGTTCTCATTTGATAAAAAATCTGATAAAAACTGATACATGGATATAAAGCTTTCCCTATGAAGAGGTAACTACTCGTTTAACCTTTGCATTTAATACCAGGTTGAAATCTGTCCTTAATTATTTATGTCTATGTGTATTATCTTTATAATCCCAAGGCATTAAAGATTCTCTTTGCTGGGAAATAATGAAATTTTAATACACTGTTTGTCAAAGAAATTGAAGGCTAAATTTGGACCTGATGCACAACTAAGACAGGACTAGATGTTATCTATCTAAAATATTTGTGTAAGAGAAATCACCTCCTTTTAAAAACAAAAATAGCAATCGGAAAATTTCTACCTTATATATGAGTCCATTTCAAGGAAGATGATACAACAGAGACACAGTTCCTATGGGATAATAAAATTAGCCAGGACAAGTCTGGGGGAGTGCTTTCGAAAGGGTTCAAATGACACGGCTAAAAGCTCCAGGTTTTTGTGTTATTCGTTACTGAAACAGCTGGGGGAAAATCTGGCTAGTTCTTTCTGAGAAAAGTGCCAAATATAGTTTAATTTTAACTGGGAAATTTTGCTTGCTGAAACAAAATCAAACAGTTTATGCCTAACAGGTAAAATTAAACTAAATATTTTAATGGTCTAAAATAATCAAGGTAGTCTCTTTACATGGCTTTTTATACTTAGAAAGTAGGTAAGTGGGGTGGCTAGGTGGCACAGTAAATAAAGCACCAGCCCTGAAGTCAGGAGGACCTGAGTTCATATCCAACCTCAGACACTTAACACTTACTAGCCGTGTGACCTTGGGCAAGTTACTTAACCCCAAATCAGAATAATCAATAATAGGTCATACTTGTCCCAAAAACAACTGACACAGGGTTATCAGCACAGGACAATGGACTTCTGGTACAAGATCTACCAGGAGACCAAATTAAAGTTGAGAAGGTTGCTTGATTAACATAGCACCAGCGGAAAGAATGTATATAGCTTTAAACAACATTTCACTAAGGTCATCCTGTTTCATAGTCTGGTGTAAATATATGGTCAGGGCTGGATCGACATCAACAAATTATAATTCTTCATGTTTTCTTCTTCAGTTTAATAAATGTAAAGTCTTACACTCAGGTTCAAAAATTTAACTTCATAAGTAAAATATGAGGGAGTCATGGTTAGATCGGTTGCCTTGAAAAAAGATCTGCTTGCTTTAGTTTTTGTATACCCAATACTGAGCATGGTGCTTAGCACATAGTAAGTATTTAACAAATATATGCTGATTGATGTGGATGTCCATAAAACTTTAAACAAAGATAATGTGGTAGGTTCTATGAAGAGAAGCATAATGTTCACTCCTAACAGTGATAGCCTCACTCTCCTCAGAACCCACAGTCACAGAACATCGGAGTTGGAGAGGATCTCAAGGGCTATCTAGTCTAATCCATACCAAAAAAAAAAAAAAGGTACACATCCTCAAAACACATGAGAAATGGTCATCAAACCTTGAAGATCGCCATTACTCTGTCCTGCTCAGGTTACATGTGGAATACTCTGTATAGTTCTGGAGGTCCCATTTTAGGGAAAAAAATACCTCAACATTGAAAATCTGGAGAGTATCTAAAGGAAAGCAAACAAGATGGTGGTGAGCCTTAAAAGCAAGCCACAGGATTGCCACTGAAAGAACGGAGATGTGTGTGTGTGTCCAGAAGAGTCACTTTTTAAGCATATGAATGGTTGTTTGTTATATGGAAGATGGATTCAATTGGTTTCACTTGGCCCAAGATGGGAGAACTAGGAAAAATGAAGAGAGGTTACCAATAGCCAAATTTTAGGCTTGGTCCAAATCTAAGTCATGGAGACTCTAAGGCTCTTTAGAACAGGAAGCAACTCTGAAATCTTTCTTCCTATTAAATGAATGAAGCATTTATTAAGTGCTCACTACATGGAAACCGGTGCTAAATGCTAGGGACACAAAGAAACAGTCCAGGCTCTCAAGGAGCTCACATACTAAAGGGTGAGGATAGATGGTGGTCAAGGTGGCGGTAATCTGACCTGCCTGGTACACACTGTCTATCCCTCCTTCAGGGTGCCTTGCTGCTTCTGCTAGGCTGGGTTGTCTTCCTCGCTTCCCTGCCATTCCACTGGGGGAAGACGGCAGATAGTCGGTGGTAATGGCTGATCATCTCTCCACAAGAGCCACTTCCACAGATGATGGCTATGAGGACTGGGCTGGGGGCATGTCTGGTGGTCTGGGAGGTGCTACTACCACTGCTAGGGCAGTTTGTCAGCAACTGCTGCTGGTGATAAGAAAGATTGGCTCTTTCTCCACAATCTAAGAGATTCCAAATTTCTCTCTCTCCCTCTCTCTCTCTCTTTCCTCCCTCTCTCCCTCTCTCTTTCCTCCCTCTCTCTCTCTCTCGCGCTCTCTCTCTCTCCCTCTTTCTCTCCCTCTCTCTCTCACTCCCTCCCTCTCTCTCTTTCCTCTCTCTGTCTCTCTCTGTCTCTCTCTGTCTCTCTCTCTCTCTCTCACACACACACACACACACACACACACACACACACACACACTCTGAAGAAAGTTTCTCATAACCAGAGATATGAAAAAAAGTTTCACTTTCAACTTTGTCCATGTCTGAGACATAGAAGAAAACAGAAGGTGCTCAGTAAACTCCATCAATGCCCACTACTTCTACCTTTTCTCATGGAATGTTCTGCAAGGTTTTTCCTTGTAGTGATGGTGATGGAGGCTGGGAGAGGTTCAAGGAAGATGATGGCATCAATGACAAAGAAAGTACTTATGAATGGAATCTCATTTCTTTTGGCAGTGGTTTTGATTAAATAAGCTAGGGGAGTAAGACACCAAAATCAGGTTCCCAAACAATATTTTCTTTTTTTAAGAAAGTTTATTATTTTTATTTCTCAAGTAACAATGTCCTTCCCGCTACTTCCTCCCTACTGAAAAAAAAAAAAAAACAAAACCCAAACCACCAAACCAATACATAGCTGCATAGTTCAGCAAAACATATCCCTCCAGGGGCCACACCCAGAAACGTGCCTCTCTTTTTACAGAGAGGTTCCTCATCAATCTGGCAGGAGGTGAGTGGTCTCATCTCCAGTCTTCTGGACTCACGGCTGATCACTGCACTAATCAGAGTGCTAAGTCTTTCAAAGCTGTTTTCTCTATAATGTTATCATTGTATAAACTGCTTTCTCAGTTCTGCTCTCTGTTCATTTCACAAAGATCTTTCCCATTTCCTCTGAAATTGTCCATTTCCTCTGAAATTGTCCATTTCGTAATTAAATATAACACAATAATATTCCGTTACAATCGGACACCACAACTTGTTTAGCAATAACCTGAATAAGAGGATACCCTTTTACTTTCCACATTGGGACTACCATAAAAAAAAGTTCCTATCAATGTTTCTGTACATAAAGCTCTTTTTTCCTCTTTCTCTGAGAAGATAGGCCCAGTGGTGGCACAGCTGGCTCACAAGGTATACAAAGTTTGGTAACTCTCTGGGAATAGTTCTAAATTGCTTTCCAAAATGGCTGGACCAGGGGTGGGGAACCTGCAGCCTCGAGGCCACATGTGTTCTTCTAGGTCCTCAAGTGCAGTCCTTTGACTGAGTCCAAACTTCACAGAACAAATCCCCTTAATAAAAGGATTTGTTCTGTAATACTTGGACTCAGTCAAAGGGCCATACTTGAAGACTCAGGAGACCACATGTAGCCTTAAAGCCACAGGTTCCCCACCCCCTGGGATGAATTCACACTTTTACCTACAGGGCAGTAATGTCCCTGTTTTCCCACAGCCCTTCCAATGTCTGCCAATTCTCTATTTTGTCATTTTTGGCTATTCTGATAGGTATTAGGTGGAAACTCCAAGTTACTCTAATTTTACATTTCTCTAATAGTGTTTTGGATATTTTTTTATGTGACTGTTGATAACCTGAATTGCTTCCTCTGAAAACTGCCTGTTGATGTCCTTCAGCCATTTATGTGCTGGGGCCCTGCTCTCAGTCTTATAAACTTGGATTGGTCTTGATTCATATCTCTCGGAAAGAAAATCCTTCCCAGAGCAATTTGTTACAAAGATTTCTCTTCCCCTGGCAATTGTTTCCTTTTAATTTTCACTGCATTAGATTCATTTGTGCTAAAACTTTTAAATTTTATATACTCAAAACTATCTTATCTCATGTCATCACAACATGCATTTTTCTACACCAACATGGCAGCTTCTGCCCAGTGCTAACCCTTCTCTTCCCTTTGCGGGACAGTCACACGGTTGAATGGATTCACTGTGCTGCTCTGTACTTCATCAGCGTCATCTGTCACCTGGATCATATAACTAGCAGGCTCATGTGCATCCACCTGGATGGAGTATTCAATCAGAACAGTTGTTAACAGTGCCCACACAATCCTCCTGGCTTCTAATCTCAACATTTTCTCTCACTGTGTGTGCCCTTGAACACGTACTGTGGGCTGCTCTGGCACTTTCCAAACAGAGCGTGCCCCCCACAGATCTACAGAATGGCTAAAATGCGCCACAAGGCCCACGTGATTAGGGGAGTCACAGACTTTTCACCAGGTCTGATTTTTTTTTTTTTGCCATAAAGGGAGTTCCTACTATAGGACCACCCTCCACTAGCATCACACCTACGGCATGGCTCTGTACATAAGGCCTAAAGAATTACCTTGGGCATAGGTTGGGACAGCAGAAAGCCCAAGTGCTAGAGCAGGAGGACTTGGGAACAGTAATAACAGCCTATGTAAAGTGCTCTACACAGCATCTCTTTGTGCCCTCACAACAACCCTGGAAGGTCAGGGCTGTGATCACCCCCATTTTAGAGCGGAGGTCAAAGGTCAAACTGCCTGAGGCAGACCTATTGTTCTACCCGTGGCAACACTGACTTCAGGCCTGCCTCTAAAGTTTCCCTGTATGACCTTGGGCAAGTCACTTAATTCCCTGTATAAAATGAGGGGTTGGACTCAGAGGTCTGTCCCGGCTTTTGATCTATAAGCCTCTGACTTGCCCAGGGTCACAGGGATAAAAACTATCAGAGGGAGATTTAAACCCAGGTCTCCCTGGCTCTATGACTGGCATTCCTTCTGTCACACCACAGTGTCTCTGAAAGTATTAAGCACCTACTATGGGCCAGACGCTGGGGTTACAAAGAAAGGCAAAAGACAGTCCCTGCCCCTTCCTGCAAGGAACTCCCGGCTCTATGGGGGAGATGACGCTCTGACAACTATGGACAAGCACAAGAGAAATGTGACAGACTTGAAAGACTGTGGATGGCCTTAACATTCCTGCTAACTACAGACACATAACGTGGATAAAACTGAGTCTCAAAGTAATTCATTCCGTGTTACCCATGGATATGACTGTCCAACACACTTAATTGGATGTGTCTGGGATCTCATTAGTGTGGTCTTCACCGAGAGCCCTCCAGGCCTTCTCCTCCTCAGAGATAAGTCTCCATTTATGTGTGTAGATGAGGTGGGCAGAATGGCATATGTATCTCATTCTTTAAAATCAGTATCCCAGATCTTAAAGCCAACTTTTAAAGTAAGACATGTGGCCTCGAGGATGCAGGTTCCCTGCCCTGGATTCTAGTCCAATCTCATTTTACAGATGAGGAAACTGAGTTTAGAAGGGGTTGAGTGACTGGCCTGTGGTTACATAGCAAATGAGGCCACCCAACAGCCCACAGCAAGTCTTTTTCTATCAATGCCGTACAAAGATGATATAAGGATATCAGATTTTGAAGACCCTCAACTAAACTGCAGTGTCTTTAAAAGGAAAATTTTGATCCACTTTATGAGACAAGTGAAATGAAACAACTTTAATTTTTTTTTCCAAAGTGCTTTCTCAGTTTTCCCCCTCTGTGTTATGTTACAGGGTATTTTTATCTTAGAAATTAATTCTGAGGTACTCTTTGGGAAAATATAGGCTGTAACTTGTCTTATAGCAGAGTTGTTGCTAAGAAAATGAACAGAAAATGGCTTAATCCATACAGTTTGGGAGTGGACAAGCTAAGTGGGGTGACTATGGGGTGATGAAGGGCTACGGTAGTCTGGGCTGCTATGAAAGCTGAGGCCAGTGGATTGATTGAACTTGAGAGTTCTGAGCTACCCTGGGGTTAAAGCTGATTAAGTGGTTCAGGTCAGGGGAGGGAGAGAGGAAAACAGCAGGTTAAAGCTCCTGTGCCAGTCAGTATTGAGACTGGGCTCATAAGAGGCCCCTGTACTTCCAGCCTGGATGAGACTGGGAGGTTCCCTCTTAACAAACTAAAAATAAAGAAGATTGTACTCACACTTAAGTGCCCTCTGACTCATCCGGCAACTAGACAGCTGCAGGGAAGTAATCGCTCATTAAAGTTCATGTTTATAGAGAGTGTCAGGACTAGGAAATCATTTACAAGCTCTGGCTCATTATCTCAGCAGGCACTGTTATTATTTCCACTTTTACAGATATGTAGCATAAAAGGCATTTGGAATAACAGAGACTCAGCTAGGTTAAAGCAACTTACCTAGGTCTTACCTTACCTTACCTTATCTTACCTATCTAAGCTAGTAAATAAGTAAGCAAGATTGGATTTTGTTAGAATATAGATTCCTGGAGACTAGGGATTGTTTTCTTGGCTTAGTGCCTATGAGGCCCAGTAGGTGCTTTATAATAAATACTTACTGATTCCAGCCCAGTTGTTTGAGTGCTCTATCCACTTGACCACACTACCACCTGTCTGATCAGGAAATGTTTGGCGTGAGGCTCACAGTTTCAGCAGCGTAGACATGTACTGCACAAATACAAACACTTTTGACTTTTGGAAAGGCAAGGAAGGCTCCTAGAGAGGAGGAAAATCACAAGATATTATCTTTCTCTCTCTTTTCTCCTCTCCCTCCTGTCTGAATCCTTCCCATAAATGAGCAAACAATTAAGATAACATAAAGCAGTCCCTGGCCACCAAGGACACCAAAGGGGCTTAACTGTAAGGTGGAGCCGTTTGCATTACAGGAAACAACCAAAGCAAATACACAGTGGTTTCCTCCATGCAGTTGCCACAGCTGATCTAAGACAGAGTCCTCAGACTGATTTTTCTTTCCTACAGAAAACTATTTATCAAAACAGTTAAACAGCATTATTTAAGAAAACAGAATTTAGTTTTAAATACAGAAATGTTGCTGTTTGGTCATGTCTGACTCTTTGTGACCGTATTTGGGGCTTACTTGGCAAAGATACAGGAGTGGTTTGCCATTTCCTTCCCAGCACATGGGACACATAAGAAACTGGGGCAAACAGGGCCAAGTGACTTGCCCAGGGTCACACAACCGGTAAGTGTCTGAGGCCAGATTTGAGCTCAGGTTCTCCTGACTCCAGGCCCAGTGCTCTATCCACTCTGCCATGCAGTTGTCCCTTGTCTATTAAATGCCATTGCTTTTAGTCCCTTCAGTGTTCCAGTCTGCCAAGATCTTTCCATCTAGTGTGGCAGCCTCCCCTCTTTGTGTCATTTGAAAGTCTGATTTTTTGCTATGGTTGTGGATGAGAAGCTGAAGGTCTAACATAAATCCCTGGGGCCCCTCCTAGAGACCTCCTTCTAAGAGACATGAAACCAGTCAGGAATACTTTTAGTTACAATCATTCAACTAGTTCCAGTCTGTGTACTATCATCTAGTCTCCGTCTCGCCATCTTGTTCACAAGAAAATCATGAAAGTCTCTATCAAATGCTTTGCTGCAATCTAGGCAAATTACATCCACAGCATTCTGATCTATCAGTCTCAGGTTGGCCTGTGATGACATATTCTTGGTGAAATCATGAACATACGGAGGGTAATTAAAGGACAACTTATTGGTCCTGGCACAAAAGGCATTTTGGAATAACAGGTCACTTATCAATAATTCTTGAGCTGACCTTGGCTTAGACCTGGAAGTCTACTGATCAATAAACAAACATTTATTGAACATCTCCTACAAGCCTGACACGGTGCTAAGCACTAGGGATACAAAAAGAGGCAAAAGACAGTGTACGCCCTCAAGGAACTGACAGTCTTGGTCTACAGCAAGGATCCTTAATCTCTGTTTTATTAACCCACTTTGGCTGTCAAGAGCCCTCCTCAGAACAGTATTTTAAAATGCATAAAAGAAAATACAAGTGGCTACAAGGGAAATTATACTAGAGGCATTTTTTAAACACATCCAAGGGACCCAAGTTAAGAATTCCTAGTCTAGAACAACTTCCAGCCTTCCCTCTTCCATAAACTTCTCTCATTTCCTGCCTATCTCCTATTTCCCAATTCTGGAAAACTCAGAAGTAACTGATGAGTCCAGCAAACATAAAGTGAGGTGAAGATGGCTGAACGGTACCTCGAAAATAATCTCTCCTCACCCACATGTGGAAAAGGGAAGTTTTAAGGGCAAGAAGATGACAAGGAGTCATAAAATAACACTCCTATCCACCTCTAGGCGAAGGTTCCATGCTAAATCCTTGTAAAGGACAGCAGGGTGCAACATGTGATACATTGCAAGGTAGTAGCCTTGGGCATCCTGCATGGCGCATATATGTGATTCAACTGTTTTTCTGCTGTAAGATGCACCTACACAAAATGTGCACAGAAGCATAAACTAGTGAGTAATGATCCTCCAGGGACCTTTTAAGAGCCAGGGCACCTCTATGGGCTGCATATTATTCAACTTCACCTGGTCCCTGAATGCAGTAAGAGGCTACTTTTATTATTCCCTGATTTCTCATCTCACTCTCCACAAAAGCTTTTCCAAACCTTCTCTTCCTGAATCTCCCACACCTAACCCTCCCCTCTCTTTCTCAACTGAGGACTTTTCTTTACTGAGAAAACAGAATGGCTTCTTCTTCCTTTCTCTTCATCTCAAAACCCCTGGACATCTGATGGAAGGATCCCCAAATCTGACAATGAGGCAGCCCTTTTTCTTGCCAAGATCAACTCTTCTATACATGCACTGATGCCGTTCTTTCCCTATTCTCCAGCAGGTTACAACTTCAATTGTGCCCTTCCCCGTCTTGTGACTCTCCCTAATTCCTTCCCTATTGCCCCCAACATACCCAAGTCTCTCCCATACTTAATATATATACACACATAATCATTTGACTGCACTAACCCTGGGCTTATTATTCTATATCTCGCTTTCCTTTCTCAGCTAAACTCCTAAAGAAAAGCCGTCTACCCTCTCCCTTCACTTCCTCCTGAATCTCTCCCAATCATCACTTTACTGAAACTGCTCTGGTCAAAGTTACCAAGGTTCAGATAGTTAAACCAGATGGGCTTTTCTCAATCCTCATTCTTCCACACTTCTCTATTGCACTTGACACTGCTGAACACCTTCTCCTCCTGGATGCAGAAAGGAGGCAGAGATAACCCATTCTTGTGCCACTCTTCTCTCCTGGTTCTCCTGTTTTTCCTCAGTTCTCTGCACCTCCATCATCCTGCTGGACCCGGCCAATGCGCTATCACTAAGGCTCTCTCCTCACCTGCGCGCCTTCCTCTCTCCAGTTACTCTCTTGACTGCCCCTAGTCAACAACAACTCTACACATCTAGCACAAATCCCTGCCCTGTTCTTCAGTCCCACATTAGCAGCTGCATATCAGGCATTTCAAACTGGATGTCTCAAAGACACATTAAATTCAGCATGTTCAAAATGGAACCTCTCATCCTTCCCCCAACTCTGCTTCTCTTCTAAGCGTCCTTATTTCTGTGGAAGTCATACAATTCTTCCAGTTATCCAGGTGTGTCACCTCAGTAGGATTCTGAACTCTTCATTCTCCTCCATCCACTTTTTTTCCTATGCATCCAGCTAGCACCTTAATTCAGGTCTTTATCACCTCTTACTGGATTATTGCATCTGACTATGCCTTCAATCAATTCCAGCGAAGTCCTAGAGCCTCCAGGACAAAACGCAGACTCCTCTGTTGAGCTTTTTAAGCCCTTCATTCACAATTTGGTTCCAACCCACCATTTCCCAGCCTCACTAGCCATTAAACCCTCTCCTTGCACTCCAGCTGAATTGACCTGTCCGCTCCTCATACAGGACACTCTATCTCATCTTTGCATTGGCTGGCCCTCCTCCCCTCTACTTCAAAAAATCTTCAGGACACACCTTAAGCACCAACTTCTTCACGGAGACCCTCCTCAGTTTGACCCTCTCAAACTACATTGCAGTTAATTGTTTAGTATTTGTTCTGGAAATACATACGTCCTCGATTAGGATGCTGGCTCCTTGTCAGTAAGAAACCGTTTTATTTTATTTCTCTTCCCACCACTTAGCATAGTGTCCCGTATACAGCGGGTGCTTAATAAATGCTCAGTGATTCACGGATTATTTTGTAAAGGTCACTGGATTGGAAAACAGCAAAAGTAACCCTAAACGCCCATTCATTGGTTCATTCATTCACAGCTGGGAGACACCTTAGACGGCATCCAGGCCAACCCCTTCCTCCGACAGACCGGGAACCTGGGCCCGGGAAGAGAACGTGCCCAAGGCCGCAGTGAACCGGGGTGGCAGCGCCGGGATTCTAACCTGGCTCCCTCTTCCCCGCCCGGCACCGCAGGGTCAGGCAGGGAGGGAGGCGCCGCCGCGTGAGTCCTCCAGCCTGCAGGGGGCGTCGGCCGCCGCCGCCGCGACCCAGGAACGCCGGGCCCCGTCCCCGCTTCCTCCCGGCCAGCCGCGCGGGGGCGGCGGCCGAGGTGACAGCGGCGGCGAGCGCGTCGGCCCCACGGTCGTGATCCCCGTGTCGCTGAGGCCCCGGGGGCCGCCCGCGCCGCCGGCCGCCATGCCGCTGGGCCTGAAGCCCACGTGCAGCGTGTGCCGGACCACGTCGTCGTCCATGTGGAAGAAGGGCGCGCAGGGGGAGATCCTCTGCAACCACTGCACGGGCCGCGGCGGCGCCGCCGGGGGCGCGGGCGCGGCAGGCGGGGCCGCGGGCCTAGCGGGCGGCGGGGGCGCGCCCGGCGCGGGGGCGGGCACGGCGGGCGGCGGGGGCGCGCCCGGCGGCGGGCACTGCGGGCCGGGCTCGGGCTTCGCCGGCTCCTCGGCGGCGGTCTCGCAGCAGAGCAATGGCGGCGGCGGGGGCGGCAAGCAGGTGAGCGGAGGGGCGGGGCCTTGGGCGGCGCGCCGCTGCGGGGGCGGGGCCGGGGGCGGGGCGGCCTGTCGGCTGCGCCAGGCCTCCCCACCCCCGCCAGCTAACGGCGGCCGCTCGCGCCGGCTCCTTGATGTGTCCGCGGCAGAGCAAGCAGGAGATTCACCGGCGCTCGGCGCGCCTCCGCAACACCAAGTACAAGTCGGCCCCGGCGGCCGAGAAGAAGGTGTCCACCAAAGGCAAGGGCCGCAGGCACATCTTTAAGCTGAAGAACGTGAGTGGGGCCTGGAGCCGGGCGGGGGGGCCGAGGGGAGGGAGGAGGGGCGGGGGAAGAGCCGCACCTGGGAGCGTCCCTACGTGTGTCTGTGACTGTGTGTGTGTGTGTGTGTGTGTGTGTGTGTGTGTGTGTGTGTGTACTACGTATATACGCGTGTAATTATCCTGGTGTGTGTCTCCAGACAGTGCGCATGCACGCGTGTGTCTCTCTGCATGTATGGGCAAGCATGTACCGGTGCTGTGTGTGACGCACACGCGCGTGCGGTGCGTGCTTCTGGTGCATGTGCGTGCACGTATGCACGCGCATGTAAGGAATAGCCTTGGGCGTATAGTACTTGTCCGTGCCCTATACCAGCGCCGGCCAGCCTCCAGGCCCTGTGCGGGCTCTTTACTGCTGTGGCCTGGAGGCTGACAGATGAGGAAACTGAGGCTCTTTGAGAGCGCTCTAAGACGAGCGAAGCCCCTGAGCGGCCCCCGCGGCACGGCCTGCTTTGGGATCTCAGCGGTTTGTGCCGTGGCCCCAGGCCCTGTTTCAGACTCCCCAGGTCCGCTTGATGAGATAGGCTTCTAAGGCGTCTTGGTGACTAGCCGCTTAGAAGGTGGCCACGAGCTCCTCCGGACAGGCGGAGAGCGAGGGCCGTGGAGCCGCCCAATCTTTGTGCTCTTGTCATCGTCTGGGGGCTGCGCGGTGTAGTGGCGGCTGCTTCCCTCCGCTTTTGTCCTTTTATGAGTCATCTGCTGCTCTCAGTGTTAAGGAGCAGTGTCGATTTCCTTAAAAAAAAAGTCCACAAAACCGTTTACTCATTAAGAACTTGTCTCCACAAATAACCAACCGAATCATCCCGGGGCACAACCTCATGGGGCAGCGCAGAGGCCCCACAGCACAGACTGCACGGGCCGAGTCTCTTAGTCTGTGTCTGCCTCGGTTTCCTCCATGAGGATAATAATAGCGCCCTGTAGTTGACCAGATTTTCAGGGGCCCTGGCCCCATTAAGGAATTGCTCCTCTCTTCTGTAAAGTCATCAGGCAGATATGCATGGGGCCTTTAATCTTGTTGGATGGATGCTCTCATTGGTTTGTAATGCCAAGCAAAAGCAACTTCCAAGGTTCGGATTACCGGCATAGCAAACCCCATTTATTCAGCCAACATTCACAGAACAGGGAAAATCAAAATACAGTATAACTCAAAACATTTCACTAGTCACTAGTAAGTTCTTCATTCAGTCCAGGTACTACTCCATCCCTAGATGGTATGTGCTTTTAGTCAAAGTCTCTTCTCAAATGGAGATCAGTTTCCACTCATAAACAAAGTACACTCACAAAAAGGCCAAAGGTTTCCCCACCCCTGGACTCAAAGTAATTACAATAGCATCCATTAACATTAAGTACTTTCTCAAAACACAAAAGGCCATCCACCTTTAAGCCATAACAAGGTCAAGATAACATCTCAGCATAGAAAGGCCAAGGAAAGGGCCCTGCTTTCATCCTCACTTGAGGCAACCCCTCACCAATCTCAGTTCCTGGGGAGACAAGGCTCAGCAAAGCCAGTGTCCTGACCAAGTCACACTGTGCCTGTAGAACAGTCCTAGAACCCCTGAAAGTATCAGCAAGGCTTCCTTCCAGGATTTCTGTGAACATACAATAAGAAAGTCCTTCTTGAGGGCTTCTGCACCAACAGCCAGGTTCCAGGACCTCTACAACAGCAGCACTATCCACAATCAGGTGAATCTGGAAAAACGACATCAAAGCAGACAGACAAAATAGCAGCATCACAGCCATGCCTCCTCAGTTCTCTGCAGCTCCAGGTGGCAGTCCTCAAAAGTCCTGGGCAGCTCCAATAGGCTCTCAGCAGCAACTCAGGCTTCATGATGCTGGACACTGCTCTCCCAAAAGTACTTCTGGCCTTCTCTGGGCTTGAGCCTTCCTTTCCATTCATGGCTCAGCCCCCTCTCTATACGTCAAGAAGTCTATCCCACAAGTGGGATTCACAAGCTCTGGGTCTTAACACTCAACCCAAAAGCCCAGTCAATTCAGGGGCATCTCCAAATTCCATTACCATTACATGGTTCTATGAATATCTAAAAGAAAGTTAATTTGCAAGTCTTGATTGTGACTCCTTGTTTGTTTGTGCCTCTGGATGTGGTCCTAGGATAAAATCTTTTTTTTTTTTTTTAAAAGGTCTTTATTCTTTCTCATGAGAAAGGACTCTGCCCCCTGTCGCCCACATGGCATCTGCAGGGAGAGAGCAACAGGCAGAAGCCAGCCCATGGTTATATAATCTTTTTTTTTTTCCTTTTTTTTTGGAGGGCAGTTGGGGTTAAGTGACTTGCCCAAGGTCACACGGCTAGATTTTTGTGTTAAGTGTCTGAGGCCGGATTTGAACTCAGGTACTCCTGACTCCAGGGCCGTTGCTCTATTCACTGCGCCACCTAGCCGCCCCCCTAGGATAAAATCTTAATGAATGATTAGCCTTGGGCTAGGGTAGGGAATGGTCAATTCCCAATGAGGGTCCTTGCTTTCTGGTTGTGCAACAATCTCTGCTATGGGGAATGTAAGCCCTGTGATTGTCTTGTATCCTTGGGTCTGTATGAAATGGTTCTGTAATAAACAGACTATCAAATACACCCCCATCGCTCTCTTTTATTCAGCTGGTAGCTAGGCCATACAGCTGTGCTGGTCACAGCAGCACCCCACTCCCAAGGTGGTTGTGAAGGTCCAGTGAGGTAATGATTCATTGTAAAGTGCTTAGGAAGAAGGGGAAACCTGGAGCTGTTATCTCATCACCGCTCCAGTGTTGGGGGGAGGAGTAATAAGAAACATTTTCAAGGCAAAGGAGATGATTCAGAAGACACAGGAAGGAAACAGGGTGGCCCCGACTTTTAACTGGACCCAGGGCTTGTGGGAGTCCAGGAGAAAAGAGCCTCGGGCCCCTTCAGTCCTTTAGTGACAGGACCTTAGGAGAAATACGGGAGAAGGCCTTGTGAGGGCAGTTACGAAGGAGATGGCCACCCTTGCAGTGAAAGCAAATTGGCTTTCTCTGGGGACAATCCTTCTTCCAATGACCCCTTTGTTTGCAGGGCAGAACAGTTGTAGATCTGCATGTGTGGGGGGGGACGTGGGGGGAGGAACAGTTTCCTACTATATCTTACAGCTCTACCAAACCCCCAACTTCTCAAACTCTTTTACTAGAAAATGTCCCCAGGGGGTAGCTAAGTGGTGCAGTGAATAGAGCAGGAGGACCTGAGTTCAAATGTGACCTCAGACACTTAACACTTACTAGCCCTGTGACCTTGGGCAAGTCACTTAACCCCAATTGCCCTACTTTCCCCCCTCCAAAAAAAACAAAAAAAAAAGAAAAAGAAATGTCCCCAGCACCTCTCTAAAAAAGTGATGGTTTTGCCTTTTTTTTTTTTTTAGCCCATCAAAGCTCCTGAAGCCGTTTCCACCATCATTACTGCAGAATCAATATTTCACAAGGTAAACATGAATTCTTTGTGTATAAAGGTTTCCATCTTTTGTTTAATGTGCTAGGAAGATTGCTTAGTATCAAGATATGCATAGTAAACTGTTTGAAACTGAAATAATCTCTTTTTCCTTTATAAAATATTTCCATGACACAATATTCCCTTCACTAAAAAGGTGATTCTGAGTTTAGGGGACCTTTTCCCAGACCTAGTGTTGAGGGAGAGCAGGAGAGAAGTTTTCTGAGAAAATTTAGATATGGGGACATATTTTTAAACTCTTGGATGTTGGTGGTTGTCAACTTAAAAATGAAAGTGTGTATTTCAGGACTGTGGGGTAGACATATAATACAGAAAGATGATGACAGGTAGGCAGAAGAACAAAGGAAGTGTCCAGAGGTGCACAGGGCATTGTGGAAGATGCTGCATCATCCACAGAAGCGGAGACAGTGACCAGACCAGAAGAAAGTTTTCAGGGCCCGTCAGGCCCAGGATGCTCAGTCTCATCTAACTGAACTGCCTCATTGTCTCACCAAGTCAGTAACAGAGCCAGGACCCGAGCTCAGTGCTCTTGTCCCTCACCAGGCCACATTCCTTATTAGCCCTCTTTAGTGTCAGAGTAAAAGAAACCTGACACATGATGGACTGAGGCACCTACGTGCTCCAGCTTCAGTTCCATGTCAGTGATGCATCTCGTGTGGATACGCTTCTCTACTTTTATCTTTCTGAAATAGGGTATCAGTTGTTTGAGGAAAAAATGGATTTTATGTCCTGATGTGAAATAAATGTTTGGTTGTAAAAATAGTTAACTTTCCTTTTTGAGATACATTGACTCCCTGCTACTGCCAAGAACTAATTTAATTTTGTTTAGAGGGACCTTCCATTAAGATCACTAAGACATGCCATTATAATCTCGCTTTAGTTTTAAACTGGTTGTTTGATAGTATTTGACTGATAGAAACAAAAACACAAATGGAAGGTAGAGCAGATCTCTAATAAAACTTATTTGACTTTCAAGGTATTTTTAGTAATCCTAGTGGAGAAGAAGAGCATGTTTTCTCAGGAGGTAATCACCACTTCAGAATAATACAAAAAGGAACAGCATGAGCTGGTGATGCTAATAACAATCACCAGCACATTACTGGGTTAGCCTTTTCAGATGTCTCCTTTAATCCTCACAACAACCCTGGAAGGTTTTGTCATCCCCATTCTTTAGATGAGAAAACAGAGGCAGACCGAGGCTAAGTGACTTGCTCAGGGTCACACACCTAGTGTGTCCAAGGCTGGGTTTGAACTCGGGTCTTCCTGACTCTAGACCCAGTGCTCTTAGCCACTGCCCCACCATTTGCCTCCAGAACAGTGGCCTCCTGCCTCAGCTGTCACTGACCATTTGGGAACCTTAGAGCCTAAGGTGCATAGTTTTCTTCTGCTCAAAAGGGATTATGATACTGCACAGTACAGTTGTGACACAAAGTAAAATAGAGGAAAGCATGTTGAAAATTAAAAGATACTCTACAATGCAAGTTCTAGTTGATGGTGATATCTTGGCCATTGGACTCTTCTTAGTTTGAGGGCAACCTGTTGTGCCAACACACCCCTGTTGACTGACCATAAATAGGTTTGTATAGTCTCAGAGTTGAGAGAGACCTAGATGGTCATCTGAGTCCATCATGTGCATGACCAGGACTGCAGGCAGCTACCAGTCCATACCCTGCTGGAAAATCTATAGCAAAGAATAGAATTCCCCTCCCTCCAGAGCCATCATTAAGAAACATCTGTCCCCGGAAAGTCAGAGTGGGATCACTGTTTTGGAGTGGAGGGTAGGGGAAAGATGGGAAGAAAATTTGTAACTCGAAATGGAAATGAATGATGTAAACTAAAAATGAACATTAAATTTAATTTAAAAAAGAAACATCTGTCCTTATATCATGTCAAATGGGCCTTCTTTGCGTTCACATATTTGTGAATGCAGGCTCTTCACATGTTTGAAGACATCCACTAGTTTCTCACCATTGAGGTCAGAACTGCGTTCTATTCATTTCTAATAGGATTCTCCATGTGATCTTTCCAGGGAGTATATTATCAGATTGGAGATGTTGTTTCTGTAGTTGATGAACAAGATGGAAAGACGTACTATGCTCAGATCCGGGGATTTATCCAGGACCAGTACTGTGAGAAGAGTGCGGCGCTGACATGGCTTATCCCCACCATGGCCAGTCCCAAAGAGCAGTTTGATCCGGCGTCTTATATCATAGGTGAGTCTGTCTGTCCATGGCACAGGTAACTGACTTGATCCCCATGTAGTTCAGGCAGGTCGTGGTGTTAGAGCTTGTTAAAACTGACACTTGTGCCCCCAGCTAGACACAGAGAGTATGAAAGTCTGATCCACATGAAAAGGAGTTAAGCATTTTATAGTTTTAGTTGTACAAGAGCTACAGTGTTCAGAACACAGGTGTGCACGGGATTTCACCAAGTAACATAAGCTACACTTTTATATTTTCCAGAGCACTTAATATAGAGAAGATTTTCAGTAAAATCCATGGAAGAGCCACAAAGATAACTACTTTTTAGGGTCTTCCAAATTCATTCAAACGATTGCTGCCCGCCCTTTGTACGAGAGGAATTTAGTCTGCGTTTCCTTTTCATTGAATGTACAACTAGGGAACAGCTACTCCCCTGTCTCCCTGAATGGCTCCCACATACACCTGAAGGGAGGTTTGGCTGGTGTTCCTATTAGTAGCAGTAAGGAACTAGGAACTTTGAGTGACCTTGTATCATCTCTTTGTAAGTGTAACTTTCCCTGGTTCTTATAGGACCAGAAGAAGATCTTCCAAGGAAGATGGAATATTTGGAATTTGTTTGTCATGCACCTTCAGAATATTTCAAGTCTCGATCCTCACCATTCCCCACTGTTCCCACTAGACCAGAGAAAGGATACATATGGACTCATGTTGGACCTACTCCTGCAATAACCATTAAGGAAACAGTTGCCAACAACTTGTAATCCAGGATGGCTTTTTAAGACTCAATTTTCCTCTGTCCTCTATGCACACCACTACAGGATGTCGTGCGGCATACTTACTGAAATTGTTGGCTAGCTGAAGAAATAACTTTTAAAAGTCTTTCATTATTACCAAATGGGCAGATCTTGGACATAGTTAACTTTCTTTGCTCATTTTTAGTCAATCTTTTATTAGAATTATTCTGAAGAAGTACCTCTGTAGACTAGGGTAGGGTAGGCCAGGTGGCTCCTGTGCTGAGCTGGACTCTTGTGCAGTGGAGGAAGCTTCTGATGGAGGTGGCCCCTGCCTTTCACAGGGTAGATTCCTGCCATTAGTGTGATGGTGCGGGTGCCAGCTTCCCATCCCAAAGCATTACTCAGCTGATGCTCAGTCCTTGGACCCCATCATAGTCTTAATTTGACCAATATGTCATAAAGACAAATAGAAAACTATAAACATTTTGTTATGTTTAAAGTAGTGACACTGTGAAATGAACATAACCATACCGGCACAGATTAAATAGGAAATCCCACAGTGACATACATTGAGTACGTGTTACTGAATTGTAAAGATGACCTAAAACTAATATGGTAGCTAGACTCACAGTAGAAGGGCTTTGGAGAAGTACTCTGGGCACACCAGGTATTTTTATAAAAGCTTTCCTACAGGATTTGAGCTGATGCCTTTCTTTGCTTATTCTAGGCAATCCTGGCTATTCCTTTAAGTGCCACAGGAATCGTTAAGTTGGCTAGTTGTTGATGGTGGTTTCTCCTACTGAGAAACATTTTTAAGGGTGACCACATTCCCTAACGCTTCAGTTTGTTCAAAGCTGCTACAGTTACCAGATCAGACTAAAGGCTATCAGCATCCTGTATGACCAAACGATAATCCTTTTAAAAAACGGTCTTAAAAGCATTTCTCATGGCTGCGTTTAGCTGGGTCAGAACAGAGCGAGCTCATCCCTGGGATGTGAAGCAGTTGGAGGCGGAGCCTGAGGGGTCCTGCATTTGTCTCTCACCGGAGCCACCTACTCGTTGGGCAGAAACTCTGAATGATGTTTCGTCCCCCTGGTTTTAAATTATAAAAGTTTTAACAGTGTGGTTTGTATCTAGTAGAATTGGCCGTGATTGTCTTAGAATTCGTTGTATTTTAGCGCTCTATTTATGTCTTCCACAGGGTAGCCGTGAGTCATTGTAAATATCATTGTAAATAGTCGAGATATACTAATAACCTAAAACCTTTGGATTAAAATATATTTTTCAAAGCTACTTTGTATTTCGTTTACATTTTTAATGCAGAGATTGATAAGTGATGAAAACAGCAGTTTCCCAGTCCTCTCCTCTTGGGCCTCTCCTGACTTGGTTTACCACACAGTCAGTACGACACATAAGTGTTCTGCCTCTGAGCCTCCAGCCACCGTTCTCATTCTCTTCCTAGCCTGCTGCATCTTCCTCGGCCCTGCTCCCAGTGCCCCGGCTCCACAGCTCAGCTTTTGCCTTATCTCGCTGGGAGCCAGGCCTCCACACCACTTCCTGGCCATCTCAGTCAGTCAAGCAACAAACGTCATTAAGTAGCTGTGTGCCAGGTGCCAGGTACCACATGGGGATATGGGTACAGAGGATGGAACAATCCCATTGTGAAAGGAGTTAATGTGGTATTGGGAGAAAAAACAAGTACCCATACAGATAAACACTGCATGAATCTAGAATGAACACATACCAGTACGTACCAGGTAACTACACAGAGCAGTTATTAAGTGCTTAACAGGCCCCAGGCCCTGTGCTGGGTCTTAAGAGCACAGCCCTGCTCAGGGAGATTCTGTAACACAAGGGAGCTAGAGGGGGAAAGCATGAGCAGGGAGGGGGATCCTAAAAGGCTTGGGTTAGAAGATGGGGTTTCATCTGCATCAATATTAAAGGAGGAGGGGGGAGCATCCTGAACATGAGGGATCATTGCTGCAGAGCAATAGAGATGGGATACAGGGTTGTGGTGGAACGGCAGGATGTAGGAGGGAGAGTAATGCCCAGTGAGCTGGAAAGCAAGGTTGGGGCCAGGGGCGCAGGCCTCAAAAAGGTAAATAGAGAGCTTCCATTTTGTTTTTGAGGATTTAGAAAGCTCCTGGGGTTGGCTGAGGGGTTACATGATCAGAACTGTATTTTAAGGAGCGTTACTTTGCCAGGAGTAGTTAAGAGACCTGGGGCAGGAAGACCAGTCAGGAAGCTGTTAGAATGATCTAGACTCCTAGGTGATGAGGGTCCCCAAAAGGCCATCACTGTGTATGCACAGAGAAGGACTGGGTTCAAGAAATACTGTGGAGATGAAAGCAAGATTTGGCAACTGATGAGATATGTGGGGTGAGGGAAAGTGAGGAATCCAGAATAATGCTGAGGTTAACAAGCCTGGGGACCTTAAAAGGATGGGGGTGCCTTTGACAGAAGTAGGGAAATTTGCAGGGAGGCTGGGTATGTGGGGAAAGATGAGTTAATTCAGTTTTGGACATGCTGAGTTTTCATTGGCTCCATAATAGCATTTGGACAAGTGTTGGAGGTTTGCAAAGCACTGTCTGTGTTATAACAAACAGCCCTAGGAGGTAAATGTTATCTCTGTATCTGCAAGTCATCTGCTTAGAGGTGGTAATTAAACGAAGAACCGCAGGGCATAGGAGAGAAAGTGGGGGAATCCCCAACCCACTGTGATCTGGCTGATGGAGCAGCAAAGAAGCCCAAGAAGGAGCAGTCAGATACAGGTTGAGAGCAGTGTCACAAAAACCCAGAGCAGAGCATGTCCGGGGGGGAGGGGGTGGGGGGGCAGACCAGGCAACAAAGACATCACCAGTCACTTTGGAAAGAATGGTTGGAAGCCAGATCGTAGAGGAAGAGAAGGCTGAGAGTGTAAACTCTTCCCAAGGAGTCTGGCTGAGAAGGGGAGGAGAGATGAAGGCCAATAGCTAGGGGGGGTGGGGAGGTCTCAAGCATGGGGGAGATGAGTATGTTTGAAGAATTGGTAGACACGGGGATTAGAGGAAACGGGATGACTGAGGATGAGCCACGTGGAGGAGTCTAGAGAGGATGGGACTGGCCTTGACAAAGGGAGGGGTCACCTCTTTACCACAGACTGGGCAAAGGAAAAGAGAAAGAAGGGTGCTACCAAGGGCTTCTGAGATGAAGAGATTGAGAGGAGATTCAGTAAAGTAAGAGGCAAGAACAACTCAGCTGAGGGAGGAGGGAAGGAGAAGGAAGATGTGGGACCGTGCTCCCACCCGAACCACCTGCTGTCTCCAGGCTGTTGGCTTACTCTTTCCTGGAGCCCGGCCTCCCACTTCCACTACTCTCACTTCCCTGGGTGACTTGTCTTCCCTATTAGAATGTAACATCCTTGAGAGCAGGGATTTCTGGGCTCTCTTTAATCTCTAGTGCTTAATACAGTGCCTGGCCCATAATTAAATATTTAATAAGTGCTTTTATCCAGGACAGCTTGAAAGTAACAGTGAATTTATAATACACGTTTTTTAGAAGGAAGCCAAACATAATAGTCACAGTTTCACATATCTCTTTCCCAGTCTGTTTTATATGTTTACATACCCATGTATCCATGTATATTTATAACCACACATGCACACACACATGCTATACATATACATGTGTATGCTCTAATTTTTAAAAAATGTTCTTTTTTGGATGTCATTGAATGAAGAATAAAAAAAATTTTAATGTCATTTAATCATCATTCCATAACTGAAATCAAATTTAAACTCATTTTAAGCAAAGAATGACTGGTAAAATGAAAACTGTAACATTAAATAGTTTTATTCAAATGTGATTTTAAAGAAAAAACTTTGAGTATGTACTAATCCTTAAATTACATAAGTGATATGTAACTAAGCTGTATCAAAATTAAGATGTGGAATAAAAAGCAGCTTGCATTTGTAGCAACAAAATGATCCCAATCTTAAAATTTGTTACAGAAACTACTTGGCTATCAAATTTGTCTAAATACATAGTTTTGGTGTGTACTACCACCTTAAGGAACCAAAACACCCTCAGTACCAAAGGAGCCTATTTCTAAACACCCTCTTGCCATGACTAACAACAAATGACTTTTAGAAACCAAGCCCTCAAATTCTCCTGGCTACATTGGCAGGTTAGTTGCAAAAGGATAGAGCAAAGTGGAAGTTGAACAGTTTTTTGATGGCTGAGTAGTATATAAAACATACCAAGCCTTAACACCTGCTTTGGTCTGTTCTCTGGGTGTTTAGCAAACTCTTATTTCTTCAGATGCAAAAATTCTCCTGAGACTTTCATTGCTGATGTGACTTGGTCGTCCAGAGACTCATTTTTTAAAAATGTATTTGGAAAGGGTTTAGAAGGTAGCAGTGAGCGTAGGATTCTTCAAAGTCTCTGGATACCTTTAAAAATACTCATTGTAGGTGGTGGCTAGATGGTGCAATGAGTAGAGCACTGGCCCTGAAGTCAAGAGGACCTGAGTTCAAATTCAGCCTGAGATATTTGACATACTAGCCGTGTGACTTTGGGCAAGTCACTTAACCCCAGTTGCCCTCCAAAAAGCTAAAAAAATTTTAAAAATTTAAGATATAATTTATTTTAATTAAATGTTACTAACCTGAACTCAGTTACCTCACTGGTAAACTAGAGTTAATAATGGCAGCACCTATTTCACAGGGTTATTGTGATGCTCAAATTATATGTTTGTTTGTTTTTTTGTTTTTGCTTTTTTGGAGGGCAGTTGGGGTTAAGTGACTTGCCCAAGGTCACACGGCTAGTTTTTTGTATTAAGTGTCTGAGGCCGGATTTGAACTCAGGTACTCCTGACTCCAGGGCCGGTGCTCTATTCACTGCGCCACCTAGCCGCCCCGATGCTCAAATTATATGTTAAATACTCTGCGAACTTTAAAGTGCTACATAAATAAGTTATTATTATTTACCCATGTAAATGGGCCCCTGCAACTTAGAGTTTTGGAGACTGGCCTGAGAAACTCAGAGTTTAAATAATAAGCCCAGAGTTATATGACTGTATTTGTCAGAGGCAAGACTTGAACCCCAGATCTTCCAGTTTTCCTGATTCTTGTGTCAGTGGCCTAAGTTGTGCTTGGGATTAGAAACGTACACATTAGCCTATTTTCTCTGTAAAATGTGGGCTGTTGTTGTCATTGTAAACAAGCAAGTTTACCTATACAAACAAATCTTATTCTAAGTGTCTGAGAAAATGATCCTGAACTATCCAGGCTCATCACAGTGAAAGGCCTTCTAGGGATAAGGAAACATCTCCCATCCAGAAGCTTAGACCACGATTCCATTTCAGTTTTCAAGCTCTGTTCTCTTAAGAGCTGTACAGAAATGGAACAGATGAGATAAACTCAACTTGAAACTTCACCACTCCCACACTGCAGTCAAGAGTCACAGCAAGTTCTTTGCCAAACCCAGGCCTGCTTCCAGAATGGTGGTGTTCCTAGCCCATGAGTACTTTACCTGGGGAACAAGCCAGGAGGGAGAAGCAGCATGGGAAAGGACATAGAGGGGAGACTGAGGGCATAGTGGCTATAGGCCTTCAGTGTCTGGGTATGACTGGCCCAATATGGATTCAGTTCCACACTATTTTCTCTACTGTAACCAGGGCAGATGTGACTGCCACTTGGAATAAAGGCACACACTGCTCCTTGAGAATCTTGAAAAGCAGAAATGTTTTCTACTCTACCCAAGCACTGTGCTTTTCTTTTATGACTAATGATTTAGTAGCCTTCAACCCAAGATCTTCTAGCACTGTATAAATACATCCATTAATGTCTCATTAATCCTGACTGTCCATTTAATTCAGTTTGACAAGCATTTGTTAAACATCTTTTAGATCACGGGCACCTAGGTGGTGCAGTAAATAGAACACTGGCCCTGGAGACAGGAGGACCTGATTTCAAATCTGGCCTCAGACACAACACACACACCCCCCCCCAAAAAAACTGCGTGACCTTGGGCAAGTCACTTAACCCCAATTGCTTTACCTTCTCCCCTGCAAAAAAACAAACAGAAAAAAAACCACTATCTTTTAGATACTTAGCACTGGTCTGTGCTTCTGGGGACACAAAAATGGAACAGTCCCCACCTTTAAGGAGTGCCCTGTATCCACATGTGAGCTCCCTAACAACAGAAGCTTCAATTTTGTTTTTGAATCCCCAGTACATGGCACCATGCCTGGGATGGGGTAGGCACTTAACAAATTCTTATTGAGGAAAAAGTTCAATAGTAGTATAACATGTAGATACTTAATAAATGCTCATCGATTCTACCACTCAGAATGGTGGCAGAAGTGACAGCAGCATCATACTACAGACATCATGTAAACTTCATCCATAAGGACATGGAAATTCTATCTATGTATAGGCAGGACAGCTTAGACAGTTTTAAACCTTTGCCACTGAAAAGTCAAGTGTAATTCATGACAGACTGTTGGGAGTGGGACTATCAACCCACACAGGGATATAATAATTATTCACGTTTTTCTATGAGACAAGAAGGACTCCACAGTCCCCAGGGGCACGAGGGATATATTTCTCTGTTTAAAAGAGCACTGCCATTTTCACATGAAACAAGAATAAATGGTGATGCCCACCCCCCCTCAAAAAAAAGTGAACCCAGTTAGACAAAGTTATATGTGGCAAATGTATCCAAAGAGTCTTTGAAAATTTTTTCCTTTGCCCTTTTCCCCTTTCAGCTCCTTTTCTGTTTGCAAATGTAAGGCATAAATAACATAATCTTCAGTTCAGAAAACAAAAACATGAAGCTGGGAATCAGGAGAATTGGGCTCTATACTCAGGTCTGCCCCTACCTGGCTGTGTGATACTGGTTTAATTATACTCCCTTGTCCACCTTGAAGTTCACGATACAAGGGTGTTGGCCCTGAGATGTGAGTTAGTCTGGTGCAGTGAACAAAAGCCTGGGAATCGGGGACCTTCTGATATTAGACCTGTGTATGCACTTAGGAATCATGTAACTGCTCTGCATCTTAACTTTCCTCACTGATAAAATGAGGGGGTTGGAGCAGGTGGTTTCCCTTTTAGCTTTAGATTCTGGCCATGCCACCTGTGCTCTTGCCAGCCTCCACATTCCCTCCAACGGTGAATTCTGCCCCTGTGACACTTAGGTCTGATAGCCAAACTTTCACTTTATCTTTTCTGGAACCAGCCCCCCCCCCCCCCCGCCCATCTCCAAATCATGACCCTCACCCCTCTTTCTAGCTCTACTTAATTTGCATCTTCCTCTATTAGAATGTAAGTTCCATGAGGGCAGGGACTATCGTACTTGCTTGAATTTGTATCCTCAGCACTCAGCATAATACCTGGAATGTAGGAATTGCTTAATTACATACCATGTCATTGATTGATTCATTCGTCTATGAAATGAGATGGTTAGATGAAATGATTCTGTGTTATGGAAAGAGCATTGACCATTGAGGCCAAGCACATGGAGTGGAATTATAGCATTACAGGCTGGAAGGGCCCTTAGAAGTTCTGTAATCCAGCCCATACCCTAATGGAAGTTCCACTGCCCCAGACCTTCAGTGAGCCAGGAGACACCCGTTTGAACAGCTCTAATCCCTAGGAAGCCTTTTCTAACATCAAGTCTAAATTTAACTCTGCAGCTTCTACTCGCTGCTCTAGTTCTACCCTGTGCCACCAAATAGAACAAAGCTAATCTTTTTCCCACAACAACGCTTCTGATACTCCAGGACAGGTATCATGAAATTCCCAAGCTTTCTCTTCTCTGGGCTCTGCTGCTTCCTCCATCTACACAATTAGCTGTGATGTAAGGTAGAATACAGCAAGTGCTCTGAGAAGATACTAGAGGAATTTAGAGTTGGAAACGGGATGCCCCCAGCTTGCAGGGACAGGCCTTTGGGAAGCTTTTGGCAAGACTATGGAAGAGGCAGCGTTCAAGCTAGGCCACCAATATTTTGTTAACCTTGCCTTTTTAGACTTTCCCTCTGTGAATTAAACAAGTAAAACAGCGATTCTACATCTTTTACATATTATACAGATCTCTAACAATTATTCTGTTCTTGTGTTTAATTCTTCTTCAAAGCCTAAACATATCATAGAAACTCAAGCCTATGTGCAAACTCCAGGCACTGTCTCAGTACTTTCTCAGGGTACACATTCCCTAATGGACTGTGAGGGTTTATCAAGGTGAGCGCTCTCACTTTAATGCCATAAAGGAAGAAAACCCAAACTTATTATCATAGTCAGAGAGGAAAGTGCAGGCCATCGAAGCCACTTCTGGTTTTAGAGAACTACCTGAAGACAGCGAGAGGTTAAGTGATTCGTCCTGGGCCATTCAGCCAGAACGGGTTAGCACTGCGGTCTGATCCTCAAACATTAATACGGCATTGATCTCACATAACAGGGAAGAAATACTGCGCCTGCTTCCAACGCCTTTAAACTCCTGTTACCCCAACCCTCCAACCCAGGAGGAAGTACGTTCTTCAAACTAAGCTTCCTGCTGGACAGTAGACCACTCGTGTTCATTCTGAATTAGTTCTTGTTGAATGATAATGAATAATAACTAGGATTTATATAGTGCTTAAGATTTGCAAAGTGGTTTAAGTTATCCCGTTTGATCCTCACAAGAACCTTGGGAGGTAGGTGCTGTTAGTATTCCCATTTTACAGATGAAGAAATGGAAGCAGACAGAAGTTAAGGGACTTGCCCAGGGTCACTCCAGTTCTTCCCAAGTCTGGCACCCTATGTCTAATTAGACTTCAGCTAATAATACCTTCCTCCAGTACATGGCATTTTCTGCATACCTTCTTACCACAGGAGATGGCAGAAACCTAGCTCTTTACTAAATTTTTTTAAAGTACCTATTGTGAACACAAGGGGTCTTGAATTAGAAGGCTGAATTCAGTCCAGTCTGGCATACACTAAATGCCTGCTCTGGCAAGGCACTGTGAGACACCGGTGTATGGGTAAAGCTATCTCCTTTACACAAAGATAAATAAGATGAGTTGCAAAATTACAGCATGTGCAGCTCCTAAACTAGTGAAACTGTGAACAAGTCAGTTTTTGTAGAAATTAAACATTATTTTCCTCCTCAAAATCTAGTGTTGCTTTATGAAAAATAGCTATGCCTTTTAGTGAGGACAGAAAATTATTCATTGGTTAAAATTGAGAATGGAAGAAAACCCCTCTATGCATATTTGTAATGTCCTCTAGAGTTCTTAGGACTAGTTGGATAGTGGAAGAGCTCTAAGCTAAGAAAGAGAGGAGCCCCACACTCTTTTTAGAGGGAAGAGATGGACAGCTTTGCTGTGGACTCCACTTGAAGGCCAGACACGGCAGAGAGCATGCAGTCAGGGGAGCAGCGCCTTGCTGTAACCGTGAGACTGGCAGAACTGAACAGAAAATTTGCCAGTCAAACACAAGAAGCATAAGAAGGTAAACACTGGAAAGAAATCATAAGGAACTTATCAAAGTTGAACTATTTACATGCCAACATAGAAAAACAATAATAGTGACTTATGAAT
>CM053597.1:37510302-37559835 GCA_028646575.1 Pseudocheirus occidentalis | reverse complement strand
TTCTTTTTCCACCTGGCAAATTCGACTTTTTAAGGCATTATTCTCCTCATTGGCTTTCTGGGCCTCTTTTGCCATTTGAGTTAATCTATTTTTCAAAGTGTTGTTTTCTTCAGTCAGGTTGTTGACTCTCTCTTCATGATTTTCTTGCATCATTCTCATTTCTCTTCCCAATTTTTCCTCCACTTCTCTTATTTGTTTTTCAAAGTCCTTTTTCAGTTGATCTATAGCTTCTAGGTATTCTTCAAGTGTCTTGGAAACATTTGGTGTGGGAGTTCTGTGTTGTCTTCCTCCCATTCCATGCTTTGATCCTTTTTGTCCACAAAAAAGTATTCTAGTTTTATTGCTGTTCTTATTTTGCTTCCTTTTCCTCATATTGGCCAGGCCCTTAATTGGTTGGTTTTTTTTACCTTTGTGAAACTCTGCTTCCAGTGGGGAAAGCTCTGTTCCAAATCGCTGGGGTTTTCCCAGCTGCTGGAGCTATTAGGGGGGTGTTGCAGATCCTTCCAGCTTTGGCTTGCTGAAAGTGCTCCCCAGGACCACCACCGAAGACCACGATCCAGATCCAGGCTGCTCAATGCAAGTGCAGTTGGCCCTGATCAATTGACTCGGCCCCACTGTGGGATCCGCAGGCCAGGGGCTCTGAAGCAGCCCATTGGGGGCAGCTGCAGGTTACAGCAGTTCCTGCCCTTCCCCCATTGCTCCCTTGCCCTGGGGGCAGATTAGCCAAACTGCTTTTCCTCCCCCAAATTTAGCCTGAAAGTTTCACTTTCACTGACCTTCTCTAACCCTGGCTTGCTAGATGTGAAGATTGCTCCAGGTGCTGTAGATCTTCTCTGAAGTAGACTCATGCTGCGGCTTAGGAGGCAAGGCTCCTCCTGTCTGCCCTGGAGCCTGGCCGCAGTTTCAGTTTGGGGCTGGGCTGGCCTCAGCTCCCAGCCCGACACGATGAGCCCCTGCTACCGAGCAGCATTCAGGGAGAGATGTGTTCTCTGTATTTTTGCAAGTTTGAGAGCCCTAGAATTTGTTTAGAGTCATATTTTATGGGTATTCAGGGTGGCTGTGTGGGAGCTGCGGAACTTCGCTGCTTCTACACTCCCATCTTGGCTCCACTCCAGCAATAATCTTATTTGGCTTGAGGGAATATATTATTTTTAGAGAGGGTTGGATATCTGTTGGGAATTATCTGTTGTATTCAAATCAAAATGTATCCTTTTTTCTTAATAAAAAATTAGTTTCTAGCAGACTTTGGGAGAGTGGATCACCAGTAGCAGTGGGGGTTTCCGGAATTTTCAATCCATAAATGCCAAAGAAAAAGTGAGGTCAGTGTAGAGCTCCATTGGAACTGGGGGGGGGTGGGAAACAGATGAGTGGGTCTGGCCTCTGCCCCCAGAGCTAGAAGTGGCAGAGGTGCAGAGGCACTGCAGCCACCTCCATATGGCTGCTTCAGAGCTCCTGGACTGCAGATCATAGGGGGAGCCAAGCCAACATTCAGAGGGTAATCATTTTTGCTTTAATCTGCCTTGACTGCAGTCTTTGGTGGGGGTCCTGAGGTGTATGACCAGTGATCCAGAGTTTGTGAGGCTGCAGAGATGGCATCCTCCTAATAGCTTCAACAGCTGCCAAAACCCCAGCGATTTGGGACAAAGCTCTCCCCTCCAGAAGCAGAGTTCTACTGCGGCAAAGAGCTCAAAAGTCAAGTAACTGACTGGCAGCATGAGCAAGCAAAGGGAGCAAAGCAAGCACAGCCATCCAATTCCTTTTTTGGGACAAAAGGTATCAAAGCATGGAACAGGAGGAAGACAACACAGTCAGAGTTCCTGCACCAAAAGCTTCCAAGAAAATATGAACTGCTTACAGGCCATGGAGGAGCTCACGAAAGATTTTGAAAATCAAATAAGAGAAGTAGAGGAAAAAATGGGAAGAGAAATGAGAATGATGCAAGAAAATCATGAAAAAGAGAGTCAACAACCTGACTGAAGAAAACAACACCTTACAAAATAGATGAACTCAAATGGAAAAAAAGGCCGAAAACCTAATGAAGAGAAGAATGCTTTAAAAAGCCAAATTTGCCAGATGGGAAAAGAATTTCAAAAGCTCACTGAGGAGAATAATTCCTTCAGAATTAGACTGGAGCAAATGGAAGCTAATGACTTTCTGAGAAATCAATACACTATTAAACAGATCCAAACAAATGGGAAAATAGAAGGCAATGTGAAATATCTCTTTGGAAAAACCACTGACCTGGGAAACAGATCCAAGAAAGATCATTTAAAAATTACTGGACTATCTGAAAGCCACAATCAAAAAAATAACCTAGAAATCATCCTTCAGGAAATTCTCAAGGAAAATTGCCCTGATATTTTAGAACCAGAAGGCCAAAATAGAACTTGAAAGAATTCACCAATCACCTCTTGAAAAAGATCCTAAAAAGAAAACTTGTAGGAATATTATAGGCAGGTTTAGGAGTTCCTGGATCAAGGAGAAAATATTACAAGCAGCCAAGAAGAAACAATTTGAATACTGTGGAAACACAATCAGGATAACACAGCATCTAACATCTTCTACATTAAGGGATTGAAGGGCTTGGAATATGACATTCCGGAGGTCAAAGGAGCTAGGATTAAAACCAAGAATCATCTACCCAGCAACACTGAGTATAATGTTTCAGTGGAAAATATGGTCATTCAATGAAATGGAGAACTTTCAAGCATTCTTGATGAAAAAACCAGAGTTGAATAGAAAATTTGACATTCAAATATAAGAAGCAAGAGAAGCATGAGAAAGTAAACAGGGAAAAGAAATCATAAGGAACTTATCAAAGTTGAACTATTTACATGCTTACATGGAAAAATGATAATTGTAACTTATGAAACCTTTCTCAGTATGAGGATAGTTGAAAGGAATATAAATGCATATATATATATATATATATACATAAATATGTCTACATACATATATATGTCTATATCGGAGGGAAATAAGATATACAGGCACTGGTGTATGGAGATCCATCTTGCCCTACCAGAAAGTGGGAGGAGGGATGGGGGAGGATATAGGAGAGAGCAGATTGGGGTAGAGAGTATGCAGTGGGATTGCTGTTCTGGGGTGGTGGGTAGGGGAAAGACAGGGAGAACATTTGTAACTCAGTATCTTGTAGAAATAATTGATGTAAACTAAAAATAAACATAAAATTTAATTTTAAAAAGCATTTTTAAAAAAAAGAAAAATTAGTTTCCTCTGGGAAAAAAAAACCCAAAATACAACTCTCCAAAGACTAAGTTCCCATTTTTTCTTCTAGAAAGCTTCAAGATCCTCTAAAACCATTATGTATGTATATACACATGTAAATATGTATACACATATAAAATAGGATATATAACATATACACTCACCCATAAATACACACACACACATATATGAAAATGACACATTTCAGGCTCCCTTCTGTGGTTCTAATTTACAAGAAAGGGGAGACATCTTTTAGACTATCCTCAATCAATATATTCCTTGTATGACCCTCTACTTAGGTAATAGCATTCTTTTGCAATTTGAAAATCTACATGGGGCTCTCTACTGAGGCATTTTTATTACAGTTCTGTGCCTTGATTTTGTAAGAACCTAGAATAGAGCATCCTATAGGCATTTAATAAATGTTTATTGATTTACTAATAGAGATCAATTTTATATTATCCCCATAGTAGTTGAACTCTAATCCAAAGTTCCTTTTCTCTTCCAATCTTTACTTAGGATCAACTGTTTATCTTTATTTTTCTGGTTTCATTATTCAGATTTAGTAGAAAAATTACTTTTTCTGGCTATCAAACAAATATAAAAGCACTCTAATGAATCCTAAAATGAGATATAGTTATATGTAAATATAAAGTATGAGTAAAAATAAAAGTATAAAAATAAAAATGAAAATATGAACAGGACAATATAAATTAAAAGTATAAATACGTGCAAAGTATAAACAAAAAAACTAAGTATAAATCAATTTAAGTAAAGACCTCACATCATTATCTGGTACTATTCAGCGTAACAAAGCAACTCCAGTGACATTAACATACTGTGCTAATACCGGGACGTGAAGAAAGATTAGTATTACTACATAATGAAGTTATCAGCAGAATGTGTTAAATTACACCAAGGAAACTTCTTAGCAAATCTTAGCTCCAGAAAGGACTTCAGAAAGCTTGAGAGAATGAGAGACAAAAAATGGAAGTAAAGAGTCCAGGGTCGGGGCGGCTAGGTGGCGCAGTGAATAGAGCACCGGCCCTGGAGTCAGGAGTACCTGAGTTCAAATCCAGCCTCAGACACTTAACACAAAAAACTAGCCGTGTGACCTTGGGCAAGTCACTTAACCCCAACTGCCCTCCAAAAAGAAAAAAAAAATAAGAGTCCAGTGTCCTTTTGAATAACACAGAAACAAAACAGAACGGTAAAGATGTAGTTTCGAAACATTCTGATAAATAGGACCATGGGCAGACTGGTGTCAATCCATCACAAGCCCCTCAATAGCTGTTGATGGATGAATGGCAGAGATTGACAGAGACCATGCTTGGCACCTTGAGAAATGACGGTGATGTAGAAAGAAAAGGCATCAATATAATTTATTTTAAAAGAACAAAATTTTAAAAATTTAAAAAAAAAACCCTCAAACAGGGCTAACTTGAAGTATTCAAATGAAGTCTCTTGGACAAAGAGAGCGGATGGTTACATACAGGTTTCTTTCACTTTTGCCAAGTTTTCAGGATGGATAATTTATTAAGAAAACCCTTCTAGCCAATAATTTTTTCCACTTCTATTGTGTTCTACTGGGAAAAAAAATGTTGGTCTCTAGAAAGAGATGGGAATCACACCTAAAAATGTAGTAACCCTTATGTTGTATATTTAAAAAAAAAATAAACTTCCAGGGAAACCATGAGTAATACTAATAACCATTCCTTGATGGACAAATGGCCAAAGGATATGGACAGTTCTCCAGGGGAGCAAATCCAATGTATCAGTAGTCACATAAAAAGATACTCCAAATAACTAATAATTAGAAAAATTCAAATGAAAACACCACTGAGGCTTCACCTCTCATCTCTCAGATTGGCAAAGATGATTAATTTTTTTAAAAAGACGGGGAGTGATAATTGCTGGTGGGACTGTGGGAGACGAGGCACAAGAAGGCAGTGTTGGTGATGTGAGCCGGTCTGGTCACCCTGGAGAGTGATAATGCCCTAGTCATTAAACTATAACTATCTTTTGACCTAAGCCTTACCACAAGGTTTAGGTGCCAAAGAGATCAAAGGAAACAGTCTCCTGTGTACAAATGTAGGGATAAAGCTGTCAAAAAAACAAAAAAGTGGGCTGTTAAAAAACATTAAAAAAAAATGCATCAATGAGACTAGAAATAAGTTCAGAAGAAAACAGAGACAAGCAAGACAGCCTTAAAAAGTATGTTGAATTTAATATATATGTATACATTTTTTAATTTTTAATTTTTTGCAGGGCAATTGGGGTTAAGTGATTTGCCCAAAGTTACATGGCTAGCATGTCAAGCATCTGAGGCCAGATTTGAACTCAGTTCCTCCTGAATCCAGGGCTGGTGTACCACCTAGCCACTCCTGTATGTATGTATATATATTTTTAAATTAATTTATTTATTTTTGCTTTTTTTTTTTTTTTGGAGGAGAGAAGGTAGGGCAATTGGGGTTAAGTGACTTGCCCATGATCACACGGCTAGTTTTTGTGTTAAGTGTCTGAGGCCAGATTTGAACTCAGGTGCTCCTGACTCCAGGGCTGGTGCTCTATTCATGGTACCACCTAGCCACTCCTCCCCCCATATATATTTTTCTAAAAGCAAGTAATACTTACTGGACATTTATGATTTCATATATAATCCTTTTTTTCTGCTCTATTTTATATATGGAAATTCTTTTTTGGTGCTTAAGTTAAAAATAAAACAAAATTTAAAAGTTAGCAAACTTAAAAATATAAAATGAAACCTAATCGCATTGATACCATGCTTTTCAGGTTTGCAAAGCCCTATACATACATGTACAACCCCGTGGGGTAGGTAAGGAATTGGAGTCTTCAAGACAGTAAGAGGCTTCGTGACTTCAGGTCACATGGCTAGTGTCTGGAAACAGGATTCACACTCAAGGCTTTCAGGCTCTGACGACAACACTCTGTCCCCTGCCCCACCTGTGTATTATAGAATTAGGTATTCTGCAGCGAATAGGGCTATGGGCTTGGGAGTTAGGAAGGCCTGGATTCAAATTTGCCTCTAACATTTGACCAGCTCCACAACAATGAGCAAGTCCCTTCTACTCCCAAGTCTGACTTTCCCCATCGATTAAAGATCTGGACTTGGTGACCCAAACCATCCTTTTCTTGCTGAGCTTCTATATTCCCTGCCTTCCCTGGAGCCTCTGGATTCACTGTGAGGCAGAGACAGAAATGGTCCAGATAAATCATGGGAGGACCCAGGGTTGAGAGTGAACCTGAAGGCTCTGGTTCTTCAAACTCAGGTGAACTGTGTCTCTGGGTCCCTCCACATCAGAACTTCCTAAAATTTCAAAGGTATAAAATTTCCAAAGGTGTGCCAGCCATCTCCACCCACATCTACCTGCCCCTCAGTTGAAAGAACAGTTGACTGTGCCTCAGCTCTGAGTCCAGTTTTAATAGCTGAAACAAGAATGTCTTTTTATTTTTTATTTATAGTACTAGATGCCTTGGAAATCACTTTCCACACGTCCTTTACTTTGTACCTATGACTGGATACTCTCTTTTGATTGGAGCTCCTGTGAAGGAGCCCCTTTCATTTGTGTAGATCCCCTAAAGCAGCTCAGAGCACTGAGACCAAGTGATGGATGTGTCCAGGTTCCCACAGCTAGAATGGGGTCAGAGTGAGGACTTGAACCTAGGATTTCCAGATTTCAAGGCATGCCCTCCACCCACCAGCTAAACTTCCACTCAGTGCATAGGATCATTATTATTCCCATTCATAGAGATGAGAAAACAAGCCTCAGAAAGTTCAAGGGGCAGGGTCTGTGGTGACTTGGCTAGGAAGGTGGGACTTAACGTCCAGTCTCTCAGACACCAAGTCTGCTTCTCCTTCCACGACGGATGCTTCACTGCTCTCTCAGCTGGGACTCACAATGTAGTCATAGAAATGTTGGTTAGAGTTTCTCACTCCCCAAACCACTTTACCACAGCACACCCAAGGTAATTTTAAAATCTTTTTTAATACTTTCCAATTTCTTGAATTCACCCAACTCTTTACAGGCAGTACAATTTGTGAAAAACATTCCTGAACAGGAATTCAGAGTAGCACAGAAAACTAAGCCACAAACACTGATGCCTTCTTTGAGCAATGGATGATTTCTCCAATGGGATTTGACAATAGTCAGCAGTAAATGGAAAGTGCAGATGCTACTGAGTACCATCCTTCCAAGCTTCAGGATCCACAGTGCCTCTGGGACAGGCATTTCCTCCAGGTTTGATGGCAGGAGTTCCTGCAGTGGCCAGTGAGCCCTGTCGATCAGCCTCTGTAGACTCCCCTGGTCCCAGACCTCCACTGCCACGACTACATGCAAAACTTCAGTAGCTTGTTCTTCCCCGACACTGCCTTCAATAACAAGGGTCATTTGCATGCCAAGATGAGGCCCCAATCTCCTTAAACGAGGTAGAAATGGGAAGAGGTACAGGGAAGCCTCATCCCCTCAGGCAGTGGCGATGACAGGGCAACCAGGCAGTGAAAACAAAGGAGGTGGAACAGCATTCTGAATGCTTTCCTCCTCTGAAAAATGAGGGTGATTTTCCTCCTCTTGAATGCTGTACTTCTATTTCTTTACTTTTCTTTCTTAACTAGTATGTGGTGATGCTAGATTTAATATTTTAACAGATGTAGAAAAAAATGCCTTTTACAGGTCAAACAGCGATCATTAAGCATCTTAGCAAATACTGAAAATTCTACCATTAGACAGTTCCAACCAATATAAATTCTGTGGAAATGCCACCTGTTATCATGAAAAGAACTTATCATGTGATGGTGTATGAGACAATGTCATTTACTTCCAAAATAGTCCTCTAAATCATGGAACAAAACAACCAACATGTTTTCATGAGACAATTAAAGGTGTTGCTATCAATGATTTCCAAAAAATACACATACCTACAAATTCTAATGTCTCTTCAGACAAAGGGACAAATAGTTAGATACATCATTCATCCAATATTATTTCATTAAGTGCTTAATACTGGTTTACAGGAAATAAAATACAGAATGCAATTTTAGAAATAAATTATTCTTCCATATTAAATAGCAAGTAATTCTGGTCACTAAATAACCTCAATATTAACAAATCTGTATTATCTTAACTTGACTTGTTAAGTTAAAGAGAAATGTACAGATACCATTTAAAAAATTTCAGTGCAGTGGCACACCACCTCTAGATTAAAAAAGAAAATTAAACAGTAAAAGTTTACTTTTATGCTAAAGTTACTTTTTGGCCTGGTCGGAAAGTTGTTCCACTTTGACTTTTCCTCTTCTTTGGATTTTGAAAGTTATCATAGCTATGAGGAAAAAAAAAAAGTAATTAATTTCTAACAATATCAGCACTGATAAAACTAGCAACTGTGTCCAGAATTAGTTCTACATCTTACAAGCTGGAGGTAGGAAGTTCTAGTCATAGTTTCAAGTGAGAAGGCAAAAAGGAAGGACTGATTTTTATGAAAATTTTCAAGCATTTCAGAATTAGATTTTTGAGTTACTCTTTTTAGGACTCATAAACAATTAAGATAAAATAAGCTAATTCAAAATAACCTCGCTTCATTTCATAGGAAAGAATAATTAAAAATCCCATTTTGGATAACGGGTAACTCTAGAATCTGACCCTTTTCCTGCGCTGTTTTATATATATGTGTGTGTACTAGGCTCGTTTTCTCCTGAACTGGTCTGAAAATATAAATACTAATTATGATTTCTGGAATAAACTAATTATATAAAACATTTCAAATGATTAACTGAGTAACTGTTAGAAATATTAACATCTAAGTTCCTAAATCAAAAGTTACCACTTACAGATCAGCAAAATTCTTCCAGTCATCTGGACTAATGGATGGTCTTGTGTTACTGAGGGCAGTAAGTAAATGAGCCTGGCTAATGGCTAATGCATTCTTAACAGGTCCTGGCTGAGCAATGGGAACATCCTCCTTGGATAAAAAAAAAGGCAATGACAAAAAGCTAAATTAGTGACACAAATATTTCCAAGATGTTATTTCTACTCATCAGTTTCTTCAAAAGACTATATATTCATACACTTCAGAATATCACAGAATATTGGAATTATAACACTCTGGAGACCACTTCAATTCCCTTATTTTATATATGAGAAATCTTCTCTCTTAAAATTATATTAAAAAATACTTTGAAAAATACATGTGAAAGGAGTAAAGTTCATGATTAATTTGGTTCATTCATGCAACTATTACCATTAGCAATCAAACTATGGGAAAGAAATTATTTATGAACCAAGAAACTATGGCCCACCCTTCTGTACAAAAGAAAGTAAAACTGAAGCACAAACTCAGCATGAATTCTAAACTATAAAAGCCGTACTCCATTCTGGCTCCTGTATCTCTCTCTGATGGCACTGATCTCTGCCTTCATTTGATCTCTCTGTTCCTGTGTGAGCTCTTGAAAACCTTCTTGGGACGACATCCTGAACATCGGGGGGTGTGAAAGCACCTGCTCTCGCCCAGTTACTCCGGCAAAATCATGAGATGTGGAGCTAGGTCCTGACAGGCACTGAGAACTCTGCAGAGGTAATGGCGGGATGAGGAGAAAAAAGATGTTAACAATTATTGTAGTTTATGGCTTCTTTCAAGAAAAAAATTCTAACCTAAGTCAAGCTGAGTATTTTCACAAACTGTATGGTGTAATAAGATTGCTTAAAAATATTTTCTTGTTATATAGAAAGAGACCAGAGATTTATCTTGTGGGGGTGGGGGCCTCTGCTACGTAGTCAGTTCATAGGGGACAGACCCCACTTTATCACAAAGTCTGTTTTAACTTAACCCCTGCGTTATATTATAGTACAAATGGACCCACATTATCCAAGCTTTAACTTAACAGAAAACAGTTATAGTAACATTCATGTAAAGTCCTATATAGTAAACAAAACAAAGAACAAAAAACCCAGAATGACAATGCTTCTAATCTTACTGGTAATAAAAATAGGTCAAACTTTCAAGATTGACATTCCCACATAAAACGTAACTGGGAGTACAAAATGTTCTGAGTACCATTATCATGCCAAGAAATTGTATCCAACTGACTTTTCTCTGGGAGAAGGGCTAAGTCAGCGCTGTTCTAAATGAATTTTAAAAACATGGTTTTTTTTTTTAACATTTAATCTGAAACTATTTTCATTCTTTTTATTAGAAAAGAAAGTTTTTATACCTTTATTCTTTTCTCTGTTACTTGGCTTAACTGTTGCAGAAAGGTAGAACTTTCTGACATTATCCTGAGTTGTTCAATGATTTTACACTAAAAAAGATGTTAAGCTAACATAATCAGTATTTAAGGAAAAGATTATTTTTCCGGAAAATTAAAAAATAGCTGAGTCTTGAGAAATAAAGTACAAATCAACACAACAGAATGTGTTTAGATTGCAAAAGAAAATGTTAAAAGAGACATAAAAGTCAAAACAATTGAGTCTTAAGGACCCAATTGAATTGGCCTTCTGATTTATAACACAAGAAATGCCAATTAATCAAACCACTTTTCCTCTCTAATTATTTGATGCTTTACAAAAATAGGTGTATCAATTTACTTGTCTCTCTCTTATTCTTGCTTTTGTTTCTCTGGCTGCTTAATGACCAAGGGACTTCATTTTTACTTTAACTCTAATGTTTTACATTGTTCATATCATTCTGAAGAATCCCCAGAAGAGATTATTTGCCTTTCATTTCGTTTTTGAATTAGAATCTACTAATCTTTGCATCTATTTTTTAAAAACTCTTAGATCCAAAGTTCAAGAAGAACAAGGGCATCTTAGATAACAACACTAATTCGACTGTTTCTTTAAGTAAATCCTCAGGGAACAAAATGAAAGACCTGCAAATGTCAAGGTTATTTAGACAAAGTCTAAAGTCAGTGTCCCATGACCATTCCTAGTTATCTAAGGAAATACATATTTAGGAAACCACACTTTAAACACTGTCAACCGGGCAGCTTGACTCTCCTCCAGAGGGAGAGGGCTTGTCTTTATAAGCAGTGAAAATGACTGACTCGCACAAAATCCAACAATCCAAAATTCAAGTACACGACTAGCTATGTGGAGGTGAAGCCCTCCTTATCCCTCCTCCACAGAGGAGCGGGCCTGTTAGAAGAGATCAACAGCCCAATTTCACAAGACTGGAAGCATCTAGTACTTGGGAGGGGCCTGTGAGCTCAGTTTTGGGGAGGCCACACTGAAACCTGTCCATTTAGCACAAAGAATGGCCCCACCAGGTACCAGTTCAGAAGAAGTTCCATTTCCTAGCTCTGACTCATAAGAGCTTCCAAAGTAGAGCCGATACATATTGAACTTCGATTCTTCCGGAAGCAGATCAGTCATCTCTAGGGACACAAGGGACTGTTCTAGGCCACATTCCCCATCTCCAGCTGAATCGTCAGAGCCACTGCTATGATTAAGGAAAACCATTGAAGACAGACTGAGGTCACTATCAGAACTGGAACCAGCGTCCTAAAAAATGCACAAAACAAGAAAGCCTTGTAATGATTTAAATAATCCTCATTTCTAAAATCAGCACCAGTGTAGACATTCTAATAGAACATTCTCCCATAACTAATTTGAATATAAAATTCAAGGAAATCAAAGCATTTCATATGATTTCTTAATATTTTCTCCCTGATTCTCAAATACACTTGGGATATGGGGAAATGAAAGATGGGCTGCACAATTAAGGGATTTACCCACCTTCCCCAAGCAAGCTCACGGTGCAGCTTGCAGACAGTCATCCTGATTTTTAATGTTTAATTATTCTACTTTTAGTCATAACGGAATGAAAACTGTATAGCTGAGACTTCTGTGCTGGGGCTTTCATTATGCTGTTTAACAAACCAATCTATTCGCAAAGATTTGTTAAGTACTGTTACTGTTGTTAAGTATATGAGGCACTGAGGGAAGCTTTGAACACAGAAGGGCAACAACAGCCCCGTCCTTAAGGGGGGACACAACGCGGTTCACAGATAAATGAATGTTCTGATACATACAGAAAAAGCCATACTGTGACGTGCAGGGGGCGGGGGGGATCAAGAAACTATTGTTTGAGGTGACAGCGCTTGAGCTAAGCCTTAAAGGGAGTTCCAGAAGGAGGGAAATCATTCGAAGGACGGAGGCTGGAAAGTAAGGAAATGTTATGAATCATCCTGGAAGAAACGAGACTGTGAAGGGCTTTTAATGCCAAGGACCAGTCTGTATTTTATGCCAGCAGTCAGCAGCCATCAGAGCTGTCTGAGAAAGGGAAAGATGGCTGAAATTATAATATGAAAAAAGAATAAACTCAAGTTCGCAAGAATCAAACTGTTTTATGCAGAAATTTTCCCAAATATGACATTCTCCCATAAATAATTTATGTAGTTTTATTACAGTTAATGAAGGTTATCCTTTCAATAGTTAAAATCACATGACAGAAAAAAACAACAACAACAAAAATCAAACCAAACCAAACCAAAATCACATGATAGTAACTATAAAAGTGATTGCTGATATAAAATGCTGTGCTGGCCTAGTCTTTCCAGCAACCTTACTTGTGACAAGCCTGCCACCCGCCTGCCGTGGATGGCCTCAAGCTGAGCATTGTAGAGCAGAGCTTTCAGATCTGCGCCTGTGAATGAGCCAGTCACCGAGGCTAAATGCTCCAGGTCTACATCATCCATTAAAGGCAGAGAACCACTAAGGACTTTCAAAATTTCAAGACGACACACCTGAAGGGAAAAATGTAAGGTAATACAAGAAATGAAAAAAAAATTAACTTATCCTAAGCATATTTTTCTTCACCTATTTCTTATTTTTCTTCACACTAGTTACAAATTATAGTACACCCCAGTGTCCCAAGAATTCAAAGTGTAGGTGACCCACAGAGCAAAAGAAGGACACATCCAGGTATTAAAAATATGCTGTGACATCCTGGGAAACTGTGTAGCACAACTGAAGGAGAAATGGTTTGTGAACAGGGCGGTCCTGAGTTTGAATCTCAGCTTTGTTACTTTCTGCATGACCTTGATAAGTGATTTAACTTCTCAGCCTCAGTTTCCTATTCTGTAACATGAGAAGACTGTGCTTGATTCCCTCTAAGGTCCCTTCCAGATCAAAATCTAGGGTCCTAGGAATAGACAGATGTGACAAGTGGCATAAATCACTTGAAAAAGTATGACTGGAAGAAGAGGTGGAACAAGCGCTAAACTGAACATGAAACACCAATGCACTAGGCAGCAATCTGGATAGCTTGAGGTGTTCACAGGAGCCTGGACTCCTCAAAGGGAGTACAAATATTAAAATATAAATTTCCTTTTTTAAATGAATTTTTAAGAACTGTCCAACAAATTTTATTTAAAAAAATTACTTTCTATGAAAACCTTTCCCAAAACGGCAGTGAAAGGCATAGGCAGGAAAATGAACAAAAACCCTAAGTTCTTCTCATGTCAAGCATAAATTTCTTTGGTTTTTTTTGTTGTTTGTTTTTTTTTTTGGAGGGCAGTTGGGGTTAAGTGACTTGCCCAAGGTCACACAGCTAGTTTTTTTTGTGTTAAAGTGTCTGAGGCTGGATTTGAACTCAGGTACTCCTGACTCCAGGGCCGGTGCTCTCTTCACTGCGCCACCTAGCTGCCCATAAATTTCTTTTCTTGAAGAATTGGGCAAATGTCAAATTTATAGTCCTATGTTCAAGAGTGATTCAAAAGGACATTGAATATCATACAAGTCCCACCAACTTGAACTAACCAAAATGAACTGAATCAATAATCTTCAGGTTTTAAATGTTACCAGAGCTTTATGTTCTTTTTTAGAAGGTCCAATGTCTTTTAATTTGGTATTTGTCGATTAAAGCAGTTAGGTAATGCAATGGTTAGATGTCAGGCCTGGTGTCAAGAGGACCTGAGTCCAAATCTGGCTTAAGACACTTACTAGGTGGGTGATCCTTAACTATGGCAAATCACTTAATTATGCCTCAGTTTCCTCATCTGTAAAACGAGCTGGAGAAGTAAATGGCAAACCATTCCAGTATCTTTGTCAAGAAAACCCCAAATGGGGTCACAAAGAATCAAACACAACTGAAAATGAACAACACACTAGTCAATTAAGAATGTGAAGTCTGAGGACGAAATACAGACAACTGAAATGGAGCCCAGGAGTAAAAACCTACTTTGGAATTCACACACATCTGTCCTAACTGACCAACAATTCCAGAATTTTTAGCTTCTTGAGGAAGTGGTTGGACAAAGACATTCACATCTTCTTCAGATTACTTTTACTTTGTGAGGAAAATAAAAGTTCTAAGGACTTTTGCTGCTTGATCGTTTCAGTCATGTCTGACCCTTTGTGACCCTGTTCTGGGTTTTCTTGGCGAAGATACTGAAGTGGTTGCCATTTCCTTCTCCGGTGGATCCATTCTGTCTGGCAATCAGAAGTTAAGTGATTTGCTGAATGTCACACAAGTGTCTAAGGCTGGATTTGAACTCAGGTCTTCCTGACTCCTGGCCCAACACTCTAACTACTAAGCCACCAGGCTGCCTCTTGGAGTAGGGCTCTAAGCTGCCTTAGAAGTTTAGTTGCCTCTAAGTTCTTAGCTGCCTTCTAAAGCCTAGCATTGATAGTAAGAAAGATAGTCCTCTTAACCAACTGCAAAGCTATTGCTACCTGATGGAGATAAAACTTACAAGGGAACAATATAAACTGTTGGTTTGGAACCATAAATAAAAGATTATCACCTCATCAGGAGGAGGACAATATACACATTTGTCTAGGCGACCAGGCCTTAGCAGGGCAGGGTCAATCAAATCAGGACGACTAGTAGCAGCCAATACATAAACACCTGAAGAAAAAGAAAAAAATTCTCATTATGGTAAATTTTTTGCATGTGAAAAAACAAAATCTGAGTACCCACAACAATTACCCTCTAAGCCTTCAACTCCATCTAGCTGGGTCAGTAACTGGTTAACAACACGGTCAGTGACGCCTGTATTATCATGACCTCTTCGAGGGGCAATGGATTCAAATTCATCAAAGAAAAGAATGCAAGGCTTGGCAGCCTGTGCCCTGAAAGAAATACATAGTCATAATCACCACCGATTCTGAGAAAGTAAGAGTACTTTTTGTGGTGGTAAAGAACTGGAAATCAAGCAGATACCCACTGATCAAGGAATGGCTAGACAAACTGTGGAACATGAATGCAATGGAATATGACTGTGCTCTAAGAAATGATGACCAGGATGGGTCAGAGAAGCATAGGAAGACCTACACAAATGGATGCAAAGTGAAGCAAGTCCAGCCAAGAAAACAGTGCATAATCACAAATCAATAAAAATGAATGCTGTGAGATTACAAAGAACAAGTTTGGCCCCAAAGAAAGGATATAAGGAGACACCTCCTCTAACTCCTTTGCATGGAAATTTTTTGGGGGGCCAGGTTCCATAGGTACAGAACACTGCAGACATTGTCATTTTTTTTTTCCTGTGGTACTGATCAGTTTTGCTCAATGTTTTCTTTCTTTTTCATTTTTAATAGCTCTATGGAAATAGGGAAGGTAAGATCCAGCAGTAAATTCAGGCAGCATAAAAACAAAAGATATTATTAAAATAAATTAAAAGTGCAATATAAATTATTTCATGAATGCTAGTACCATAAGGTTACTGTGGTAGGTAAAATATTTGCAAATACTGATAATCAGAAGTTTAACTTTTTTCATTTTACTGATGGAAACTCTAAGGTCTTGTAGCTTGGTCTACAATATAAACAAAAATTTAGTATATGGTAAAGGAAGAATATTAGTCTATCTGTGCTTAAATATAAACCCCAATAAAAAATGTCAATTTATAAGTAACATCCAATTGAATACAAGGATCTCTGAATAAAACACAGGCTATAAACACGAAGTCTATAAAGAATAAATTATCAAAAAACTCTTTCTAACAATGAAACACTGGTACATACTTTTTAACTTAAAATGCCACAAATCTGTGGAGAACGAACCTGATAAAAACATCCCGAACAGCTTGTTCACTTGCTCCAATATATTTACTGAGTAGTTCTGGCCCCTATCAGGAAGAATATCATATTTATTAGTGTTCAGAAACAAAGTTATCACTTCCAAATGGAATCTACTTCTGGTTATCAAAAAGCAATCTTAAGAGAACCATCACAGATCTAAAACTCCAGTGCGAGGTAATGGTAAATTTGAAAAATAACCACAAATTAGTCTCTCCCATATTTAAATTAATGACTATATTATTTTCTATAGTATATTCACACTTAAGAAATAAGTACTCATAAGATGATAATTTCTTTGCGTCACTGAAGTGATGCCCTTTCGTCCTCTGTCCTGCTATGGAGGTGACCCTGGGCTCCTGAAGGCGGTATCACTAGCACACCAGTCTTGGCAGCTCAAGCCAAGCCGGGAAGTCCTCAGACATGGAACTCATACAGATCATGTGTCTGTTGTCTGAAGACAGACAGCTAAGTTTGGAGATTACCAGGTGATGACTACTGTTGGTCACAACATCTTATAACGGTGTCCTTTCCAGTATGATGGGGCTGTGATTTGCCTCGGGACAAGGCATACCAAAAATGATGTCATCCTCCAGTCTGACAGAGGTGCTATATTTCAGCTTCTGCTGCTAGAGACTCACCCTATTAGAAAACTCAGGAGACTCCAATTAGTGTGAAGAGATGTGGAATTCTTTGGCTAGCATCTTCATTTACCGATACCAATGTGTGTATGTTTTTTAAAGGAAAAGGAAGATATACTTTTCTCTAAAAGTAAAATTTTAAATTCAACAGTTTGAACAGTTTAAAAGTAAAAACAAATGCTTCATTTAGTAGATCAATAATGTTTATTTTATTTTACTTTTCAAAACTGGGACTATTGTTATTAAAATTATACTTCCTGAATACGAATCAGAAAAAATGATCAGCAATGAAAAATAAATTGAATGCTTAACAAGGACCAGTCATTATTCAAGACAACTATGTAAAACTTAGAACATATAATTCCTCTAAACTTCTGGTATTCTGGACATTATTAATATAATATATCAATTATGTGTAAACACACACAGACACATTCTCTCTCTGCACCAACTGGCTTAAAACTGTCTTATGACTTTGAGCCACCCTGTATAAAATCTTCTCAATGGAATCTATGGACAAATGGCTAAACAGCTTACAATTAAGGCCTAGAGCATGAGAAGGGATGTACCTCTCTTTGACAGAAGCTAAAGATTTTCACTCTAGAGATTAGTTATTTTCATGTAATCTTCCTATTAATAATCCGTCCTACAATGCAATTTGTAGGCTTTGAGATTAAATATTCTTCCCTATAAAGGAAGAAGCAAAATCAAAATGCATCCAATATATGACAAAAGGTAAACCTGGAAAGTATAACATGTCAAATAAAATTTGCTGAAACTTTGTTTTAATGACAAACGCAAATAAGAAAATTGATAACTGAGGAACATGGAAAGAGAAAAGTAGAAGAGAGATTTGCCAGGACTACCCAGGAAGGGGAATGCTCATTGGCATATTCCCAAATGTAAAGACATATATTGTCTTTCTGGCATTAATAAGTCTTGTGTAAGTATGCAGTACTGGTCAATTATCTCAGAACCTAAGTAAAAGAGCCATATCAGCACATATACACATACATATATACATCTACAAGTATGTCTACATACAGACACATATGTTATCTGACTTTGCATTCAGGCAGTCAAAGGACATAAAAAGTGAGATAATAATTTGATCTCTCAGAATAGAATACCATGATAGACTTAAATGTTCTAAATACTAAAGCTATCTCCCAGTCTCCCATGGACATGTTATATTGTATAATATTCATCATACCTTGATACTGATAAAATTCATCCCACTCTCTCGTGCAATTACTCCTGCTATTAATGTTTTTCCTGTTCCAGGAGGACCATACAACAGTATTCCTGTCCTCTGTCGGATAGGCAAGTTTGAAAATAAATCCGGATACTGCAAAATATGAAAAAGAGCTGAATTCTAAAACTGAAATAATCATTCAGCAATTAAAATGCATTTAAAGAAAAAAATTCTCCAGATTCAGTCCAAATTGTGCCCTTGTCAAATCACACAAGTGGTACCACTTGTTTAAATGCAAAAGCACAGTAACAGTAAGTTGCTTGTGTTAATAAGCTAAAATTCTTAATGAAACTGAATAAAATACTTTCTATACATAAAAATTTGGAAAAACACACTAGCTAGCAGTATTTGGTGCACAACAATTAGAATAGTTCAGTTAACATCTTCCATCTTACCCTCTTCCTTTTCTTCTCAAGTTATATATATGGCATAGTTGAAAATAAAGAACAGCATCAAGAAAAAAAAATCACTCTTACGACGTCTGTTGGACTGTAAAGTCTAGAAGGGCAAGACCATTATCTTAGTATAGTTATGTTCCTCAATGACAAGCTGAATTCTGTACCTCCTACATAACAAGTACTTATCAAACGGGTGTTCATGACTATTACTCCCTCTCCCCCTGTTCACTGGTTTTAGTTTTGTCACATCCTAAAAAAACATCAACTCAGCCTTGGCAGCTGGGGACGCAGTAGTCAGAGCTTGGTCTGGAGTCTGGAAGACCTGAGTTCAAATGTGACCTCAGGTATTTACTAGCTGTATGACCCTAGACAAATTGTTAAGCCTCTATCTGCCTCAGTTTCTTCATCTGTAGAATGGGGATAATAACAGCATCTGTCTCCCAGAGCTGTTGTGAAGCTCCAATGGGATATTTGTGAAGTGCCCAGCACAGTGCGTGGGACATACCAAGTACTTTATAAATATGAGCTATCATCTTCCTCCTCTTCTCTCCATGACTGTTAGAGTCTTCTGGCATCTGGGTCTGAGCTCTGTTGACAATCCCTTTAGCTGGTGCTTGGCGCAGGGCCTGGCACACAGTAACAATTAAATCTTAATAGATGCTTGCTCATTTGATCTGTAATCATGGCAGCTGCTGTCTGGTGGTCATCTCTTGTGCCCAGTCCCTTCTTCCCTAGGTTCTGGTCTTTTTGTTCAGATCCCTGGTCTTTGCTACTTTGGCTTCTGAGAGCCTCTGTTCACCACTTCGACCCAGTGACTTTCCTAGGTTCTGCTGTATTAGCTTTGAATGGCCAAACCTGTACAAACTTGCCTTGACCACAATTCCTATCTATTCTGCCTGGTGTCAATTTCCTTAGATTCCAAATCTGGCTTGACCTGTTGAACTGCCATCAAACTCACACATCTCCCCAGCTTGTCTGTGCCCTCTTGTCTTCTGCAAGTCTGAGTACTGATAGTTCTATATGCTGAGCGGAACTAATGGAGAACATTTGTCTACAAGACGCCTTTTTCTGAAATACCTAGTTCACTCAAACTCCTAGAAGCAAAATCAAAATCAGTATCTTGTAGTTCTTCTGAAGTTACTTCTTCCAATTAAAAAAAAAATACCTTGGCTGGTAACTGGATGGTATCCATAAGAATCTGCCGAACTTCATGTAAGCCACCAATCTTGTCCCAACCTACATCTTTAGGCTTATGCAGGTTTACATTTCGCAGAGATGTTGGAGTAAAGCCTTTGAGACCTTTTTGAAAGTCTAATGTTTTTAAAAGTAATCCTGTTTTAAAAATAACAAATAAAATAGTTCTGCCACTTTGATTTTGAACAAAATGAATTTTCAATATACTTCCATTTGTCTTAGTTCACAGTGCTATTTAATCAAATGCTTCCTTAACAAATAAAATGAAAAACGATTCTTGATTTGGGCTAACTGCAACTGCATTTCTATATGAAGAAAAACACAGTCCTCAACTACAGATTTTGTCAGTAAAACATACCCTCCTTTGCGCACATGTTCCGGCTGGAGATACAGGCATGGACAGCTCGATCCACAAGCATTGTGAAATCTCTAGCTACAAAACCTTCAGTTTCTTTTGCTATACAATGCAGGTCAAGATCAGTGAATTTATCTACATCACAGTTAAGTTTATTTTTTATTACACAATGCAGAATTTCCTGTCTTTGTTCCTGGGGAGGCAGGGGAAAACATAATTAGAATTCATAATTCTAATCACATCAAAATTTTTGCACATAATTTTAAAGAAAATTCAGTGAGATAAAACTAACAATTATTTGTACTTAATATATGGAAAAATTAATATACTGATTATTGCAAGCCTAGTATACATGAACAAAGGTAAAATTTCATATTCTCAAGGTTACTTAGTAATCTGTTTTAGTCTGTATTGATTTGTATTATTAAAACATTAATGCAGTGGTTCTTAATCTTCCTAATGCATCCTAATAACCTTTAATACTCGTATGTGGGTAGACCCACCTGGAGACCTATAGAGGAGCGGTGTCTCGGTTCCTAAGACCATCAGAAATATGTTTTCTGATGGTCTTAGGCGACCCCTGTGAAAGGGTCATTTGACTCCCAAAGGGTTGCGACCCACAAGCTGAGAACCGCTGCATTAATGCTTTTAAGACTAACTTGCATGAGCAGAGATTCAAGGCTTAAAAGAAAAAAACAGGCCAAACCTAGGGAAAAATCTAGATAATGACAAAAATTTAAATAAAAATTTAAAATGTAGTTGATAGTACAGCAACATTAATCTGATGCTTCGTTGTGATGATTCTGAAGTGGAGTGGGTCATACAGGTTGGTGAAAAATTTTTTGGCTAACAAACTTAAAAAAAAAAGCTGATTTTTTTTACCCAGCTGCTGTCCCACCCTCACACCCTACTCCCTACCCCCTGCCCCTGAAAAGGAATACTCTCTATTTGTGATAAACAGTTCCCTTGGCAATCACACAGACAACTGGCATATTGAGTTTTTCTAAATACATTTCTTCCTTATGCTGGTATCTGGCTTGTTGTAAAGCCAAATACAACTGCCCTTTATTAGCCTATGGGCTTCCTTACTTTCTAATCCCAGGTCCAAAGGAGTTTCTATGAGACTGATCTTATGTGCTCTTATCTAGAAATCAACAGAATTTCTCATGGGACTATCTTGGGACTTTTCACATAATCTTAATTAAAGGTAGGGTGACTACATGGAAAGAGTAGAAAAAAACAATGCCCTGACAATCAGGCAAGCTCATTGAGCTGGCTCCCAAAACTCTTTTGTGCAAAGCAGTGAAGTGTTCAAAAAGAGGTTGATTTTGGAAGATATTCTCAGTTATAGGTACATTAAAGCCCTAAAATCACACAACTCATTTTTCAATTTGTCTTCTAAAGCAGAATACAAAGCTTTGTTATTCTTTCCACCCAGAGAGAGTCACAAAGAGTTGAACCATTTTTTCCCCCAAGCACTGTTACCTGATCTGGAGCATTTATAGGTTGGAAGCTCTGAAATACATGGATTCCTTGTGCAGAAACAAGTAAAGGGTGCAGAGAGTGCTGAGCCTGGCTTGTGGCAATCAGAGCAATCAAACTTCCCATGGCAATAATTTCCTTGATCATGTCCCTTAAAGCTAAATGCAGGCAATATTTCTCTATTAGCATAAAAAGTTTAATAGCTACAAAAATCTCATTAAGTTACATGCATTCCATATGCTTTTAAAATTCTAATGGTCCCTAGATAATCTCTCATGGGTTTCTGGAAAATAACTTCACAACTATTAAAATCAATCTGATGGAAGCATGAGAGATTGTGCAGAAATCACTCCATGTGTGCACTTTCCACTCCATGTGTCTGCTGATACTACTTATTATGACATTTTGCCAACTTCAAGGGTGAAGCACATACCATCTAAAAACATTAAGGAATTGCTAATATTTTATCTTTTATTGAATAAACAAAACTGGATGAGAACTTCTAGAAGTGACTGGTCAGTCCCTTCAGATTAAGTTCTTTAGATTGTGGCTTCCTTTGACAAGTCTGCAGCTTAAGTGGGTAACAATACTAACAAATGCAAATGTACTGCCTTCAACAAGGTTGCCTCAGAATTAAGGTTCACAACTCCTTCAAGAGACCAACTACAAGACAAGGCTTTAATCTGATATTTCAAAATAAGAGCATTACTAACACCTCAAATCATGAAGTAGCACACTCTCAATTTCCAATTTAAAACCAAAAGAAACAACTTTGCAAAAGTCTGGGAGGACAAAAGGTTCTAACCACGAAGCCTCCAGTCCCAGTCCCACTGTGTAATTTCAACATGGGATAACTGCAGAAAGTTACTCAGAGGCCTCAGAGACTACATCTTAATAATAATTGCAAAGTGCTTTACACACACACACACACACACACACACACACACACACACACACACACACACACAAACACACACATGTTATCTCATCTGATCCTCTCAACAACTTTTAGGGGTGGGTGTTCATTATTGTTCCCATTTTACAGACGGGGAAAGTGAGACTTGGAAAGATTAAGGTGATATAGCTAGAAAGGGTCTGGGGCAGGATCTGAACATAGGTTTGACTCCTGGTCTGAAACTTTTATCTATTATGTTTTAAGAAATATTTACATAAACCACACAAGGCTGAAGAAAATCCCCCTTTACAAAGCTGCCCAGCACAATAGCCTGGACAACAAAAGAGCTACAAAAGAAGTTTTGTGGCAAGAGAAAATTCCCCCCTAGCTGCCTCACCATATGCCAGTCGCTGACTCTGAACTGCATTTGGACCATGCTCCTGCTCAGGCATGGTGGATACACCCACAATATGATCCAGGTCATCAAGGAGAACCACAGATGGCTGCCTCCATATAGCTTCTGAGAAAGCTGCCTCCAGGACTTTCTGTACATTCTCAGGTCTTTTCCCTGAAACACAGAAGACAAGAAATACTCCAGGTCTGATGTAGGACTACTAGACTGTAAGGCCACACAGAGAGGTAGTTTCTTGCTTTACATGGACCAATTTCACTGGTGTAGAGAGCTCTTAGTGAGGCAAGTTCCTCCACCACTACTGTGTGACAATCATACACTGCTAAGAAAGTTAAACTGAAATCTAATGATCGAGCTTGAGGATCCAGATGAGAATGACATACCAATTTATAGAAATTTGCTCATTGTGACTGTGGATGGTTAACAGTGAATAGGACAGTCTACCAAGAATACAGGCAGCTTTATCACCAGGTGAGTACATTTATAAAGCAAAAAAACAGAACATACCATTCAAGTTCACAGGATTTTTTAGGATGATGGAAAAAGTACCAAAAGATAAGAACAATACTGAAATATTTTAGCATCTAAAGAGATGTAAGAAATCACTATACACAACTTTGCAAACTGATTTAACCATGGAAGAAGTGTCTGAAATAAACGGACGGAACTTATAGTTGGTTTGAGGGATATACCATTCATAGAATAAAAGGGGATTGGGGACATTCTGGAACAAAATAAAGGAAATTTAACCTATTTTAATATAGACCATTGTACCATGTAACAAATATTTTGATATATAACTTAATATTCAAGAGGAAAAATATCACCACCAACAAAATTTTCTCAATGAAAGTCTAATTCGCATTTAGCAGAACCTACCCACTTTCTACTGAATCATATGGCTTCCTTTCAAAAATGAAATGCCTATACTTATAATAACAGATCACTAAATTTTAAAATTCAAATGGATCCAGAGGATACACATTCACTTAAAGAACCCCAGCTTGATTAATTCGGCAATTACCTGGAGGTCTTCCCTGACTGGTCTTCTCTACACTAATTTTAAAGGAAAGGGGCAATACCTTCTTATTCCTGAGAAATGTGGAAAATGTGCTGATTCAAAAGACTGGACATGTGGACATTTTTTTAAGGGAAATTCTTTTAAAAATGAAAATCTCTTAAAAATAATTTTTATTATTTTCATCCCCAATGAGTCAAAAGCAACACAGAAACTACCATTTTAAAAAATATTGTTGAATCAAATCTTTTCCCTAACGGCTTGACAGAAACATCACTCAAATGCTTCATTCTTAAATTTAGCTATAAACCACTCATCATTAAAAAAAAATTTGCATGTGTGGGAAAATAAACTAAGTCATGAAAAGTAAAGAAGCTATTTATAGAAAAACTTAAAGAACATTGAGGGAAATATTTACTAATGGATCCTTGTAATTACTGACCTAAAATAGAATCCTGCCTATTCTGATAACAAGACTATAGATATAACGAAGAAGTAAAAGCAAATCAATCTTGCTCTGGGGTTGTAGGAGTATCTGCCCACACAAAGGAATCACTTTAAGATTTAAAAGGCTTTGTTCACATTTCCCTTTGGTTCACAGTATAATCTAATCCCTTAAAATAAGTCACCAAAATTCCCCACTATGCCAACATATAAGTTTGATAAACCTTCAAGTAACAAGTAATAACATAATTCATATTCCAACTTTAATGCCTATACATACAAAATCACATCCATCATAAGACCATAGATATATTATGGGGATTCACTGGTTAAACACCTAGGAAGAAGTTACACAGCACAAAAGACCAAGCTCAGGTGGAAGTTCATGTACTTGAGAATCTGAAGTTTTTCTACTCACACCCTTCCCATAAGTAACAGCTGTAGACATTGACTCAGAGCAGCCCAGAACATCAAGCTAAGAAAACTCCTTCCCCCCCCCCCTTCCCCTTCACTACTGAACTGAAGCCTTATCCTTGAGAAAACTGAATGGTTTCTACTGACTATTTAAGTAATAAAAAAAGAGCAAAACTAAAAAACCAAAAAATCATAAAAGGACTAAGTAGACTCAACACGGAAAAGATAAACTGAGAAGAAAAAGAAGAGTTGAATTTAACATTAACAGCAAATGTTCTAAAAAGCAATTGATATATAAAAAAGGTTATCATATTCCTACCTCTTAATGCTTTACAGTCAATTACTTCCATGTGAGCATCCAGTCTATCAAATGCTTCTTTGCAGATAGCCTTAGCTAAAGTTGACTTTCCACTCCCCTAGAAAATAAATTTTTGATAATAACTAAATTAATAACTAATAAATCCAATAACAAAAAATGTTGGTAAAATACAAAACATCCAACATTTTCTCCTCTCAGTACAGAAGAGAGTGTAGATAAAGAATGAAGCAGAAACTGTCCAAAGCAGTTGCTGTGTTGGCTGCCTTTGCTTAAAATTTCTGTTGTGGTTACAAGGAATAGTTAAATGGGGAGGGGGAGCTAAAAAGAACTGACGAATGACATAAAACAAAAAGTGACAAGACTTTTTTAGAAAGCAACACCGAAGATAATTCAACATTTTCTTGGTGCCTTTGGGGCAGCATCACTGAACAGCAATCCATTCCAGTAACATGCCCTGCCCAGTGCTACCCTCAAGCAGGGATGCTGCAGGAGGAATGACCCGCAGGAAGTGGTTCTACAGGCCTCTGCTGGTAAATGTTAGTCTGGGTTTGTCGGTCCTTCCTGGCTTCCATTGTCTGGAAGCACCACCCTTCCTCCCCCAGCTCAGGCTCTGAAATCAGAATCTGAAATACAAGAATCAAGAGGCTCCAAGTGATTAGCTTCTCTCTGCAGTAAAGCACATGGTTTTTGAAGTCATTCTGATAAGTCAAATAACTTTCTCCTATATTTCCAGGATCTTGGTCAGGCATAAATTAGCTGAGGTTTATGAAAATCTGATCTCCTGATAAATGTTTATTAGGGAATGTATCTTGAAACTCAAGGTGGATAAAAGCAAAAGAAAGAAAGATGAAAGGGAAAAAAAATCATGCCAATCAAATGGAGGAAAAATCTAAAAGGGAATTTGAGCAGAATGACACAGATTACTTCTAGGCCTTATCATAGTGGATTGGTGAAGATGTATCACTGGAAATACTCTTCTACCAGGAAGAGAAAATACTGGAAGTAACAAGATAAAAAAAAAAAAAATTTAAATACTGTGGAAATATAGTCAGGATTTAAAAAGACCTAGCAGCTTGTACTCTAAAATACAGCTTCTTAAACCTTTTCCATTTGTAACCCCTTCATCTGTAGGTCTTAACACTGTATTTTGAAGAGCAAAAGAATTGGGGTTGCATCCAAGAATAACTGACTTTGCAAAGCTGAGTATAATCCTGAATGAAAAAAAAGGACATCTGACAAACTGAAAGACTTTTAGGTACTTGTAACAAAAAGACCAGAACTCAGTGGAAAATTTGGTATAGAAGATCCAGAAGAAATATAAGGAAAACATTAAGGGCTAATTATAAGGCATTCCTTAAGGTCAAACTGTTTACTTATTATAGAAATGAAAATGACATCAATATTCTTAAAGTGGCAATCTTTTTTTAAATATAATTCTATAATTCTAGAAATTTTTTATATAATTCTATAAATTGTATAATTTTTATATAATTATATATTACATTATATTATATAATTACATAATAATTTTATATAATTATATAATTTATATAAATTAATATAATTAATATAATTTTTTTGTATATAATTCTGTTTTAACACAGTACTCAAAAACCAAAGACACAAATGTTAAAATAACGCTACTCTTAAGGTAAGCACATACGGAGCACCCAGGTAAACAAGCTGTAAACTGCACCTTCACTCCTGTGACAAGGACAGCTCCATTCCGAAGTCCTGCAACTATGGAAGTCAGTTGGCGAGATAAAGGGCGTCCCAAGAGACTATGGGTGACATGCTCCAGGGAAACTATTCCTTGCTTATTCAATCCCCTGCAAAACATACAAAGTAACAGGTAATTGAACACTGAAGCATAATGATGAACTATTACTACTAAAAATCCCTAAGCTTTCTACATCAGGCTAGGCAACTTAAACAACAGAGTAAGATTTTCAAAATTCTACTTATTGGAAAGTCTGGTTAAGTGAAAAATCTGAATTATGGATTTTTAAAATTCAATATTATTACTCTCATGTACATGCAAAAATTAGGATGAAGTTAATTTGGCTCTAGTACAGATCATTAAGAGATTTGCTTTAATTTTTTTATTTAAAGGTTTTGTTTTTTTGGTTCTGCAATTAGCATATCAGTTATAAATATGTACTTCAAAAGTGTTTGGGTTATGTTGCCTCTAAAATCTTATTTGTAATATTAGTTTACTTCGCAAATTTAATTTTATAAGTAATTAAAAGATCTGCCTAGGTATTGCCTCATTTATTACAAATTCCAAATTATTTCAGTCCAAATGAATTCTACAATGACAACTTAAATTATACTCTCACAAAGTTCTTACTTTTACAACCTAGATTTTGTACAAATGCTAGTAACAGCACCTAGAGAGTGCTTGGAGGCTAGTAAAGTGCCTCCTCTGTTATCTAACTTGGCCCTCATGATAACTCTATAAGGTAGGTGGTACTGCCATCCTTATTTCACAGATGAGAAAACTGATGTGGAGAAAAGCTGACTTCTCCAAGGTCCCCAGGCTAGTAAATGAACATAGGTCTCCCTGATTCTAAAGTCAGCACTCTATTCCAGGGTACCAAAGTGTTCAAATTACAGCTCTTAGAAAATTACAGGTATTAATTATACATTTGTCAAAAATCTAGCTGAAAATCATGCCTGCTAATGATTTCTTCACCCTCATCTTCTTTAAGAACTGCGGAGAACACACTCAATCTGATCTACTATACTTATAAGAAGGTGAAAGAATAACATAATTTAAATACTAAAATTGTTTCTACACTGAAATTTTACGAAATTATTTGCTTTAAGAATTACACAAACAACCAGGTTCACATCTGGCTTCTTTCCTCTTCTCGAGAGTAGATTCTCAATGTAAAACAGTTACTAGGCTGAATACTTCAGGGTGTAGGAAAGTCACATAAATTGCTGAGCCAGACAGAGGTTGAATGGATACAAACAATCATTAGAATCATTAGAGAATCCATGGATGGGGATTTAGTAGTTACTGACATCCATGCTGTAATGTCTATATGTAAAGGCCTATTCTATTGCATGTAGCAATAGAATATTTTAGAACAAATTTTGCTTGGCCCCTACTTCTTACCCCAAGGAGCTCAGTTTTAAAAAAGGAAGAGTAAAGCTGGATTCCTCACTGCCTTCCTCTTGTGCCACAGGATACAAAAGGACCTATCATAACAAAGAAAAGCAACTTTCATTTTGGGAGAAATATGATAAAGAACCAGTTTTATTTAGAAAATAAAACACTAATACATGCTATGAGAAGACTAATATTTGTAATACAAGTGATGTATTAAACCTTTTTTTATTTCTGTAATTTTATTTCCATATGCGACTGGGCATGTTTACATAACCAAAACACTTTATTAATAAGGCATTTGGACAATACCCCTGTAAACCATAATTTTCACTCTAGTCTACCTGCTACATAATTCTATCTCCTGATAAAAGGCCCATTTAAAGTAACAACAGTAGTACCACACCTCCCTGGTCAGATTGGCTAAGATGACAAAACAGGAAAATAATAAATGCTGGATGTTGAAAAATTGGAGCACTAATGCATTGCTGGTGGAGTTGTGAATTGATCCAACCATTCTGGAGGGCAATCTGGAACTATGCCTAAAGGGCTATAAGTGCATACCCTTTTACCCAGCAATACCACTTCTAGGGTTATATCCCCAAAAAATCATACAAGTGGGAGGAAGACCAGTTTGCATAAAAATATTTGTAGCAGCTCTTTTTGTGGTGGAAAAGAATTGGAAATCAAGGGGATGCCCATCAACTGGGACAAGGCTAAACAAGTTGTGGTATATAAATGTAACGGAATACTACTGTGCTATAAGAAATGAGGAGAAGGACTTCATAATAACCTGGTGAGACTTATATAAACTGATACTGAGTGAAGAAAGCAGAACCAGGAAAACTGTACACAATCACAGACACAATGTATGTGTGACAACTAACTTCAATGGACTGGGCTCCTCTTAGCAATACCAAGTTATAGGACAACTCCAAGACTCATGATGGAAAGGATACCCACATCCACAGAAAAGAACTACAGAGTATGAATGCAGATTGAAGCAAACTACTTGCTCTCTCTTTTGTGTTTAGTTTTGTTCCGTTCCTTCTTTCTCGTTTACTTCACTGGTTATAATTCTTCTTTACAACCCAACTATAAGCTTAACGAAAAGGTATTTGTAGGGGCGGCTAGGTGGCGCAGTGAATAGAACACCGGCCCTGGAGTCAGGAGGACCAGAGTTCAAATCCGGCCTCAGACACTTAACACACAAAAAAACTAGCCGTGTGACCTTGGGCAAGTCACTTAACCCCAACTGCCCTCCAAAAAAGCAAAAAAAAAAAAAAAAAAAGAAAAGAAAAGAAAAGGTATTTGTAGACCCTACACTGGATTGCATGCCGCCATGGGTGGGGGAGGTGAAGAAAATTTGGAACTCAAGGGACTGTGAAATTGAATGTTGCAAACTAAAAGTAGATGAACAAATTTAATAAAATAAAATTGAAAATAAAATAACAACAATGTGGTTTTCATTTTAATTGAGATGTTAGGTCAAATATGAGGAAAGAAGAAACAATAGCACAAACTGGAAAGAACATTTGACCAGAAAAATAGGAAGCAGGCAGAGACCTGTTCAGAAAATCATCTTTGAATTCACTGATGAAAATCAAAGAAATCACAACATACCCAGAAGGCAACATGTCTCAACCCCTTTTCTCCCACAAGTGGCAATACTGTTAGTTCATTTTTATACATTGGAAGAACCAAGAACGCAAAATTTATAATTAATTTCTTTAAAATATTTAATTTTTACAAATTCTTAAAGACTTTGCAAATGGTGATTTTATTTGCTAATAAAAGCATTCAATATAAATCTAACCAGTACTGTTAACAGGATTTTCTAAGGATATTGTAGATATGTTAAATCAAGTTATTTTGTAATCTAGACATTCAGGTTTGGAAATATGATCAATGGGGTGAGAACAACTTCTACAGGATACTCATTTATATATGTCATTTTTAACATAAAATAAGAAATCATTATTTTACTAAATATTCAAAATTACAAAATATTTACTTGTATATCAATCTTCTGGAGCAAGCTGGTACTCAACATAAAGACATTTTCTGAATTATTTTTTTCTGAATTATTTTCTTCTGTTTCCAAAGGATGAATACTCAAGTAAAACTTCTTCAGACCTATTGAAAAGATAATACTGACATTATTATACTGATTAATACTTAACTCAAAATGAGATTATCCAGAATTTAAAAAGAAACATTAAACTGAGTGTTGCACCAGATATGCAGTTTTTTTAATTCAATTTTATATTATTTTGCTTCTCAGTGCTGTAACTTAAAAGAGAGTTCTTTATCCATGTTTAAGGGAGAGAAATCCAAATTAACAAAAATTACCTACCATCTTTAAAAGTCAAATTAATATATTCTTCGGCTGATAGTATCCAGGGACAAGCCACTGTACTAGAATTCTGTAGCCATAAACTGAAAGCAGACTTAATTTCTTCTTCACTTATGTCTTTATGCTAACCATAAAAAGGAAAGAAAAACAAAAAACTGCCTTAGAAATTGTTTCTTTATCTTGGCGGTGGTATTTACAGCTTATAAAATAGTTGAAAGATGCTCAGAAGTTACAAAATATGTGCTATAGTCAGAGATTCAAAATAACATTCAAAACCCAAAGCCTGAAGAATGAACAGAAACAGGCCCTATGCTTAATTAGTAAAATCATTTTTAAAAAGTGTGGACTATGATAGTATATTTAATGGCAAAGAACTGACATACAATTGAAAAAACTTTCATATCTTAACTCTTAGAGGTAATTCTGTGTTAGCCTGTTTCCATAGGAACACAACAGTCTGCTGGGCTAAATAAGAGGAGGAAATCTGAGGATAAATAAGCTTTCATGTTAATGTTTATTAACATGGATGACTGAAGATCCTAGAGACAAGTGTTGTCAGTTTCTTCCTACTTTCAATGCTCCTTTCTTCCTTATCACCTCTCTCTTTTCTTGTCACATATCATTCCAAATGTCCCTGCCTAATTAGATTTATTTTTGGCCTGCTTTGTTTCTACCATCTCTCCTTCTCTCTTCAATCTAGCCTGGTGCTAATCTGTGGATTATAAAGAAAAAATGATTATTTAAATAAATAAAACAAAAACATTATTTTAAAGCAAATAAATTTCCTGCATCCCCTGCTTTTTTTTCTGGATGTGGGAGAGACTTAGTTCTGGGGACTTAGAGAAGTCTCAGGAGAGTCGTGGAGAAGTGTGAGACCATCAAGTACAACAGTTTATAACCAAAGAATGCTTAAGATGGAAAGGATTTGAAGGTAAAGAGGTGGAAGACAGATTGTCTTGTCTAAGAGGGAGAAATATATGATAAACCCAGAAAGGTCAGATCAAGTCAGATATGAAGGGTTTTAAATGCCAAAGTGCGACTCACTTTACTATAGAGGACAGAAATTTTATAGTAACAACTCATTTTTGAGACTAAAATCAGTGAAAATCCATATTCTATAACTAACTTCTACTGATTCTTCTACACAAGGTACTTGGCCTGGACAGCAGCATTTCTGTGAATAACAGTAAATTTCAACAATTAAAAATGTTCAAATACAAAATATAAATCATGTGAAAAGCAGTGACTAAATATTTATACCTTTTGACCCAGAGATTCTATTACTAAGCTTATATCCCACAGAGAGCTTTATTAAGAAAGTCTCCATAAATGCCAAATTAAATTTTTTTTTTTTTGCTTTTTGCATGGGGGAAGGCAGGGCAACTAGGGTTAAGTGACTTGCTCAAGGTGACATGGCCGGTAAGTGTTACATGTCTGAGGCCAGATTTGAACTCAGGTCCTCCTGACTCCAGGGCCGTTGGTGCTCTATTCATCGCACCACACAGCTGCCCCACCAAAATATTTTAACAGCACTTTTTTGGGACAGCAAAGAACTGGAAACAAAGGAGATGCCCACTGACTGGGGAATGGTGAAACAAGTCATGGCACATCAATGGAATGGAATGTTACTGTGCTGTAAGAAACAACAAACATGGTGAGAATAAGGAGAAGCACGGGAAGACTTACATGAACTGATGTAGAGTGAAGCAAGCAGAACCAAGAAAACAATACAGACGACTACAGTAAGTGAAAGGAAGGAACTACAAACAAAGAAAGTTATAAAGCTATAAAGAAGAGAAACGAGAGGATCTTCCCATCCCATCCCTCTGCAGAGGCAGGAGGTCTATACATGTTATTCTCTGCACATGTTTTCAGTTTATCAGCTCATTGATCAGTTATGCTTATTTTTCCCTTTTTCCCCATTTCTGTCTTTATTACATAGAATGGCTCTTGGGGAGAGAAAGGAAAACAGAGAAATTATGGTGATGTTAAAAAAGACATAAATAGAAACTTACTTAAAACAAAAAATAAATAATTTAAAACTACATCTAAAATTTTAGAGGTTTAGTAATACACTACTACAGATATGAAACTAAATCTAGTACCTTATTCTCTTCCTACTAGGCTATAATAAAAATCATTTTATCGATTCTAGGTTATCAGTCTGACTCTATCAGGCATTTCCATGATTATATCTATAACGATATTCATAATAACTTCAATAATAATAATATAATAACTGTCATATTTCAAGACTTATAATACATTTCTTCATAACAACTATGTGAGGAAAGTTATACAAATGTGATCATTCTTGTCTTACTGATAAGAAAAATGGAGGCTCAGAGAAGGTTAGTGATTTGCCCACAGAGCCAGGACTTAACCCCAGGTCTTCTAATTTCAAGACCACTGATTTTTCCAACATATGTGGACATATTTTCTGAATCATGAAAGATGAAATTGTGTTCATGTAAGAAATTGTGTTCATCCAAGAAAAAACAACTGGAAAAGGAGGTGAGATGGTCATTCGATAAGAGTAAATGATAACAAGTTGACAGGCTAAGTTCTATAAAATATAAAAAGACCTGGACAAAGTGCTTCATTGTGCTGGGATTTATGGGACAACATGGATAAAAATTTCAGATGACAAGAAGGCATGGGTGGATTGTATTCTAAACAGATACCAGGATTAAGACATAAAATGACCTCACAGGCCCATTTGTTAAATGATAAGTATTTTTTAAATAAATTAATTAATTTATCTTCTTGTTTACATCATTCATTTCTATGAGATTTTGTGTTATGACAAGTATTTTTACTAAATAAATTCTTGTTATTATATTAAAATTATTTCAAAACTGGTAACCTATTGGTAAACTTAATCCCAATCCAGCTAAGTATTAACCCTGACAATTATTAACCAGAATCTGTAAATTACCATAGTTAACTGTAAGAAGAAAAGTAAATGGCTGAGTAAAACGGATATTGAAAGAATTCCGGCAAGACTTCCAAGTCAAAATTGCTGAGTAGCTGTACAAACACACACAGTATAATAAACCTGTTCTACAGTAACTTCTCGATTAATCCAACATAAAGAAATACTACATTTGGGTTATACCAACTGAAACAATAGTATTAATTATACCATACATGTAAAAGGATGCAACATGAATTTGCACTTACTAAATTTTCTCTAGGTTGTAATTTGACAGATTTTGGAATCTGAGGGATCGATTCCACTGGTGATATTCGGATAGCTGAATGCATTTGTATATTCAGTCTTTTTCTCATGTCTTCTGGAATCTGAAATAAATACATATACAAGGGTTGGAAACCAATATTCAAAAAATTGAAATATACTCAAAGTTCAATTCAGCTATAATGTTTCATAATAGAGATAATATTTCTCATTTCCAGTTTCAAATGAAATTATCCAAGTTACCAAATTATTGAGTGCTAGACAGAACTTATTTCAGACCAAAGAAAAACGTTCTAAAATGAAATTTTTTAACCTCAATTTTTTCCTTAGAACTAGTGCTATACAAGGATATACTTTTAACTGTCAACTAAGAGAGCTTTCAACACAGTTTTCTTTCAGGAAGATAGATTCAAATTAATCTCAGTTTTGTAGTTGAGTTACATGTGTGGATTAAACTGTATCTACTGAAACTAGAAGTTTCAATAAACAGAACCTGTACCTTTTTAAAACTTTTTTTTTTATCTTCCCTAATGCCTAACACAGTGTTCTATAGTAGATACTTTATAAACATTTGTTGGATGAACAAACAAGAAGGCTGTGATATACTGGAAGGGGCAATCACAACTAACCCCACAAGACCAGAGATCAGCCATACCAATTCTAGACAGAAGTTGTAAACCTTAAAAGCAAAAGACAAGGGGTTCCCCCCTCAACTAGGATGCTTATATATGACAGTAAAAGAGTAGGAAAAAACCTAATCTCTCTTAACCACCTGCACTGACCTCTGAAGCCCAGGTTTTAGCAGTTGTATCTTTAAAAAGAAGCTGTAAAATAAACAACCTATAAGTATATCCAAAGACTTAATAATTAAAAGGACAGAAATGGTAGGAAGAAAAGAGAATAATTACTACTTGAAGCCCAAACCAAAATTCGTTGTACTTCTCTTAGATAAAATCTTAGCCGATAGATATTCTCCGCTTAGGAAAAGGATCTCTAATTAATGAATGAACTATGATCAACCAAACCTGATCTAATCTACTACAAAGGGGCAAAAATTTGAGTATTTTCCTACTTAATGGTTTGTGGGTTTTTCCAACAATCAATCCATCAACAAAAAAGTGTGGAAGCTGCTATTATGCCTCATTACCAAAGAGCATGGGCACATCAACATAACAGAACGAAAAAGGAAGTTGAAATTTATGGGAGGCCCAAATGCCTTCTTGTCTCTGGCTCCAATATTTCACCATTAGCACCTACCCAACCATATCAATCTTCATGTTTTAAACAAATAAAGACAGCTCCTACCAACTAAAATGTTGGGAACTCAGTGCTTAACAATGCTGGGACACATAGTAGGCATTTAATAAATGCTATTCACTGGAAATTCCTGGCCTAGGAAGATTTTTCTCATGCTTCCTCTTCTCTTTTTATCATTTGCTCATCTTTTAACTCTACTCAATCAATCAATTAAACAGTATTTAATAGGTATCTTCTATACATGAGGCCTTGTATTAGGCCAGGGGTGAAGAACCTGTGGCCTTGAGGCCACATGTGGCCCTCCAGGTCCTCAAGTGCAGGTTTTTGACTGAGTCCAAACTTCACAGAACAAATCCCCTTAATGAAAGGATTTTTTCTATAAAACCTGAACTCAGTCAAAAGGCCACACCTAAGGACTTAGAAGGCCACAGGTTGGTTCCTCACCCGTGTTAGGCACAGTAGGAATAACACAAAAATATAGGACGAGATTCCTGCACTGAGAGAGGTGATAATCTAGTTTGGGAGACATGGCATAAATGGTAATGAAATGATAAATGTCAATTCAAAGCAGCATGAGAATTTTTATAAGGTAGCATATAAACAGTCAAATAAAATGCTAAATATTCGGAGAGGTTAGGGGAAGGAAGTTTCACTAGTTGAAATGCTCTAGAAAGGTCTCCTGGAGAAGAGGTGGTGTGAACTATGCTATATGAAAAATGAATGGGCCACAGATAGGACAAGGAATGGCATTCCTGGATGGGTCACCATGAATGAGTGAGCTAAAGTGAACAGACCAGTTTATCTGAAAACATATGGAGGGGCAGTGTGAGGAAAAGAGAAACTATCCTTAAGTGTCACTGGATGACTGCGAGAATTCTAACTCCTATCACTTTACTATCAATGTGACCTTGAAGAAGTCCCCACTTAAGCTCTATGGGCCAATTTCCTTATCTCTAAGATAAGAGGACTGGAAAAGATGACTTTGAAGGTTCCTTCTCTGATCAGGTCTGAATTCTATGAACATATAGCAGCATTAACAGAAATCGAAAATATTAGGGTCAGTCAGTTCTAAGGCAGTAAGGATGAGCTCAGTTTTTAGAAATGATGAATTTTAGTGACAATGGAATAATCCAGATAGAAATATGCAGCAGAAAATTGAATGTGAAACTGGCATATGAGGGGGAAATCAGTGTTTGAGTTGTATATATAAAAGTCACCCATCCCCAGCTAGTAGCTACAGGCAGTTGATCCAAGCTCATTCAAGGATGCTCTCCTTTATTTATTTAGCCCTTTCTACATCCCTGAACATTTGCCTCTCAGGAACTGGGATAGAGTTCCCATGCTCCTGGACCTCTCCCACAGCTTCTATCTTCCCCTAACACCTGACAGCAAGCCAGACTTGCCAGTGCTCATAAGACACAGAGGAAGATTACCGTAAGTACCAAAAGGTTTGGGGCAAAGTGAATATACCACTCCTTACAGTCTATGAGGCAAATAGTCTGAAAGCAAAGGAATAACCTAGGGACAAAATCTTTTTTGCTACCAAATAATAGAGGTAAAATAGGTAATTAATTTATTATAGTACCTAATGCAACTGTAGGGATATTACAGGTGCTTAATAAATACCTAATGACTGATTTTTTCAATTACAATCGTACTTTCCATTAATCTATTTCATTTTTATAGTATACCTTACTGTGACTACTCAAATATTAAAGGATCAGTTGTGGCCCTAATCTACATATGTCAGACTGTGCTAATACAATCTGTACACTAAGCCAATGATTCTACTACAAAATTAGAATGTTATCTCCTCACATCTAGTCCTCTAGAAAATCTTAGGTTCCATTTTCCTAATATAATACATTGTAGTTTTCCCAGAGAAACACAGAGAACTATTATAGATTCAAAGGTTATAAACATACAAATGAGCTCCTTTTCCCCCAAGTCACAAGGTTCACACTAACCCAAACTTTGCCAGTATGGAGAGCTTCTATAGTGTTGTTATACTGTACGGAATTCTTCAGTTCCTCAAGTCCATTCCAGACTATCTGCACCACACAGGCCTTACCAACTCCTTGACTACTACCTGAGCGAATCTGCTTTTTATCTTGGTGAGCCATCTGCTTTTCCTTTTCAGGTGACAGGACATTTTGCTTTGTTTCACTTGCTTGTTGCTTTGGGGAGAGCAGCTGAGTTAACTTTCCATAGGTCACAGTAAAACTGGGCTCCAAATCAAAATACTGCTGATTCCAGGGAAAAATATGAATGGCATGGTCTTTCTGAAACAAAGATGTTGCTGACACACGTTGTATACTGGGAGGCTGAGAATTACATACTCTGAAAACAGAGTCTTTTGGAACAACTGTTAACTGCATATTTTTGAAAGCATTAATTTCACTTGAACCCCAGGGTGTGTCCATTTTTTTCTCAGCTCCGTAAGAAAAAATGCTCCCCATTAGATTCCATATGTTTGGCATTGTAAACATGCCAAAGATAAGATCTGAATCTTTATTCAGTTCATGGGCTCCAGCAGTGCTTGAATGAGGTGGTTTTGTTTGAAATCCCCCTGTCAGGTCTTCCTCGTCTCTTCTATATTTATGAAATATTCCTGGTGTATCATCTGTTCTAGAAAAGGGCAGATCTGTGGCACTGTCTTTGGCCTGGCGTGTCTTGGGATGAACGAAGAGTTCAGTGTCATTTTCCAGCCTGCCATAAGTGGCAGCTGGCATGAGTGCCACTGGGAAGAAAACAAACCCATTAGTACATTCACCTCTACATCTGCATTAAGTCAGTGCTGCAGAATAAGATGCCAAACCTTCAAAATGGCACTTACCAACTTGGATATAAATGTATGTCTGCTGATCAACCCAAACAGGGAAAATCGCATTTGGAAAGACTATTCGGATCTGATCAAGAAGATGCTGTTCAAGAGAAGAAGCATGCAGCTCCTAGAACAATTTTACATCATATCAGGAAAAACAAACATAAAAAAAACAACAACAACAATAACAAAAAATCAGACTCAAATGATATTTTGTATTTGTTCCTGGGCAGTTACTTTGTCTAACAATGAAATCAGATCTGATTTGAATCAGAGAAATACTACTTTAGAAAGTGTAGAATTAATATCAGAGAAGGAAAATTAATGAAAATGTTATTCTAACATAGCTCAACTGTAACACGGCAATATTTTTGACTTTTTTTTTTTACCAGTATCTCCCAATCGTCTGCTGAGAGGGGTTTCACCTCAACTTGATGACAAGATACCACATGGGAACAGGGCCTCAGAAACACCTGGCAAAAATAAAATTTTTATACATTAGGATTTTGATATAAGTAATGTCTTAGATCCAGCTACAAATTTATTATTTGTATCTACATAGATGTATCCTATGTAAAGACATTAACTTGTTTCTTGAAAAAAAGAAATTAGCCAAAAACTATTCCTCCATAAGATCATCTGATAGGTGCCTTAGGTAATCAACTTAATGATGTATCAGTGGGATACACCAGCTTCTTGGAGGAGTTTGGTTATAATGTATTAATTACAATGTTGTTGGTTATACAACATGCTAGTCAGAGTAACTGTGCCTATATTAATTACAAAATAATATTAGAACAGATTTTATGAAAACGATTTAGAATAGTATCTAGAAAACTGAGAACTATATTGAAATTGAAACTGGTGAGGGGCAGAGCCAACATGGCAGCACAGAAGCAGGAAAACAGCAGCTCCCCCCATAATCACCTCAAATACCTATAAAATATGACTCTAAACAAATTTTAGGGCTCCAGAACTCACAAAAGTACAAAGAAACAAAGCTCCCATTGAAGGCAGCTCAGCAGGTTACAGGCCACAGAAGACCTTAAGACAGATTTTGAAAACCAAATAAGTGGAGGAAAAATTGGGGAGAGAAATGAGAACGATGCAAGAAAATCATGAAAAGAGAGTCAACAACCTGACTGAAGAAAATAACACCTTAAAAAATAGATTAACTCAAATGGTAAAAGAGGCCCAAAAAGCCAATGAGGAGAAAAATGCCTTAAAAAGTCAAAGTTGCCAGATGGAAAAAGAATCTCAAAAGCTTTGTGAAGAGAATAATTCCTTCAGAATTAGAGTGGAGCAAATTGGGAGCAAATGACTTTATGAGAAATCAAGATACTATTAAACAGATCCAAACAAATGAAAAAATAGAAGGCAATGTGAAATATTTTCTTGAAAAAAAAAAACAGACTTGGAAAATAGATCCAGGAGAGACAATTTAAAAATTACTAGACTAGGGGCGGCTAGGTGGCGCAGTGAATAGAGCACCGGCCCTGGAGTCAGGAGTACCTGAGTTCAAATCCGGCCTCAGACACTTAACACAAAAAACTAACCGTGTGACCTTGGGCAAGTCGCTTAACCCCAACCTGCCCTCCAAAAAGAAAAAAAAAAATTACTAGACTACCTGAAGGCCATGATGAAAAAAAGAACCTAGAAAGCATCCTTCAACAAATTCTCAAGGAAAACTGTCCTGATATTTTAGAACCAGAGGGCAAAACGGAACTTGAAAGAATTTACCCATCACCTCTTGAAAAAGATCCCAAAAAGAAAACTCCTAGAAATGTTATTGCCAGGTTCCAGAGTTCCCAGATCAAGGAGAAAATATTACAAGCTGCCAACAAGCAACAATTTGAATACTGTGGAAACACAATCAGGATAACCCAGATCTAGCAGCTTCCACATTAAGGGACTGAAGGGCCTGGAATATGATATTCCAGAGATCAAGGGAGCTAGGATTAAAATCAAGAATCACCTACCCAGCAAAACTGAATATAATGTTCCAGGGGAAAATATGATGTTCCAGGCATTCTTGATGAAAAAACCAGAACGGAATAGAAAATTTGACATTCAAATACAAGAAGCATGAGTAGGTAAACATGGAACAGAATTCATAGGGAACTTATCAAAGTTGAACTATTTACATGCCAACATGGAAGAACGATAATTGTAACTTATGAAACTTTTCTCAGTATGAGGATAGTTGAAAGGAATATAAATATAAATATAAATGTATATGTATACATTCACAGGTGTCTATATAGGAGGGTATATATGCATAGGAATACCTATGTGAATATGTGTATATACACAGACAGAGGGCACAGGATCAATTGAATAGGATGGATTAATATTTCAAAAGGTGAAATTGAGAGGTGGGAGAGGAATAGTATGAGAGGAGACGGAGAAGAAGAATGGGGTTAATCCTCTCATATAGAAGAGGCAAGAGACAACTGTTACAATGGAAGGGAAGAACAGGAAGGCAAAAAGGAATGGGTCAACCTTACTCCCATTGAATTTGGCTTAGGGAAGGAATAACACTCTCTAAACTAAGTATCTTGGCCTACAGGAGAGTAGGGGGAATGGGATGAGAAGGGGAAGGATGGAAGAGAGGACAGGTTGGGGGGAAGGTTGTTAGAAGCACTCATTTCTGTAAAGGAACAGGGACAAAGTAGAGAATAGAACAAGTGGGGGTTGAAACAGGAAGGAGGGAAATATAGTCAGTCTTATACAATATGTCCATTGTGGAGATGTTCTGCATAACAGCCTATATTGAATTGCTTGAGGAAGGGAAAGAATCTAGAACTTAATGTTCTAAAATCAAATGTTAAAAATTTTATGTATATATATTATTGTCATTATTATTATTTACATGCAACTGGGAAATAAGATCTACAGGTACTGGTGTAGAGAGATCCATCTTGCCCTACTGGAAAGTCAGAAGGGTGATGGGGGAGGATAATGGAGAGAACATTTTGGGAGAGGGGGTATACAGTGGGATCGCTGTTTTGGGGTGGTGGGAAGGGGAAAGATGGGGAGAAAATTTGTAACTCAAAATCTCATGGAAATGAATGATGTAAACTAAAAATAGATAAAAGTTAAAAAAAAAAAAGAAATGTCACATCCTTAGCCAGGCACAGAGACTTCCATTGGTGCAAAACTGAAAGTCTCATCCCAGAGTAACTGTCATTGTTTTTTGCTCTGCTTTGATCATTCTCCCCTGTTTCTCTAAAGCAGAATTTCCTGTAATACTGCTCCTTTGTGTTTTATGCCACCATGACAAGAATTTTAATACTGATTTTGAGTCATACTGTTCATTACTCATGGTCATTATTTGTCAGATTGAGTTTAGAGTTCCATTTAGCCCAATATTACCTAAATTTGGGAAAATTGTTGAATAGTAAAGATTTTTAATGCAGATTTTCTGGATTTTTTCTTTTCCCCTTAATTCTGAAATGCAATTTTTTTGTTAAAGTATACTTTATTTCATGTTAAATTTTATTTGGTTCTCTCTCTCACTGAATGTGTCATTTGGAGTTTCTTTGTTTTGAATGCTCTTTTATTACAGTGTTCCTATTTTGGATTTCTCTTTTTATTTTGCAATTGTAGTTTTAAAAATTATCTTATTTGAGAATAAGTTTCCACTGCACTTACTACTACCCCCCATCTATTGTTATTAATTGTAATCCTTAGTACCTGCTGATACCAAAGTGAAAACTATTGTTCAACAGCCTGTTTGATATAGAAGGCAAATGTAATTGCAATAACAGCCAGAAAAAAAAATTGAAACTGGTGCTGAACAAGAACCAATAATTGGACATAAATAAATCTTACACTTAGCTAAAGGATGGGCTAGCCTTGGTAAAAGACCCATAATAAGTCAACTGCAGACTCTGACCTGGTCAATCTTGGGGCCTTCTAGACACACATTCCTTTCCTACGGTTATTTTCAGTGCTGCTAAGCTGCAAAGACAGGCCTACAGTGCTGGCATATCTTCTCCTTTGTGTCTTTTGAGACTGTGTATGGGACAGGGTAGGGGAGAAGCCAATAAAGTTACAATGCAGGTAAATTCTGATACATGCTGCTTTTTCCTAATGCCATGATTTGTCAACAGTATTTCCCTTACACTTTCTTATCTATAATATCTTCATTTCATAACTATTACTATGTATGAGGTGGCTAGGTAGCACAGTGAATAGAGCACCAGCCTTGGAGCCACTAGGACCCGAGTTCAAATCCAGCCTCAGACACATAACCCTTGCTAGCCATGTGACCTTGGGCATATCACTTAAACCCAACTGCCTTGTTGTCCCCCCTCCAAAAAAAAAACAAAAACAAAAAACTATTAATATGTGTTTCATATTCCAGACCAGGGTTTCTTAAACTTTTTCCCACTAGAGTTTCAGCAGCATTCATTGACACTCTGTGGCCTGAGCGAATGCTTTCTGTTCAGAACCAAGGCTGAAATGAAGATGTCCAAGGCCACATGGGCAAGCACTACCAGAAACAGCTCAGATTCATTACTTATTTGATCTTTAATTAAATTTTGGTTGTTACATGCTCAGAAATCTTTTACTATTGTCAAATTTTTTGCAATCCCATAAGGGGTTGAAGCACAGTTTAAGCTCTCAAACAAGTGTGGAACAGAGCAGTTCCTTACTGTTAAGCCAACAAGCACTTATCACCTAATATATGCCACCAAAAATTTGGAAATCCCTGAACTCATGTGATCCATTATCTTTTTCTCTCTTTAATTTATCAGGAAACAGTGACCCAGTGGTATAGTTTGTAGAAGGATCTACAAAAATGCAATTAGGAATCCACTTATAAGTAAATGGAAAAAAACAAACAAACCAGTAAGTTGTATTGTGTTGGGAATTAGAACCAAGACATCTAAAGACAGTTTACAAGAGGAAATAACAAGGAAGAAGTTTGAGAAATATATGCTTCACCTCAGAAATCCAGATACAACGCAGAGAATAAAAGGGCATCTGGGAAGTGAATCTTAAATTTTAACACAAGTGGGACAAGACCTATGATTCAAATTTAGAAATGGAAGTCAGGGGTACCTGAGTTCAGATCCGGCCTCAGACACTTAACACAAAAGCTAGCCGTGTGACCTTGGGCAAGTCACTTAACCCCAACTGCCCTCAAAAAAACAAAAAAACAAAACCCAAACATCTAAGATCAGGAACAGAGCAGCCCTAACATTTGAGCAATGACAATCACAAAAGAAGGAAACATAAGGGACATCCCTGGAAGTGTGCGCTTTGTGTCCTTGGGTCATACACAGGATGCAGGGTGCTTTCCCAGTAACTATGGAATGACAGGGTCTTCTGCTAGTAAGAAAACCTGACAGGAGCACCACTTTGCCAGAAGAAGAGCATACAATCAGCTTGGACTTACCTGACCCTCAATGTAATTTGTGATAAGGTAAAGATCTGGCAAAGAGGCAGTTAAGAAAGAAAAATTAAGAAAGCTAAGAAAGAGTCAGCTGGTAAAGCAAAAACACAGGGAATTTTGGAGGGAAATGACTGTGATTTTGCAGTTTGTAATGGACCAGGAAGTGAAAGCAGGCCATAGTCAGAAATGGACTCAATGTTTTGGAAAAAATGTCATTCTTTTAGTCCTTTAAAAAAAAAACCAAAACCTGGGGCAGTTAGGTGGTGCAGTGACTAGAGCACAGGACATGGGGTCAGGAGAACCTGAGTTCAAATCTGACCTTAGACACTTAATATCTGCTAGCCATGTGACCACGGGCAAGTCACTTTTAACCCCAACTGCCCTGCCTTCCTACCTCCAAAAAGCAAAGAAAAAAAAACAACACCATATGAGTTAACCATAGAAAAAATTATGCTTTCTCTCCTCTATTTTGAAAGAAGAATCTGAATGTTGTGATATTTTCTTTTCATTACGATTTCAGATCAGATTAGAGTAAATGAGTCCCTTCTTCATATCATTAAATGCTTACCTGTTCCCCATCTGAAATTCCGAGTTTCTGGCCAACCTGCCTATTAATTTCAGCCACATTTTCACCTTGATTTGAATGATGTCTCCCTTCTACCCAGCTCAAGAAAACAGGCTGGGGACCCCAGGCCACTTCTATAGCTTGATTCTGTTCACATCAGAGAGAAGAAAAATGAGAGAAAATTATGTTTCACAATTTTCATATGCTGCAGTGATCAGGATCAAACTCAAACTATTCTAATTACTTATACATAACCAAAGAATGTCTTTTAAGGTTGTGAGATATTCTGTACATGGTGTCCAGATTTGACATGTGATGTAAAATGTGATTTTTTCTTTATAAAAAAAAGATACATTTTTCACATTCTTCTGTAACTCTGAGTTCCAAATTTTCTCTCTCCCACCCCTTCCTCACCCAGTAAAAGGCAAACAACATGATATCAATTATACATCTGAAATTGTGCAAAACATATTTCCATATTAACTATATCCCTCAAAAAGCAAGAAACCAAGAAAGTAGGAGAGAAAATTATACTTCGACTTGTGCTCAGAGCTCATCAGTTTTAACCTGGATAGCATTTTTCATAATGAGTCCTTCAGACAATATTTTTCAAAGCAGACAATATAAAACACTTGGTAATCTACCTGCCAAGACAAACCAAGGATCTATATGAACAAAATTACAAAACGCTTTTCACACAAATAGATTCAGATCTAAACAACTGGAAAAATACTATTGGCTAATGGGTAGGTTGAGCCAAAATAATAAAAATGACAGATCTAAACATACTTATTCAGTGCCATATCAACCAAACTACCAAAAAATTATTTTATAGAGTTATGAATCCTTTGGAATTGTCTGAGATAATTGTAGTGATCCAAAGAGGCAAGTCTTTCAAACACTGCCATTATTGTATTCAATGACTTCCCAGTCATTCTCACTTCACTTTGCATCACTTCATATAGTTCTTTCCTTATTTTTTCTCAAACTACTCCCTCATCATTTCTTATTCCACAAAAGTATAATCAAATGCACTCTCAAGGTCCCTCGGAAGAACTGTGGCAATGATTGTGTCACATGAGAGATACTGGCAAAGGCAGTACCCACATCAAAGAAGGCACTGTGCTCTATGAGCAATGTAGAAATGAAGTAGCTCAAAAGAAATGTGAGATATGCAAATGTAGAGAATCCACCTCAAATGTTCACACAGACTATTTGTGCCCAACCTGTGGGACAGCATTCTGAGCTCATGTTGTTCTCATCAGCCACAGCTGGACACACTGTAACCTGACTCTAACATACTGATGTCATTTTGGTCCTCTTCCAGAAGGATAACAACCAATCAACGCCACAACTTGTTCAGCGATTCCCCAAATGCTGACCATCCTCTCAATTTCTAATTCTTTACCACCACAAAAATTGCTGCTGTATCTTTGTACAAACAAGTCCTTTCCCTGAGGCAGTTAGATGGCTTAGTGGATAGAGTGTCAGGCCTGGAGTCAGGAAGACTCATCTTCCTGAGTTCAAATTTACCCACAGACACTTACTAGCTATGTGACCCTGGGCAAGTCAATAAACCCTGTTTGCCTCAGTTTGCTCATTTGTCAAATGTTGGAGAAGGAGATGGCAAACCACTCCGAAACCCCAAATGGGGTCATGGAAAGTCAGAGATGACTTCAAAGACTAAACAAAAATTTCTTTTCTTTTGCTCTTTAGGATTTACACCTAGTATTCGTATTGCTAGATCAAAGGGTATGCACAGTTTTATAACCCTCTGGGCATAATTCAAGATTGTTCCTGGAATTATTTCACTAATATTAATAACCTGTTATTAAAATTAGGATCCAGGCTTTTCTCCTTTATTTCCTCATTTCCTAGACCCTGTAAGGTCAGTCTCTGAAAGACATGACTGATGGATGAGATTGTCCTAGCTCTCAATCATACTCTTCAATCTTGGGCAGGACCCCACCCAACTAGAACTTACTTCTGTTTAGAGCAGGATTGTACAACCTGTGGCCACCAAAGGGTTTCCTCTACAAAGTTTTTTTGAGGGCTGCCAGAAATCCTTTGGTAAGCAAGCTTGCAACTTCAAAGCATAATAGATTCTGCTCCACTTTTCTTTTAACTTGGTGTATGTCTTTGTATTTCAAGTATGTCTCTCGTACACAACATATTGTTGAATTCTGGGTTCTGATCCATTCTGCTATCCACTTCCATCTGATGAGTTTGTTCATCCCATTCACACTGATAGTTATGATTACCAACAGTGTATTTCCCTCCATCCTATCTTAGTCTGTTTATTCTTTCTTTCCCTCCTAAAAAAATGTGTTTTGCTTCTGACCATTGCCTCCCTTTTATCATTTCCCCCTCCCTTATATCTCTTATCCCCTTAGCCTCCTTTTTCCCTATTGGTTAAGATTTCTATACCCATTTAAGTGTGTGTATGTGTATATATATTTTTTTTCTTCCCTCTTTGAACTAATTCTGATGAGAATGAGGTTCTAGCATTGCCTACTCCTTCACCACTATAAAATCTCTTCCTTACATGCTGTGAGAAAAATTTCCCCCTTTCCCCAGTTTTCTCTTCTCTTTCTCACCCCTACATTTTTTTTAAATCATCCCAAAATAAACAATTCAAGGTCTATGTAGACTCTTCTAACTGCTCTAATAGTGGAAAAGTTCATAGGAGTTACATGTATCATCTTCCCAAATAAGAATTTAAACAGTTTAACTTTACTGAGTTCTTTATGATTACTTTTTCATGTTTACATTATGCCTCTCTTGAGTCTTATGTTTGAATGTCAAAATTTGTATTCATCACTGCTCTTTTCATTAGGAATGCTTTGAAAGTCCTCTATTATATTAAATATACATTTTTTTTCCTCCTGAAGACTTATACTCAGTTTTGCTTGGTAAGTTATTATTGGTTGTAATCCTAGCTCTTTTGCATTCTGGAATATCATGTTCTAAACCCTCCAATCCTTCAACATGGAAGATGCTAAATCCAGTGTTAGCCTAATTGTGGTTCCACAATATCTGAATTATTTCTTTCTGGCTGTTAGCAATATTTTCTCTTTGAGCTGGGAGCTCTGGAATTTGGCTATATTCCTGAGACTTCTCATTTTGTGATCTCTTTCAGGAGGTGTTTGGTGATTTCTTTCAATTTCTATTTTGCCTTCCAGTTCTAGAATATCAGGGCAGTTTTCCTTGATAATTTCTTGAAATATGATGTCTAGGCTCTTTTTTTGATCATGGCTTTCAGGTTGTCCAAAAATTCTTAAATTATTTCTTTGGTCCGTTTTCCAGGTGAGCTATTTTTCCAATGGGAAATTTCACATTTTCTTCTTTTTTTTTTTTTCATTTTTTCAACTTTATTTTATTGTTTCTTGAAATGTCATGGAATCATTTTGTTCCACTTGCCTAATTCTAATTTTAAAGGAATTTTTCCTTCAGTGAATTTATGTGCCTCTTTAACCATTAGGCCAATTCTGTTTTTTAAGGAGTTATTTTCTTCAGTATTTTTTTGGTACCTCCTTTACCAAATTGTTCTCTTAAAATTTTCATCTCTTTCATTTCTGTTCCCAGTTTTTCCTCCACTACACTTATCTCTCTCTTTAACTCTTCCAGGACTTTTGCTGGTTTTGGGTCCAACTAGCATTTTTCTTTTGAGATTTTGCTTGTACCTGTTCTCATACCGTTGTCTTCTACGTTTATGTCTTGGTATTACCTGCCACAGAGATATCTTTTTATGGTCGAGTTCTTTTTTTTTTTAAGTCTATTTCTTGCCTTTGTACTTTATGGTAAAGTTGGGTCCTGCTCACCTGGTGATGAGGAGGCACTGTCCTAAGCTCCAACACCCTCCACATCCACACACATTCAGAAACTCAGGAAGTTTACCCTATTACTTTCATGATAAAATATAAACTCTTCTGTTTGGCTTTTAAAATCCTTCACAGACAAGTTCTTTCCTACTTAAATTAGTATTACCATTTTTCAAATAGAATCTTTGAGAGGTGGTTGGTAGAGTTTTTATATGATCAACACTGACATTTTTTCCCCTAAAATGATTAATAAAGGATTTAACCAGTCAGGAATGGCAGTAATTAACTGAAGAGGATGATTAAGGTAAAGGCTCCCTACTTCAGGAAATTATTTGGGAACACAACCAGCACTAAATAGATTATACATTTATTAAATTATAACTATAAATTTATATGTTACAATATTGAAAAGGCAAGTTTTAACAAAGTGACCACAGAGTCCAATTAAAAGTTTTAAGGAGGTTTAATTATAATTTGATTAGCAGCTGGGCTGTCTCATAAGCCAATTAGGAAAAGATAGAAAGCAGCCAAGTAACACAGAAATACAGGGTCTTTTATACCATTTTGGGTTTCTAACAACATAATCAGTAACTAAAACTAAATTAATATCCAAGTATACTCTGTAACCAAAACTAAATTGGTATCCAGATACAATCTGTAACCAAAACTAATTGGTATCCAGGTATAAGCAATTAGTTTTCTATAATTAATTGGTTACTATACTAGATGACATCTATTCTTTATTATCAAGAAGGGTGAAATAGGGACCAGGAGAATGTGATGACCAGTATTGATGATAATGATAATCAGTATTTGATTAATCAAAAGCTGGACATGGAAACCAGGTGAGTGTGGTCACTCCACTATTAAGAGTTAGGTACTGGAGCCAGGAGAGTGAATAAGGGGTTGGGCATGGGAATGCAGACTTACTACCTGGGGGTGCATTCCCTACCCAGCACTGGCTGTTTCACTTGATTTCTATCTTGGGCTCATTCCAAGTTTACTGGGCCTGCTAATTCTTGGTTCAGTTTGGGTACACAGGGCTTACTGATTTCTAATTTCACAAAATATCACTTAACGGTTTCCTGGCTAATCTCCTGAGTCTATAGTTTAACTAGTTCCTGGCCACTACAATATATAAATGTGAATCTGTGTGTTATACCACATAGATACAAATTTATTGTAAACATATTAATATAAATTTATATTAAATATAGGATTTAGGCACAGGAAGACATCTTCAGGAATTCATCTCTGGCCTCAGACATTTACTAGCTGTGTGACCCCGGGCAAGTCACTTAATCCTACTTGTCTCAGTTTCCTCATCTGTTAAATGAGCTGAAGAACACCCCAAATGGAGCCATGAGGAATAACAATAATAAACATGGCACATACAATAACATCTGAAGTGTAGGATTTTAAAACACGTAATGCACGCAGGGTCAATGCAAACAGTTACCAAAGCGCGTTTTTACTGCTCAGGAGGAAGCCCTGCCTGGCTGGTGCAGCAGAGCTCCGGGATGGAGCGGGGGTGGGGAAGGCCCGAGTCACAACCGCAGCCCCGGCCCAGGCTTCAGCACTTCCCATCCCGGGGGGCGGGGTGCTCCGCCAACTTCCAGGCTCACCCCGGGTGGGGGGGGGGGGCCACCGGGTCGCCTCGGGGCAGAGCTCCGCTCCCCACACCCGAGACAGAAGCTTGCGGGCACCTCGGCAAGCCACCACGACCCGGCTCCCAGGCTCTCCTGGCCCGCTGCTCGGCCAGACCGCTGCACACGTGCCCAGGCCGGCCCGGCAGCGCGGCTCCACCGGGAAGCCAGGCCCCTCCAGGGAGGGTCCCGGAGAGGCGCAGATGGTCTGAGGTGACCTTGCACTCTCGCAGCACCGGTGAGGGGGGGGGGGGGGG
>CM053597.1:37475109-37509802 GCA_028646575.1 Pseudocheirus occidentalis | reverse complement strand
CAACCTGGAGGCCGACTGAGCGCGTTACCTGCTGGAGGTGCAGCTGGGCCGCGAGCGCCCGCGGCAGGTGGAGGAAGCAGTCCCGGGCGTGGGAGAAGGCGACGGTGACGGCCGCGACCCCTCCATCCCCGGAGCCCTCGAGGCGGCCACTGCCCCACATCGCGAGCGAGCGAGCGAGCGAGCCAGAGACTGACGGGGCCGAGCACCGATCCGCACTAGGCAGGAGACGTCGAGCGCCGAGAGGATCGATCGACCACAGCTACCCCAGCAAGCTTCTCGCCGGAGCGTCGCGAGGGGGCGGGACCACCAAGCCTCGTTTCCGCGCCAGCAAAAGACGGTGCATTCTCGCCCTCTCCCTCCACTCCGCATGCGTCAATAACCGTCATCTGCGCCCGAACCAATCCCAGGACGTTGCTGCCTGCTGTGCTCTCTGATTGGATGAGATGTTTAGGGGCCCGGCGGAAGCAGCTGACTTGGAAGGAGGACAGAATCGGAAAGGATGGCGGACTGTGGAGGGGAACTGGGTGGCTATTACCCTCACCATGCGCAACGAGCTGTTTGTGACTCGCGGGCCAAGTATCGGGAGGGTCGGAGGCCCCGCGCCGTTAAGGTGAGAGAGAAGCCAGAAGGCTTAGATGCTTCCCCCGGGCACCCAGACCTCTCCCATCCAGGCGCACCCTGTAAGGTTTGTTTAGGTAGCGGCTAGATGGGCAAACAGCGAAGCTACTTTGTTGGGCTACCGTGCTCGGGCTGTGGAAGAGAAAGCCGGGCCGTAGGAATCTTCCCGGGCCGTAGGAATCTTCCCATGCCGCAGGAATCTTCCCATGCCGCATTCGCCAGCCGGAACTCGAGTTCAAAGAGACTCCGCCTCGGCGAATCCCCCTAACTTGGTGGGTTCATGTTACCGAGCATTTCCCTCATAAGCGCAGCTCGGAGAGGGAAGTGCAGGCGGCAGCGCTGTTGTTCCCGTTTTGTGGATGAGGAAACTGAGTTCCAGAGAGCTTCAGAGTGATTGTTCACAAGGTCCCACGGCTAGGAAGTGTCCAAGTTGGAATCCCACTATAACACACCCAACTAAGGGCCATTTAACTGTTTTCTGACGGCCAGCCTCCAATTGTTAAGTATCAAGCCTAATTTTGCAACTCCCACCCATTGCTTCTGCTTTTGGGGTCAAACGGAACAAATCTTAATCCTTTTACGTGATTGCTCTTTAAATATTTGAAGACAGTCACTAAACATTTGCACTAAGGCATTGTGCTAAGCAAGGGTATGCAAAGAAAGGTAAAAGACAGTCCGTAGTTCCAGGGAGTTCACAGTCTGATGGCAGTGACAACGTGTACAAGATAAATTGGAGAGGGAAGACACTAGAAATAAGGATGAAGGAAGGCTTCCTGTAGAAGGTGAGATTTTAGCTGAGACTTGAAGTTTGGAGGCACAGTTAAAAAGAGAGCATTGTTAAGTCTTTTTTCTTCTTGGAATCATTTTTCAGACTCTCAGATCCTGTCACTGCTTTCTAAAGGAAGGCAAAAACAGTCCAGGTCAGTCTGCCCAAAGAGATGTGTTAAGAACAGGTGTATAAAGATAAACAGGGCTCTGTGGAGCTACTTCCTCTTCTACTATGCCAAAAGATCCAAAGTCCATTAGTATGTCGAAAATCTCAGATGGCTAGAAACAAGATAGACTTTTCATTTATCGGAGAATAGGCAAACAAACTGTGATGCATAAATGTAATGGACTGTTATTGTGCTGTAAAACACGAATAAATATAGTGTCCTACTTTTCCAATGTGGTTGTTAGTTTTACCAAACTTTTTTTGTACTGTATTATATGGGATTGCTCCTGAGGAGGAAAAAGAAGAAGGGATACGTTGAAACATATAGGTGTTATATAAGAAAAATATATCAATAAAGTTTTATTTTAAAGAAAACTTACAGATTGTAATGATTTGTGTTTTAGATTAGCATGTTATTTTCTTCTCAAGGCTCCAATTGAACTATGCGTTCATTCAGATTTTCAAATGAAGAAAATTATCTTCAGCCTACTATAACATGGATAATGAAAATTCACAGATAACTCACAATCCCCCTAGTAAATCTATAGTCTAAATACAAGTGTTGGACGGTTTATTCCTGTTAAACCAGAGGTTCTTAAACATTTTTTGTGTAATGGACCCCTTTAGCAATCAGATCCTTTGGAGCCATCTTCAGAATGTTTTTGTTGCACACATTCATAATTGAAGGAAATGTTAAATTTCAGTTACAAGTTAGTAAAAATAAATAAATAAGTAAAGATGCAAATTTTTTTTTTTCCCTGCCCAGGTTCACAATCCTCTAAAACCCATCCTAGGAAGCAATAGGCTAAGAACCTTTGCATTAAACTAGTAGAGTGGAGCCTGCTTTTGTTAAAAGACATTCTGGTGTAGCAGAAGAACATCATACTGCAAAGCAGGATATCTGAGTTTACTCTGTTTTAGGAGAGTCATTAGCCTAGCTTTGTGACCCAAGACCTTCCTTGGGTCCCAGTTTCCTCTTCTTTAATTAAGCAGGTGACTGAATAGATTCTAAAGTCTCTTTATACCCCTCAAAAGACTGATAATAATAACAGTTTTATTTTATCTCACTTGATATTAAATCCCACTTGGATTTATGCCAGATGAATAGTAAAGCATCATGATTATATATGTTCATGCTTATCTGTTTTTACATAGATCACAGGGTGAATGGGTTAAGTACATTTTAAAAACTACATAGAAGGGATTTGTTATTCTGTGGTTGGTCAAACCATATTAGTTGATAAATTACTCTCAAGGCTGGGCTCTGGCCTGGGTAAACTTTATTATGGGAATTTTAGGTACCACATAGGCAGATAAATTGAACTCTGTCCAAAGGAATGTGAGTGGGATAGTGAAGGAACTGGACATTATGTCATGTTAAGGACTGACTGAAGAAGCTGAAGACAGCCTGGAGAAGAGAAGATGGGGAGCGGGAGGGGCAGGAGCAATATGGCAGCTGCTGTCCACTGCTTCAAGACCTCCTGCCCTTTGGGGGAGGAATTTTGCTGACCCCCAAAGGGCAGAACTAGTAGCAATGGTTAGAAGTTGAGAGACCCAGACCTTAGTTCCATATATGGAGAATTTTCCATACATCCGTGTCCTAAAGTGAAATGATTTGCCTCAAAAGAGCGATCAAGTTTCCTCTTAACTCTATGTCTTTAAAAGATATTGGAAGATCACGCATCAGAGGTGCTATAGAATTTATTCCTACTTTGTTATGGGTTGGACCAGATGTCCCCTGAGTTCTCTTCTATATCAGAGATTCTGTGATAAATATACAGGCAGATCTGTTCAAGAAAGTATGAAAAACGTGAATACATCTGTATTTCCTTTAGGTTTATACAGTCAATTTGGAATCTCGGTACTTAATCATTCAAGGAGTTCCCGCACTGGGAGTGATGAAGGAGCTGATCGAGCAGTTTGCATTATTCGGTGCTATTGAACAATATAATGCTCTAGACGAGTATCCAGCAGAAGAGTTTACAGAAGTGTATTTAATTAAATTTCAAAAATTACAAAGCGCAAGGTAATGTGGATGCCTCTCAGAGTTCTTCCTCCTCATCACCATCCTAGACCAAGATTTAGCCTTTATTCATACCTATATTACACAAAAATCCTGTACTTTTAGGCCCAGTTTAAGATTTATTTCTTCTACAAAGCTCTCTCATTTCAACCCACATTAAGCTTTCTCTTCTGATTCCCAATAGCACTTAGAATCTGTAGCACAAATTCCAAGACTTTATGCTACCTTGTATAATCTATTTACTCGTTTTGTCTCAGCATTTATCGTGGCACCTGGCATATAGTAGGTACTGAATGATTATTGATTGATTGTCCAAATATATTGTAAGCTTCTTGAGATCAGAAACCTGTTTTTCTACTACTTTTGCATCTTCTCATAGTGATGGGTATAGAAAAGGTGCTTGATATTTTTGTAAGATATCCTTCCCACTTTCTTAATATGTTTTTATATATTTTTTACAATTATTAATAATTTTTAAAGTTAGCTCTTTCTGAAATTATAGAATCTTCATCCTGTCATTTGAGGACCTGGAGGTCCCAAGTACCTTACTGTTCTTACTTATCCCCTTCTTTCACAGACTCATTAATTTAGAGTTGGAAGGCAGCTCAAAAGTTGCCTGGCCCAACTCTGATTTTAAGAATGGGAAACTGTGTCTCTGATAGATTGAGAGATTTGTCCAAGGATACAGAGGTAACTAGGTGGTGGAATGGATAGAGCACTGGCCTTAGAGTCAGGAGGACCTGAGTTCAAATCCAGCCTCAGACGCTAACTTTGTGACCCTGGGCAAGTCACTTACCCTGTTAGCGTCTGTTTTCTCATCTGTAAAATGAACTAGTGAAAGAAATGGCAAAACCACTCCAATATCTTTCTTTGCCAAGAAAACTCCAGATGGGGTCACAAAATTGGACGTCACTAAACCGACTCAACAGAGGTAGTATGGGGAACTTGACCCTAGGTACTCTGACTCCAAAGCCCAGATTTCCATTATACCAGCTCCTCCTCCAAAGTGCTTTCATACATACTGCCTTGCTCACTGTTCCATCTCTCACCTTCGTAGTCTTCCATGTTGGGCACGCCCTACTTTGCTCACCTCTGTTTCTTCAGATTCCTAGTTTCTCTCAAGACTCATCTCAGGTACCACCTCTTAGACAAGGCCTTTCTTGATCTCCCTTATGGTTAATGTTTCCTGCTTTGTGAAATTACTGTGTGATATTTTGTATACATTTTATGTTATCCGCAAATACATTATGCTCCCCCACTGCCCATGCCTTCCTGCAGCTCCTTGAGGACAGAAACTGTTTAGTTTTTTACTTTCGATCTGTCCCCAGTGCTTAGGGCAATAGTAAGGACTTAATAATTGTTTGTTGAATTTAAAATGCCATATTCCAGGTGGGTATCATGGGTCACTTAGCTCAACTGGTTAGCACATGGTGATAAGAAAACTTAAGTAGAGGCAGTCATGCTGTAGTATCATAGAACGCATGTCAGTCACTGGGCTTGAGGCTGAACCCTGGGTCTACTCATTTAAGACTTAGTACAAGTCTCTTCACTTCTGTTTTTTTTTGTAAAATGAAGATTGGAGTAGATGAGTCCCTAAAGTCCTCTTTGGCTCTAAATCTTAACATGTATGATCTAAATTCATCACTCACTTGCCCCATAAATGGACCATTTAGCTCTGCTCAGAGAGTAGCTTTGTTCCATGACTCCAGATTATACCCCCGACTGTCCAGCTGTGTCATTTATGTGCCATTGGTTCAAGGTAGACTGGAAGAGAGGATGTGAAAGGCTCGTTGCAAACCTAGCATGTTTGGAAAAACAACTCCAAATATTTTTACTGTGCAGTTGTGTCTGACTTTTTGTGAGCCCATGCACCGTTGCACGCCAGGCCCTTATATTCTCCCCTATCTCTCTAAGTCTCCTCAAGCTCATGTTCATTGCTTCCGCGATACTGTCCATTTCGCTCACCCTCTGGTGTCCCCTTTTCCTTTCAGTTTTTCCCAACATCAGTAATTGATCCTAGGTCAACCTACAGGTTCATCTTCATTTAGGAACAAGCATATTTAATGTCAGGATCGTTCAGAAACTATAGAATTTGAGAATCTCAAAAGTTTGACTTTGTCAGTGGATTGTAAGCTACTTGGTTGTGTTGTCAGTTTTAGTGACCCTGGATTGATATACTGTACCCTTACCCTCTCGTTTCTATTTAGGATAGCCAAACGAAAACTGGATGAGCGGAGTTTTTTTGGTGGTTCGCTTCATGTGTGCTATGCTCCAGAATTTGAAACAGTACAAGAAACCAGGGAGAAACTACAGGAGAGGCGACAATATATAGCAAGAACAACTGGGGTTAAAGGTTTGCAAATAGCCATCTCATTTTCGTTTTTGATAATAGCTTGAGTCAGTGGGCGCCGATCCCTGCTCATTTGGTGAGTGCATCCACGTTCGCCTGGCAACTGGCTGCATTGCCAGATGTCCTGCCTGATGTTCTCCATTGACCTCCCCAGCTGCTTAGAGTATAATCATGGGTTTCTGAGTGATCAGGATAGACTGTGTCCTGACAAGAGCAGCCAGAAGGAGGGTTCTATATTTCCCATGTTCGATATTTCTAGGAATCATCTTTGGCTTGCCCCTTTAAGCCCAATCAGTTACCCAAGTCTTACCTCTATAACATATCTTACAACTTCCCCTCCCTCCTATCTCTCACGTGAATTATTTTAAAAGCTTCTAGAACTAGTTTCCTGCCTTCAGTTTCTTTGCCTTCTAATCCATCCTTCATATAATTGCTAAAATAATCTGCCTGGTACAAACATATTATGTTTTTAAAATAGCAAATTCTTTTGCCTGGAATTTTATGCCTTCTGAAATATGTCCTTACTTCACACTCTTCTTCATTTCTTGTGTTCTAGCCAAATTGAAATACTTACTGTTCCTAGATCTGTTTCTGCATTTTCCAGCTTCTCTGCATCTGCTCATACTTTGCTCACCCTTTGTTGATAAAATCCTTTTCTTCCTTAAAGGCCAGTCAGGTGCCACAAATTTCATGAAGCTTTCCCTAGTTAAAAGTGGCCTTTCCTTCCTCACATCTTCCTGGAGCAATTTGCTTGACTACTTCCTTTCCCTCAAATTTATGAATTAAGGGGAAATATGGACTAGACCATTAGGACATATCTATGGGAAAACTCATCTGTTAACATTTTCTTGCATTTCATAAAAATCACATATTGCGTGTTTTTCAAAATGACTAAAATAATCAACTCTTTCTAATTTTTTCTTTTGAAGTTTTGGAAGATAAAGTCCAACCACTGACAAAGAAAAAAACGTATACAGAACATACAGTAACAAAAGATCGCAGGAGTAACGTTGAATTCAAGGCATCTGAATTTTGTGCAACCCACTCAATCACTTGTACTGAGAATCCATGGAATTGTCATCCTGACTCTCATAATTCAACTCCATATCATGTCTCCTCCAAGTGTGCAGCCTCCCAATCAGGAGAGCTTTTAGAGGGAGCATTGATCTCCTCTCATCACAACGGAAACTATAACAAAACTATGTCAGGTTGTTACCAGAATAACTCTTTGATTCAGAGTATGGAAATGGCTAAAACGTCATTAAACTATCTTGAACCACCAAGGGTTATTCCCTCTAATAATGGGATTGCTAGATTTATGCCTCGAACAACTCAGCTGCAAGAGCGAAAGCGGAGAAGAGAAGAAGACCATAAACTTGGAACTTTTCTTGAAACAAACCCAAGAAATGAAGAGGTTATTATTGGGCCCCAGCTACCAGAAATCCCCAAAGTGGATATGGAGGATGAGTCTTTAAATATGTCAGCTAATTTAATCCGAAATAAGCTTAAGGAGGTATGTACATTTTTGAAAGCTTACTTTCAAAGAGTATTTCATTTCTTAAAAGCAACTCAGGAGAATGTCATCTGTGGCTTTTAATCTATATTATTTAGTTTTTACATTTATGGAATGTTCTTCCTTCAAACCATATTGATTCATAACAAAATAGGTCAATATTAAGAGTGAAACGTTAGTGCTTTTCTGTCAGTCCTTGCCTTAAAAACAGTGGAGTGATTATTTTCCTGGTTAGCTTAATAAAGAACATTTTATGAAATTATTTTACCCCCAAATTCAGTTTTTCTTTTAGTTTGTATGTTGCTTCTAGCCTCTTCTTGAAAGGGAGAAAAGGAACCATACAGTAATAACACAACTCTAAGGCTTGAGCACATAGGCCCACTTGTAGGTATTCAGCACCAGACTCCAGGAAACAGTTTTCTTGCTTCCAATACTTCACCTCCTACTTCTTTTTAGCCCCTTACAGTCTGACCTTTGAAACCACCTACATTTTCTAAATTTCAGAGTCACCAATGACGTCATGGCCTTTTCTCCATCCTAGTCTTTCTTGACTTCTTTTGCAGACTTTGAAACCAAGCACTTCCTTTTTATGGACATACTAGTTGTGATTTGATTATGATTGCTAGTGACACGATTTCCTCTTATTTGCCCTGCTTACCTGTCAGACTGCTGGCTTTTCTATCTTCTTGACTGAATCATCATCTGTGACTTATCCTCAAGTGTTGGTGTAAATCCCAAGGTTCTCTTTCTTTCTGTTGGTTCCCCCTTTCGGTTAACAGCCCTTAAGCACCTACTGTGTTTTAGGTATTCCCCTGGGTACTGGGGAAACAGAAGCAGTGAAACAAGCCCTGGCCTCAAGTTTACATTCTACTAGAAGAAACAAAAGTGTGCAAATTAAGTAAAAATAAAGTCAATATAAGATTAACTGGGGCAGGAGGAGGGCCCCTGGCAGCTGAAGAGATCCAGAACTACTTTGTGTTGAAGATAATGCATAAGGTGACCTTTGAAGAAAACTAGGGATGGAGAAACCAAGGAGGGCATGGGGGCAGCCAAGTACAGACATGGACATGTTACATTGGCAGCTGTGAAGGATGGAGTGGAGAGAGAGAGATTTGAGGCAGAGGGGACGATAAGGAGACTATGGCACTAGTTCAGTCCAGAGTTCTAAGGTCCTGAGCAGGGCAGTAGCCGCCTGAGTAGGGAGATGGGGGACCAATGCAGGACTTGTTGTAGAGGCAGACCCAACAGGACTCAGCCACCGGTGGGTCACATGGGATAAGTCAGAGGGGAAGTGGTCGAGATGAGGCACAAGTTTTACGTCTAGATGACTGGAAGAATGGTGGTGCTCTTGACACGTAAGGTGAGGTGTGGGAGAGTTGTGGGCTTTTAGAGGGAAGACAACGAGCTTTGTTTTGGATATGATGCCTTAAGATCTCCTCGCCCTCTGTCTTGGTGAGCTTTTCACCTCCTGTGGATTCAGCTGTCATCACTCTGCACATGACTTTCAAAACTGCCTAGCCCTAGACATCTCCCCATTAGTCCAATGGAGATCTCAGACTGAGCATGTTAAAAATCAACCTCCTTTCTCCCCTCCCTCCCCCAGTGCTTACTTAAATCTTAATTTCCATGTTGTTATCATAAGAAACATTGTCCTAATCATCTGGGTTCGCAACCTCAGGCTCATTCTTGACTGTCTCATAGCCAGTCATTTGCTGTATGTTGTAGAGGCAAAATCTGCAAGACCTCTTGTCTCTGTCCCCTTTTCTTCACTTACATGACCATAGATCAGATTCAGGCTATCACTTCCCTACTGAATTATTAAAGTAGCCTTTTGATTGATCTCCCTGCCTCCAATCTCTCCCATCATCAACCCATCAGTTCTTGATTTAACAGTCCTAAAGGACAGTCTGGGTACCTGTGTCACTCCCCTGACTCGAGTATCAGTGGATTTCTATTAACTTCTTGGCATGTGAAGTCCTATAAGATCTAGTTCCAAACTATCTTTCATTTTTAAAAATTTAACTTGATTTTTATCAATTAACAGAAATCTTTTTTTCTCTCCTTCTCTCCCCTCAACCCTTGAAAAAGAAAAACCAAAACCTTTGTAATAAATATATAGAGTCAAGCAAAACAAATTTCCTCTCTAGCCACATCCAAAAAAAATGTCTTCATCTTCCCCGAGTTGGTCACCTGTCAGGAGGTGGAGAGCATGCTTCCTTCGTTCACCCCAGCGTCTCTGGGTCTGGTTGGTACCATTGTGTGGTCACTCTCTCTGCTCACGTCACCCTAGATCAGTTCCTTCAAGGCTTCCCAGGTGTCCATGGAGCTATCCCACCTTCATCATTTCCTATGGCACAGTAGTCTCCTATTATGTTCACGTGCCATTACATCACATTCTTTGCCTCTACAAAGAAGAGCTTTGTGTATATGAATCCTTTAACTTTTTTTTTTTTTTTTTTTTTTGCTTTTTGGAGGGCAGTTGGGGTTAAGTGACTTGCCCAAAGTCACACAGCTAGTTTTTGTGTTAAGTGTCTGAGGCTGGGTTTGAATTCAGGTACTCCTGACTCCAGGGCCGGTGCTCTATTCATTGCGCCACCTAGCTGCCCCCTTTAACTTTTTCTTTGAGCTCTTTGGGGTGGTTCTAGTAGTGGTGTCATGGGATCAAGCTCTGTCTCCCGACTGATTTCATGTTACCCCCTTCCCATATTCTGTACTCTAGCCACATTGACCTGCTTGTTATTCCTTGTACCTGGCACTCCATCTCTTACCTCCACACCTTTGCATAGGCTATCCTCCATGCTTGGAATGTCTTCTCTCCTCGCCTCTACCTCTTAGAAACTTTAGAATCCCTTGGCTTATTTTTTCTGAGAAGCATTATCTTTCTGCCGGAAAGGACAGAATTAAAACGGCTTCACAGGGTGCTGAACCCTAACCTAAGAAGGAAGATGGTGAAAGTGCACTGTTCTGGTTCTGGTCCCAGGGCCCAAACAAGCTATGTTTAGGGGGTAGTGAAAGGACTGGCTTGTCTGTCATCAGTTATCAGATCATGGAGGATGGGAAAGAGGCCCTAAGACTAGAAGGGAGGAAGGATTTAGGAAATGGCCGCTTCATGCTGAGTGCTTTACAAATAGTAGCTCATTTTGTCCTCACAGCCCTCCTGGGAAGTAGGTGAGGAACTCATGGCAAACGAAGTTTAGTGACCTGCCCAGGATCACACACAGCTAGTATGTATGTGTATGTATGTGTCTGAGGCCAGTTTTGAACTTGGGTCTTCCTGATTCCAGGCCCAATGCTCTCTCTACTGCCTCACCAACACTCTGATTAGAGGGACAGATGCCCCAGTTTAAAGTCTGCAGTGAGTGAACTTGACAGTTCCTAGAAAAATCCTAGAACATACAGTTTTTAAAATTCAGTTTTATTTTCACATCCACCTTCTCTGTTTCCCTCTCCCTCCTCCTTATTCTATTGAAAATGCAAGTCCAGCAAAACAATTTACCACATTGGCCCTGTCCAAAAAGAGATGCCCCGTGGGTACTGGTGAACCCTCTGCCTCTCTGGAGTTGTGGGTATCCTGCTCTGTCTTGAGTTCTCTAGAATTGTGGGTAGTCATTGTGTTGATCACTGTTCCTAGATCTTTCAGAGTTATTTGTGTTTACATCATTGTTGTTCTGGCCCTTCTCACTTCCCTTTGCATCAGTAGAACATGCTGCTAAAGGGATGGTTACTGAAAATCTAAAGAGGAGGTGATGATGACAAAGAGAGAATCACAGCATCAAGCACTGCTAGCCCAGTGTCTTGCCTGCGGTGGGTACCCAGCAAAGTCACATAATAAAAACAAAGCGGTTCATTACAGACTAGCTGCATTTCTTTTTTGCTGGTAGTTCCAGAAGGTCATAGAAATTATTTACCTAGATCTTAGGAAACTATTTCGCGTCTTTGATGCTGCTGTGAACAGGATGGAGAGAGGTAGGTTAGCCAATGGCAGAGTTAGCTGGACTCATAACTCGATGAGTCACTGGATCCAAAGTAACTAATGCTTCAGGTACCTTGAAGGAGGAGGTTGTTTAGGTCTCAGAGGCCTGTGCTTGGCATTGGGCCATTTATATCTTTATTAGTGACTTGGGTAACAGTGCCTAGCATGCTTCTCAAATTTGCAGATAACAGGTAGGAAGGAGTATGTTGACTTAGTCAGTATTCCTCCAAATTCCTGACAGTCTAGGATGTTAGACTGAATCTAGTAAGAGGAAACTGAATAGAGAGAAATGTAATATACATTGAGGTTCAAAAAATCAACTTCATAATGTCAGATGGGGGAGCATAGGATTAGATTAGTTCATCTGAAAAAAAGATCTGGGGATGTTAGTAGACTGCAATCAGTGTGAGTCAAATTTCATAGCCAAAAACCTAATGCAGTCTTAGAGTACATTAGAATGATAACTACAGAACAATCTAATCATTTTACAGATAAGGAAACTGGCCCAGGAAAGATTAGTGATTTGCCCAAAGTCACATGGCAGTAAGTGCCTTAGCCAGGATTTGAACTCACGTCCCTTGACTTCAGTACTTCACAGTCAGTACTCTTTTCCTTTTGCCACACTGCTTCCCAGTAAAAGCGGTATAGTGGTCTAGGACCAGGAAAGCTATAGTGCCCTGTACTCTACCCTGATCAAAGCACACTTGGAATGCTGTGTTCAGTTCTAGGGGCCATATTTTAGGAAGGACATTGATTTAAACCAAAAACTGTCTGCACAAGGACGACCATTGTCACACTAAAGTGCTTTGAGATCACACCATATGAGGATTGGTTGAAGAAAATCAGTTTATTTCTACTGGAAAAGAGAAGGTGTGTTGGGGGCATGATAGTCCTTTAAGTATTCATGTGGAAGAGTGATTAGGTTGTTTCTGCTTCGCTCTAGAGCAAGAGCTAAACATTGCAGAGGCAGATGGAGAGAGGGTAGGTGTGCCCGCAAAGGGCATGGGCTGCTCCAGAAGGATAGTGGGTTGTTGTCTCTCACTAGAAGTTTATGAGGAAAAGGAGGAAGGATTCTTTGATTAGTTGTTAAGGTGAGTTGGGAAAGATGGCTTCTTGGTTCCTTCCTACTCGGAAGTGATAAAGTTCCTCATTTACATTTCAGAAATGGTGTTAAAGAAGGGGCAACAACAGTAGGATAGGGTCTGTTTAGTGAGTAGATTTATGAACCCTCAGGGAAACAGGATGGTGTTGGGAAATAAGATAAAATACCAACACCCACATACATTTTCCCAGATGTTTTAGTGGACTTTTTTTAAGCACCTAGATATAAAGGAGGTGGGTAGAAGGAAGTGTGATTGCTGTTCCCCTTAGATTCTCCAGGGCCCCCCCCCATCCTCCCACCTGTCCCTTGGTAGGTTTTTGTTCTTCTGAATATACCAAATGTGAAAACTTGGAGCAAACCACATCATACACAGAGAAGTTGAGGCTGATCTTTTGTGATCTTCAGCTAACAAAATGACTTTACTTTTAATAGAATTCACAGATAAATCTTTCCTCCATTTGTTTTTCCCCTCATTTCCAGTTCTCCCATCTCTTTTCCCATCAGTCTCCCCTGTACTCCACAATTAGCAGGAGCACTAGAAGTAGCATTAGTGTTTTGGATCCACTTTCATTGTTGTAAGGGGATCTTCCACAAAGAAAACATCCTCTCTTTCCTCTACCTCACTAAATCAATCAGTCAAAATAGATTTTCCTGAAACTTTCCAAGGAAATTTATTCCGTCTCTTTGTGGGTCAGCAGTGTTCCTCTGATACCTGTTCCTGCTCTTTGAACTCCAGTCAGCTTCCCCCAAAGTGTGCTAAAGAGAGGATGGAGTGAAATTGTGTTGACTGTACTTCCCCCCTAGAATTTTATTAACATGTGTGCCCAATAATGAGAAGCAGGAAGAAAATGATTCTTGGTGTTTTTTTTTAACTAGGTAATTTCTTCCCAACCACAACATTCAGAGGACAAGCTGGAAGATCCAAATAAAGTTCGTCCTTTAAAACAAAGAAGAAGAATATAGAAGACAATGGATCTTGAAATCAACATATTACCTTTTCCAAAAAAGATCACTTATTTAATTTTATGACTTTTATTACTGTCACTATTTCATATTCGTATATTCTTTGAACATTAAAGTAAATGATTCAATCTCATCTTTAAAATTGGGGTCCTATTTGTACTTGCTAAGACATAAATGTCTTCTTTTGATGTATATTTTTAAAATGTAGACACTCCATTATTTTCACATGTTTTATGCTTTTGCCTTAAAATAGCAGAACACTTCATGTATCTGAATGTTTAGTATGATTCATAATATAGATACAGTTTACAGCAGCCAGGATCCATTTTTTATTTGTGTTTGCTCCGGATTCAGCTGTTCACAGTTGAAATTCGTCGTTTATGTCTCTGAATACCACAGTTTCAAATTCAAGACACTTCTGGAAAACAAAATGGGCCATAATTGAATGTGTTAGGTATACAGTGTTACAATTTAGTTCACATGCGTCTTTAACAAGTGACTCATTGAAATATTAATTTTGCTAAAATTTTTATTTTTTCCATTTTTCCTTATATCCAAACCTAGTTTAGAGGGGAAAAGGCTTGAGCAGTAGATGGAAAGAAGTTGTTGGTGTCTATAGGGAGGACAACTGATGAACTGTTAAAAAACCATCTTTAAGACAAGCTATCAAGTCTTTCAGATTTCTCAAACTGTCTTTAACTTTGAGGTCCTTCTTTTGGACCAGACCTGTTATTTGCTCATGTAGGGAACTCCCCATGGGGCAGGCACTCGCCCTGCCACTTAGAGCCCTAAAGAGTAGCCAGGGACACTCACAGGTTAAGAGACTTGCCCACTCATACAACCACCAGGTGTCAAGAGACTGGACTTGAACCTAGGTTCACTCCATGCTGAGCTTTTTACCCACAGTGCCCTCTTGCAGTTACAAGTTACTTTGTATCTCTTTATACATGTTCCCCTTGAGCTCTCCCCACCTTCAGCAGAATGCCGTCTCCCCAAGGGCAGAGACTACTTTCTGGTTTTGTATCCCCATTTCCTGATACAGTGTCTTGAACATAATAGGCAATGACTGCTTGTTGAATTGAATATATTCTTCCTTGAGTTAAAGAAGATTCTTTGCAAAGTACTGCTGCTTAAAGGAGGCCACACTCTTCCCACAGGTGAACTCAGGTTCCTTGAGAACAGGCTCTAGGTAGGAAGAAGTGTAATATTTAATGCAAAGAACAAGAAGACTTTATGGAAGGAGGCGGCCTGCTAGGGGCCCTTTCTTGGATCTCCGTGGGTGTGGTACGGCATACATTAAGGAGGATGGTTTGTTAGTACCTCAATTTCTGGTAAACACGGGCCAAAGACCTCTAGCAAAAGGTGGTCTTTTTTAACAGCTCGTTCAAAGTCTTCATAAGACAGCTTCCCATCATTATCATAATCCTAGGAAGAAAAATGATCATTTCTTAGCAAATAATAATTTAAGCGAGCATTTGTATAGCACTTTTAAGGATTACAAAGCCCTTTACAGGTATTTCATTTTAACCTTCAGAGATAAGTGCTCTTATTATCCCCATTTTACAGATGTAGAAACTAAAGCAGAAAGTTAAATGATTTGCCCATGGTATCACAGCTAGCAAGTAGATAAGGTCAAATTTGAACTTAGGTCGTCTAGGCCCAGCACTCTCCATCATACCTTCCTATCACTCCCCAACTCAATGAGCTTGGTACCTGGCTCACAATTCTTTCTCTAAATCCTGCCCTCGTACTTGGGGGGACTGTGGCATACATATTGACTCTCCCTCAAAAATTCTAACCACTCAGTTCCTCAACCTACTCCCTTCCCATGAGCTTGCTCCTCCACCCAACCTCAGCCATGCACAAACATCATTGTATCCTTGATCTTGTCATCACCCACAAATGTACCACCTCCATGTTCATGAATTCCAAAATCCCCTTTTCTGACCACAATCTGTTGGCTTTTTACCTTTCCTTCTGCCTTCCTTATATAACCCTACTCTTTATCCTCAATGGGATCTCCAATCCCTTGACTCTAATTCTCTTCCAGGCCATCTCCCCTGCACTCTTCTCATCTCGACTCCTTGGTGAACCAATTCAACTCTGCTGTCTCCTCCTCTCTTGAATCCCTTGCCCTCATATTTCTCATTATGCCCAGCCAAGTTTCAGTCTCAGGTAGAGAAAATCATGTAATTGTTCCAACTGGGTCAACTACAAATACATGCTGCATGATCTCAATTGGGCCCTCACTGCTGGTAGGCAATCCTACTGTACCTCACTTATCCCCTTACTATCCCACTCTCCAGATCTCACCCCTCTTCAAACTTCCCCTGCCTCCGCTTCCTCCCACTCTCTTGGCTGAGGACCTTGCTTCATATTTTACAGAAAAAAATTGAGACTGATCACCATGAGCTCTCTTTTCCCCTTTTTCTCATCTTCTATCAGGGTTTCTGACCACTTTGTCCTCCTTCACCCCATCTCACAAGATGAAGTGCCTTACTCTTGACCAAGGCTACTCTATCTGTTCGACTGATCCCATTCCATCGTCTCTCCTCTGACAGATTACCCTTCACATAATTTTCAGTTTCTCACTTTCTACTGATTCATTTCCTCCTGCCTATAAACATGCCCAAGTCTCATTCTCAAAAAAACCCTCATTTGATCTTTCCACCCCATCACTCTCTACTTCTGACTTTTGTGGCTAAACTCCTTGGAAAGGCCATCTATAAATATGCCTCTACTTTCCTCTCACTCTCTTCTTAACCCCTTTACAGTCTGGTTTCTGACCTTACCATTGTGCTGAATCTGCCCTCTACAGAGTTACCAATGGTTTCCTAGTTGCCTAATTCTGAGGCTTTTTCCTCCATGTGCATTCTCCTTGACTTCCCTCAGTCTTTGACACTGTTGATCACTCTCTCCTCCTGGATACTGTCTCTATGATTTTAGGACACACACATATAGGTACATATACACACATATATACATGAAATATGTACATATTCAGCAGTGGTTAACTAACTTTATAAGGAAAACTACTAATGGTACAGCTAATTCAGACTACTAAAAAAGTTTTTGATGAAGCCTCAGACACTAGCTGTGTGACCCTGGGCAAGTAATTTAACCTGTTTGCCTCAGTTTCCTCAACTGTAAGTGGGGATAACAGCACCTGCCTCCCAAGGAGGTTGTGAGAATTTCATGATAGAATGTTAACAATGTGCTTAGCTCAGTGGATAGTACATAGAAGGTGTTAATAAATATTTGTTTCCTTCTTTCTTATTATTACAAAAAAAAAAATTTGGACAGGAGGTAGATTGAAATCTGCCTTTGTACTATTTATAAGATTTCACCAAATGAACTGATAAAAGATCAACCTATTGTGGGTCACCAAATCACTTTATATTAAATGACAAAGTATTTTGGGAAAACCTACTCAGTTATTTATGTGAAACTGTGTGTTCTGAGTGCATGAAGAGTTACCAAGTATAGGACATGTTCCCTTCCTGAAAGAACTTACATCTCGTTGTGGGACACAAAGTACATCAAATAATGAGAAAAATTGTATAATTAAGCTCTAAATTTTATCATAAGATCAGGAGTTAGATAAGGGAAGGCACAATGTGTGCTAGAATTACAAGGCCTTGTAGATGAAAAAAACAGTCTAGCCAGTACTTAAAACATGAATAATAGGATCTGACCAGACACCAGCTGTGTGACCCTGGGCATGTCACTTAAATATAAATCTCAGCCTCAGTTTCCACATCCAAAAAAATAAAAGAGGTTCCCACTCTACTCATTTCATCTTTAACAAAACAGATAAGATTTCACAGGTATCCACATTTTATAGATGAGAAGACTTAATGGTTATTCCCATTTTACAGATGACAAAGGTTAAGAAAGATTAAGCATCTTGCCAATGGCCACTAACAAATGTCACAAGGAGGATTCTAACCCAGGCTGCTCCTGACATCTAGTTTAGTGCCCTTTCAACTGTATGCTGCCCCCACAAAATGCCCACTCATCAAGATTAATTTAGTGGCAGTGGTGCTGAATAATGGGGGGCGGGGAAGACTAGTGTCAAGGGAACCAGGTAAGAGATTTACAATGATCTAGGCATAAGCCCTAGAGTAGAAACTAGCTTTTGTCCCAAAAAATGACATTTTATGAAAGACAAAATGTTGGATAACAAAAGTGGCTTCATTTGATAATGAATTGTATGATCGAATACCCTAGAATTCTATTTTATCTATTGCCTATGGTGGAAAACAAGTCAATATTTTGTTTCGTTTTCTCTGTTCTGAAGACTCAATCGCCATTTTTTGCATACTCACCATTTTCTTCAGTGCTAATTCTACTAATTCTTTTATTCCTTCATCTGGATCTTCTTCAACTGAATGTCTGAGGAGACTATTCTTCAGCATGTCAAACATTTCTTCTTGGGAAATGTATCCATCCCCATTCAAGTAATAAACTCGGTAACAGTCTTTTTAAAGCAGAAGGAAAAGCATTACTTTTAGATGAACAATTAACATTGTTTCATTTCCCTCTCAACTATCACAATGCATTATATTATCAGTATTATATTTTATAAAATATAGGAGGCAAATTAGCCCAGTGGAAAGAGTACTGATGTTAGCATCATAGGATCCAAACTGGTCCTCAACTGTAGTACGTGTTGGACTAGATGACCTCTAAAGCTCCTTCCAGCTCTACATCTATAATATGGTACTATTTGCAAGTGGAATACAACAGCAGCACCTTTAAAACATATTCTCAAAAACTAAGTAGGATTTATACTAGGAATCTAAGGATTATTCAACATTGGGAAAACAATAAACATAACCAAAAAATTTGTAAATCATATTATCATGTCAGTAAATATTGAAAACTTTCTCAATAAGATGATATCCATTCATGATTGAAAATAAAACTAAGAATGAAAAGAAACAGATATTTCCTTCCTCACACACACAAAAAGTATTTACTTGAAAACTAATGGAAAAACATTAAGAAGCTGGGCATGCTTGTACATACCAGTAATCTCTGCTAAGGGGGAGTTTGAGCTCTGTATTTCCAAGCTGCAGTGGTGTAATAGCAACCACACTGGCATACCCAGGATGGCTGCTAGCACAGGTTCTTAGATCTGCTTTACTAGGAAAGATAGCTGTTCAAGGGGTAACATTCTTTTTAAATTACACTCATTAGTTCAGGGGGAAAATCAGCACCTTGAAATTCAGAGAAAATTCAAACAAAGAAAATAGAGAAAATACAAGCAGAGAAATAAAGACCAACAGACAGGGCTTCTAACTGTCTGAGAAATTAGCACAGATCAACAGACAGATCCAATCATCTGACCAAGGCAACACATACATAGTTACCAGAGAGATAAGCACCAATATCTGCATTTTTCAAAGGGGGAGACGAGGAAGGAGGGGTGCTCCTTAACAATTACCCAGAGTCTCATGTGGTCAAATCCCAAGAACATTCTTCCAATGAGTGAGCCCTAAAGCAAAATGCTAATGTCAGAGTATACACACACACACACACACACACACACACACACACACACGAGCGCGCGCATACACACACATATATCCCCTTTTTTTTAGAGCCAGAGGGCATCACAAACCTCCTACTCAGTGCCTAGTAAGAAATTAACAAAAGGTGTGAAAGTCTTCTTACATGTGAGCTTCTCCTAAGCAAGCCTCCCTTAATGGGCTCCACCTGAGGTCTATTAATGGGTGGGGAAGATCTTATATCTCATTAACATTACAAGTGGGCTATGCCAATTAGGTGTCTAAGTACATCATTTGGGTGAAGAGCTTTTGTATGTGATTGTGGGAGGGGAGAGAAACCAGGTTGCCTAAAGAGGAGTGAACCAGCCCTGGTACAAAACAGCAGCTCCAAGCTTCTATGATAATCAGACTGAGACTGGGTCTATTGGTAGCTCCAGAACTTATAGACCAGGTAAGAAAAGGAGACCCAGTATTTAAAACAAAAATAAAACATTAAGTACATTACCACTTTAAACAGACACAAAATAAAGGTGCACATTCTTGCTACTTTTTTTGACATATGAAATGTGAAAAATTATATTAAGATTGGAAAAAAATTAGAAAGATTAATGTAGAAAATGAAGTGGTAAAAACATTATTATTTGAAGATGCCACAATTACTTGCCTAGAAAATGCACACATCTCAGGAAAAGAAAATAATTTATCAAGGTGGCAGGATATAAAAGAACTCCATTAAAAATTATTTGCATGCTTGGCAGAATCAAGATGACAGAGAAAAGTCAGGGACTAGCCAAAGTTCTCTCAAATTCCCCTCCAAATGACTTTAAATAATGCTTTAAAGTGAATTATGAAACTCAGAACCCACAAAAAGATGGGTGGAAACAATTTTCCAGCCCAATAAAATTTAGAAGGTTGGCAGAAAAAGTCTATTGCACTGGATGAGAATGGAGCATGGTCAACAGTCAGCACAGTTCAGTTGTCCAGAACAGGCAATGGCTTTGCAAGACAGCAGCTGGCCTTGAGGAAATTGAATTAGCAGCAGCAGCTTCTGGAGTTCTCAGGTCACAGATGGCAAGGGGGTCAAACAACTTATCAGAAGGAGATTTACAAGGGTTTTTTTTGGTTGATCTTTTTCTGGCATTGGATAAGGGACTCTATTGGGATCTAGTTTGCAGTCCTGGGTCAAAGTCCCAGAGGGAAGAGGAGGACTTGCTTGAGGGTCAGAGGGGAATGGTGAACTTGGTCACAATTCCAGGGTAGAAAAGAATGCTTGTGGTTGTTCACAGAACAGAGCACAGACAAGGAAAGTAGTAAATACACCTCTCTTTAGACCATGTTGCTTTGAAAACTTAAAGGCAGCAGCATGAAAAACCTAAAGCCTGGAACAATGTCCCCTGAACCCCAGGAGCAAAATCCAACTTTGATATAAAGTTAAAAGTTAAGAAATAGGATGGAAAAATGAGTAAGCAACAACAACAAAAAAGAACCTGACCGTAGGTCAAACTCAGAAGAAGACAACAAAATCAAAATACCTACATCTAAAGCTTCAAAGAAAAATGTGAATTAGTCTCAGGCTCCAAAAGAATTCCAGGAAGAGTTCAAAAAGAATTTTTTTTTAATTGACATAGAGGGAAAAAATAGAAAAGAAATGAAAACAATGCAGGAAGATCATGAAAAATAGTCAACAGGTTGGTAGAGGAGGCACCAAAAAATACTGAAGAAAATAACACTTTGAAAAACAGAATAGGCCAAATGATAAAAGAAGCACAAAAATCCACAGGTTAGAACTCCTTCAAAAGCAGAACCGACAAATGGAAAAAGAGGTATGAAAGCTCACTGAAGAAAAGAATTCCTTAAAAATTAGAATTGAGCAAGTGAAAGTTAATGACTCCATGAGACATTAAGAAATAATAAAAACAAAATCAAAAGAATAAAAAAAAAGACATTGTGAAATATTTCATTGGAAAAATACCTAACCTGAAAAACAGATTGAAGCGAGATAATTTAAGAATTATTTGACTACCTAAAAGCCATGAAAAAAACAATCTAAACATCATATTTCAAGAAATTATCAAGGAAAATTTCCCTGATATTCTAGAATCAGATGGTAAAATAGAAATTAAAAGAACCCATTGATCAACTCCTGAGATCCCAAAATGAAAACTCCCAGCAATATTATAGCTAAATTCCAGAGATCCCAGGTCAAGGATAAAATATTGCAAGAAGTCAGAAAGAAACAATTCAAATATTGTGGAGCCATGTAGTTCCTACATTAAAGGACTGGAGGTCTTGGAATATGATATTCCAGTGCGCAAAAGAGCTAGGATTGCAACCAAGAATCATCTATCCAGTGAAACTGAAAAAAAAGACGTTGAATGAAATAGAGGACTTTCAAGTATTGCTAATGAAAAGACCAGAGTTGAATAGAAACTGACATTCAAATACAAGATTTAAGAGAAGTATTAAAAAGGTAACAGAAAAGAGAAATCATAAAGGATTCAATAAAATTAAACTATACACATTCCTACATGTTTACCTTCCTACATGAAGATGATACTTGAAATTCCTAAGAACTTACTCATTATCAGGGTGGTTAGAAGGAGTATATATCTGAAAAAATAGAATTAAGGGATAAGAAAGAAGAATGCATTGGGAGGAGAAAGAGAGGTAAAATTGAGTAAATTATCTCACATAAAAGAGCTTTACAGTAGAGAGGGAAATGGTGGTAGGGGTAGGAGTGGACAATGCTTGAACCTTACTCATCAGAATTGGCTTAAAGAGGGAATAACATATATACTCAGTTGGGTATAGAAATCTATCTTACCCTACAGAAAAGTAGGAGGGGAAGTGAATAAGAGAAAGGGGAAGGGCTGATAGAATGGAGGGTGGATTGGGGGAGGTGGTAGTCAGAAGCAAAACACTTTTGGGTGAAAGAGAGAGTAGGATAAACAAGGGGAAATAGGATAGAAGGAAATACACACTAATCTTAAGTTTGGAAAAAAATTATAACAAGTTTCTCTGATAAAGGCCTCATTTCTCAAATACATAGAAAACAGAGTTAAATTTGTAAAAATTAGAGTCATTCCCTAATTGATAAATGGTCAAAGGATATGAACAGGCAGTTTTCAGATGAAATAATCAAAGCTATTTACAGGTATATGAAAAAATGCTCTAAAACACTATTGAAATGCAAATTAAACAACTCCATGCACCTCATAACCATCAGATTGGCTAACATGACAGAACAGGAAGATGACAAATGTTGGAGAGGATGTGGGAAAATTGAGACACTAATGCACTGTTGGTATAGTTGTGAACTGATTCAACCATTCTAGAGATCAATTTGGAACTGTATCTAAGTTGTGGCATATGATTGTGATAGAATTCTATTGTATTATAAGAAAAGATGAGCAGCATGCTCTCAGAAATACTGGACTTATGTGAACTGATGCAAAGTGAATTGAGCAGTACCAGAATGGTGGACATGGTAACAGCAATATGTACAATGATCAACTGTGAATGACTTAGCTATTCCAAGCAATACAATTATTCCAAGACAATTCTAAAAGATTTATGATGAAAAATGCTATCTATCTGCAGAGAAAGAACTGACGGAATCTGAATGCTGATTGAAGCATACTTCTTAAACTTTATTTTTCTTGTCTTTTCTTGTCTATTTTCTTTTACAACATTACTCATCTGGAAATGTTTTGCATGACTGCACATGTATAACCTGTTTTTATCATATTTATTGGTTTCTCAATGGGAGGGAGGGAAAAGAATTTGAAACTCAAAATTTTTAAAAATGATTGTTAAAAGCTTTTTACATGTAGTTGGGGAAAAGTGAAATATTAACTATATTAAAAATTATTTGCATTCTTACAGGATGACAATAAAGATCAAGAAACTGCTGAATATGACAAAAACAAAATATTTTAAAAAATATTTGCAAATATATCTGGACATGTGATCTTTATAAAGATAACACTTAAACTGCCTTAAAAATAAATGGAAGAGGGGCGGCTAGGTGGAGCAGTGAATAGAGCACCGGCCCTGGAATCAGGAGTACCTGAGTTCAAATCCGGCCTCAGACACTTAACACAAAACCTAGCCGTGTGACCTTGGGCAAGTCACTTAACCCCAACTGCCCTCCAAAAAAAAAAAGCAAAAAAAATAAAAAAAATAAATGGAAGATTTAAATAATCGAAGAAAATTCAGTGTCTACAGAAGTCAAATTCAGTATGTGAAAATGTAAAATATGAAAATGTGAAAAGGCCAATAATTCCTACATTTATTTTTAAAAAATTTCCCCTACATTTATTATTAATTTTATACATCACAATGGGCTTCATTTTTGCTGTTCAGTCATTTTCTGTTGTATCCAGCTCTTTGTGACCCTTTTGGGGATTTTCTTGGGAAAGATACTGGAATGCTTTGCCATTTCCTTCTTCAGCTCATTTTACTGGAGAAGAGGAAACTGAAGCAAATTGGGATAAGTGACTAGTCCAGATCAGATTTGAACTTGGGAAGATGAGTCTTTCTGACTCCAAGCCTGGCACTCTATCCACGGAGTCACCTAACTATCCATCGGTCTTCATTATAGAATTAAATACAATCACAATGAAACACAAATTTGGGGAAATTGGCAAAAATAGCAATGGCAAATCTGTAGTACGGGGAGCTGATAAATGTATACCAACTTTTACAGATTTTAAAACATTATTTTTTAAAATTTTTTTTCTTTTTGGAGGGCAGTTGGGGTTAAGTGACTTGCCCAAGGTCACATAGCTAGTTTTTGTGTTGTGTCTGAGGTCACATTTGAATTCAGGTCCTCCTGACTCCTGGGCCAGTGCTCTATTCACTGCACCACCTAGCTGCACCTTAAAGCATTATTAAATAGTTATTAAAACTATGAAATCTTGGGCAAAAACAAACAAACCTAGATCATTGGAACAAAATATAAATGTCAGAAATAGAACAAAATGTGTACAAAAGATTACTTCTCCCCCCGTCCAAATCCTTTATTTTATTTTAAATTAATTAATTTTTAGTTTTCAACATTCACTTTTATAAGATTTTGAGTTCTAAATTATTCCCCCACCTTCTCTCCCCCCTCCCCAAGATGGCATGCAATCTGAAATAGGCTATGCATGTACAATCATATTAAACATATTTCCACACTGGTCATGTTGTGAAAGGAGAATCAGAGCAGAAGGGAAAAATCATGAAAAAGAAAAAACAGATATGGAACAAAAAAAAAAAATAGAGAAAATAGTATGCTTTGATCTGCATTCAGGCTTCACAGCTCTTTCTTGGGATGTGGAGAGCATTTTCCATGAGTCCAAAAGATGACTTCTAAAGAAGAGGCTAAGCATTACTCCTGAGGGCAAACGGCTGAAATTCTGAAGGTAGTGAGCTGGGTAAGGGAAGTGTTTTTGAAATCACACCGCGTCCACAGCACATTTCTAGAGCCAGCCCATGTGAGGCACTAAAAACCTATTATTTGGTTAAAGATATAAGGAATGCTGGTATATCAGCCTTTAAAGAACCAAAGGATGAAATCAAGACTAGTTATTTGCCTAAAATAATACCCATGCCAGAGATTCTTACATTTCACTTTTTCTTCAAAAGTTCCTCGGAGAAATATGGATAATCCTTCAACCCACTCAGTTGGGCTAATGTGGTAATCACTGTCTTTGTCAAAAGCACCAAACACTGAAATGCAAAGAAGGTATACGCTTACAGGTACTGCAATTTAGAGACAAATTCGAATTCTTATTCTTGTTACAATTCCATAGTATACATGTTATAATTCCATAGAATTCATAGGAGAGCAGGAGTTATTTACCCAGGATCTATATATGAGTTTAAAAATATTCTGATAGTTTTATTTCACTATAATTGACCTTTATTGTAATTCTGAGTTTAAAAATATTCTGATAGTTTTATTTCACTTATAATTGACCTTTATTGTAATTCTATGTATTTTATGTATTTAAAAACATTATTCTGAGAAATGTTCATGTGCTTCACCAGAAAGAGGTCTATTATCCCCCAAAAGCATTAAGGGTCCCTGCTTTACACAGAGAGAAGTAAAATCATTTTTACCACATGTTAAACAAAAATTTAGTTTCCCTCCTGGGAAAATCCTAAAGTTTGATATTTTTAAAAAATTGCTTTTCTCGGGCGGCTAGGTGGTGCAGTGAATAGAGCACCGGCCCTGAAGTCAGGAGTACCTGAGTTCAAATCCGGCCTCAGACACTTAACACAAAAACTAGCCGTGTGACCTTGGGCAAGTCACTTAACCCCAACTGCCCTCCAAAAAGCAAAAAAAAAAAAAAATTGCTTTTCTCATAAGAAGTACTACATTATAGTAAATGACAAAGTACACTTGGATTATTTTATAAAGAAGCTTTTATAAGAGGAATTACAGTCTTAGTGCTATTCAATATGTTGTCAATATTTTTTATAACGGAATAAAGCAGGCAGATTTTCTCAGAGTCATCTATTTAAATAAATTACAAACTTAAAAGCCATCCACAAAAAAGCAATCATACAAAATAAAGGATAAAATCTTACTTGAGGATTTAGTATATAACAGAGCTAAGAACAAATGAATTAACATGCTCCAAGCAGGCCAATTAAACGCTTTTACTTTGTGTATCCTTAGCTTACTGTACTTGTGTAGGATATAATGTCCTAATATGAGAGAACATTGTGGACCAAGAGTCAGAAGAGATTCAGATTCAACTCCTTGGCCCAATATTTACAATGAGAGGAAGAGACGGGACTAAACATTTATACAGTGCCTACCATATGCCAGGTACGACATTTAGCACTTAAAAAAATATTCTTTCATTTGATTTTCACACCAACCCTGGGAGGGAGGTGCTATGATTATCCCCATTTTACAGATGAGGAAACTGAGGCCAAAAGGGGTTCAGTGACTTGCCCAAGGTCACACAGCTAAGGCCATATCTGAGCTGAGGCCAGATATGAACTCAGGTCCTCCTGACTCCAGGCCCTACACTCTATCCATTGCCATCACTTACCTCTAAATGAGGAAAATTGTTTCCTTATTCATCTCATGGGGTCAAAATTACAAAACTCTTTATAAATTTTAAAGTACTATAGAAATGTGAGGCGATATTATTAATTCGAGATATATTTTCCCAGTGAGTATTTTTATTTTTGGAGGGGGGAAGGCAGGGCAATCGAGGTTAAGTGGCTTGCCAAGATCACATAGCTAGTAAATGTGTCTAAAGCTGGATTTGGATTCAGGTCCTCCTGACTCCAGGGCCAGTGCTCTATTCACTGTGCCCCCTAGCCACCCCACCCAGTGAGTATTTTTAAATCATTTTTAAGGGATATATGCTAAAATAGTGTCAGTGGCAGTAAAGGTTAGGCTTACCTACAGAACAGGGGAGCTCAAAGGTCTTGTGGAAGCCATTGGAAACACATAGCCTTGGAGACGAGAGAGGGTGCAGGGAAGGAGTAGAACCCCCTGTCCTTGGAATTCATGACCTTGCCAGCTGGTATCAAATAGTGAGTCCTTTGTTTATTGAGGCCTGTGTTCCTCAGAACCAGGAGGAAGGATTGACCATTTTGATGAAACAAAAGAGAAAATTCACAAGAACACATCTGGAGTCAAGTGACATAGTACGATTTAGAAATCCTGGCCTTGATCCACTCAGCACAAGAGGTTATTTGAAGTGAAAGAGATGCTTAGGTGGTAAGTCAGGTGTGCTGAGACCAGGGACTGAAAATATTAGTGTACTGATGGTGAACCAAAGGGCAGTGACATGAGCCAAGCACTCCCAAGAGAGCGTCCAGTCTGTGTCAAGAAAGAGCTAGGAATGAAACAGGAAAACTGATCAAAGCTATAGTGATCAATGAAGCTGGTAAATTTATAAAGAAAATCTTTGGTGGGATGCAGATTGTATATGTGCACATCATGGGGAGAGAAAAAGGAAGGGGAGAGAGAGACAAAGAGACAGAGAGAGAGAGAGAGACAGACAGACAGACAGACAGAGACAGAGAGAGACAGACAGACAGAGACAGAGAGAGACAAAGAGAGACAGAGAGAGACAAAGAGACAGAGAGACAGAGACAGAGAGAGACAAAGAGACAGAGAGACAGAGAGACAGAGACAGAGAGAGACACAGAGACAGAGAGAGACAAAGAGAGACAGAGAGAGACAAAGAGAGACAGAGAGAGACAGAGACAGAGACAAAGAGAGACAGAGAGAGAGACAGAGAGAGACAGAGGGAGACAGAGAGAGAGGACAGAGAGAGAGGAGAGAGAGAGAAAGAGAGGGAGAGAAAGCATTAGGAAGTGAATTCATTAGGAGAAGAATGTGGTAGGACTATATCATGTTTTAAATATACACACACATACATTAAGTATATAAGCTTTAGCTTTTAAATTTTAAGTATGTGTATACATATACATACACATATATAACATTTAAAACATGGTATAGACTTATTTACATTCTTCTAATGCATTCAACTTCTAATGCAATATATCTGTATGGGTACACACATACACATATGCACGTTTGTATATAATATCTTTATCCCAAAGATTTCAAGTATATATATATATATATATATATATATATATGTGTGTGTGTGTATATATATATATATATGCATATACACATGCCTATGCACATACTTAAAACATGGTACAGTCCTCCCTACATTCTTGGGAAATGAGAGACAATGAGTAATGTGACTGACTATGTCTGAGCTGGGCATGTAGAGACTTCAAGTTTGCCAGCCTTGATGGACTGTTTCCTCCTTCCTGCTAGAACGCCAATCTTGCCCAAGTTCTCCATTTTTCTTGACTATCAAGCTCCTGATCAAGGGCTAATTTCAGGAAAATTTTCAATAAATTTCAGTTGTTTTTTGTTTTTAAAGGATCATCACCCCCATGGCTAAAACGTTCACCTTCTTCACTTCCACTTCATACAATTCTCGGGTTTCTTCAGGATTCAGCTCAAATGCTACTTTCTGCGAGAGACCTTTTCCAGTAGCCCTGCTAACTTCTAACACGTCCCCCTCCAAACTTACCTTACATCCACTGTGTATGTATCTTCTGTATAACTATTTATTTACATGTTGTCTCCCCTATTAAACTGTAAACTCCTTGAGGGCAGGGCCTGTTTTTGCTTTTTCTTTGTAGCCCAATGCCTAATCCAGTGTCTGGCACAAAATTCAGCACCTAGATGGTTATTGATTATTAAAAATGGGAAGAGAAAAAACAACCCAGAACCATGTACATTTTTCATTTGATTGTTTTTTTTAAATATATCCAGTGCCAGTAATAGCAGATACTTTTAGGATTAAATGTTATACTCATCATAATAAGTATTTGAGGGGGAAAAATTAAGTAAATTTCCCAAGAAAACTTTTAATAGAATACTTTATAAAGTGGACCAAGAGGTACATTACACTTTTGTATAATAAGAAACTGATTAGTTTCTGTATTATTGATTATTCTGTAAAAGGCAGTTTCATCTAAAACACTCACCCATCATTTGGGCAGCCAGGAAAATTTGATGAAAAACGGCACTTACTATTGCTATGGCTTCTTACCCCTGTTCATAAGCATGTCATCAGTCATTCCAAATACACTATGCAGGATGTTTCTAAACTCGCTGCGATCGAGGCCTTCTTGGATACCTTGTTCATATTCCTTTTCCATAAATGAGTAAAAAAGTTTCACAAGACATTCCGTTTCATTTTGGTTAACTGTGAAATGAAAAAGGAAAATTAAAAAAATTTATGGGTGAAGATCTAGGGAGAGGTATATCCTAAAGTTTTCTTTTTCTGATACTATGTTAGCGAACAGGTCATCTAACCTCTCATACCCCCCTTATTTTATTTTCATTTATGAAATAAAGGAGGTAGGCTAAATGATGCCTTGTCTTTTCTAATTTGACATTCCAATTACTGAATTCTAAATTGAGTTCAGTTCAGTAAGGATATACAGCAAAGTAATATCGAAGAATTTCTGTGCTTTGGGCAAGTATAATTTACTACCCCCATGGTGATCAATCCCCTTAAGAACGAGAGCTGGCATTTAGATAGGATTTTAAGATTTGAAAAGTACTTTAAAATATTGTTATTGTCCCCATTTTTTTACCTTTTGTTTATTTTTAGTTTACATCATTTATTTCCATGAGATTTTGAGTTACAAATTTTCTCCCCATCTTTCCCCTACCTACCACCCCAAAACAGCAATCCTACTGTATACCCCCTCCGCCAATCTGCTCTCTCCTATATCCTCCTCCATCACCCCTCTGACTTTCTGGGAGGGCAAGATGGATCTCTCTACCCCAATGCCTGCACATCTTATTTCCCAGTTGCATGTAAAAAATAATAATGATAATATATATATGTATATATATATATGTATATATATACATATATATTTTTAGCATTTGATTTTAGAACTTTGTATTCTAGATTCTTTCCCTTCCTCCCTTGTCACTCACCCCCACTGGAAAGACAAGCAATTCAATACAGGCTGTACATGTGTAGTTACGCAGAACATCTCCACAGTGGACATATTGTGAAAGAATGACTATATTTCCCTCCTTCCTATTCCAACCCCCACTTGTTCTATTCTCTACTTTGTCCCTCTCCCTTTACAGAAATGAGTGCTTCTAACAACCCTCCCTCCCAACCTGCCTTCCCCTCCATCCTCCCTCCTCTCATCCCCTTCCCCTACTCTCCTGTAGACCAAGATACCCAATTTAGAGAGTATCATTCCTTCCCTAAGCCAAATTCAATGAGAGTAAGGTTGACCCATTCCCTTTTGCCTTCCTGTTCTTCCCCTCTATTGTAACAGTTGTCCTTTGCCTCTTCTATATGAGAGGATTAACCTCATTCTTTCTCTCCCTGTCTCCTCTCATACTATTCCTCTCCCACCTCTCAATTTTATCTTTTGAAATATTAACCATCCTATTTAATTGATCCTGTGCCCTCTGTCTATGTACACACACACACACACACATACTCACATATGTATTCCTATGCATATATACCCTCCTACACAAATGTGAATGTGTACATATGTATATACATCTATATTCCCTTCAACTATCCTCATACTGAGAAAAGTTTCCTGAGTTACAATGATTGTTTTTCCATGTTGGCATGTAAATAGCTCAACTTTGATAAGTTCCTTATGAATTCTTTTCCATGTTTACCTTCTCATACTTCTTGTATTTGAATATCAAATTTTCTTTTCAGTTCTGGTTTTTTAAGCAAGAATGTTTGAAAGTCCTCCACCTCATTGAATAAACATATTTTCCCCTGGAACATTACACTCAGTTTTGCTGAGTAGGTGATTCTTGGTTTTAATTCTAGCTCCCTTGATCTCCAGAATATCACATTCCAGCCCCTTCAATCCCTTAATGTAGAAGCTGCTAGATCCTTGGTTATCCTGATTGTGCTTCCACAGTATTTAAATTGTTTCTTCTTGGAAGCTTGTAACATTTTCTCCTTGATCTGGAAACTCCAGAACCTGGCTATGACATTCCTAAGAGTTTTCTTTTTGGGATCTTTTTCAAGAGGTGATGGGTGAATTCTTTCAAGTTCTATTTTGCCCTCTGGTTCTAAAATATCAGGGCAATTTTCCTGGAGAGTTTCTTGAAGGATGCTTTCTAGATTCTTTTTCTGATCATGACTTTCAGATAGTCCAATAATTTTTAAATTGTATCTCCTAGATTTATTTTCCAGGTCAGTGGTTTTTTTCAAGCTGATATTTCACATTGCCTTCTATTTTTTCATTTGTTTGGATCTGTTTAATAGTATCTTGATTTCTCATAAAGTCATTTGTTTCCATTTGCTCCACTCTAATTCTGAAGGAATTATTCTCTTCAACAAGCTTTTGAGATTCTTTTTCCATCTGGCAAATTTGACTTTTTAAGGTATTCTTCTCCTCATTGGCTTTTTGGGCCTCTTTTACCATTTGAGTTAATCTATTTTTTACGGTGTTATTTTCTTCAGTCAGGTTGCTGACTCTCTTATGATTTTCTTGCATTATTCTCATTTTTCTACCCAATTTTTCCTCCACTTCTCTTACTTGGTTTTCAAAATCCTTCTTAACCTTCTCAATGGCTTGTAACCAGTTTACATTTTTCTTGGAAGCTTTTGGTGCAAGAGTTCTGATTGTTATCTTCCTCACATTCCATGCTTTGATCCTTTTTGTCCCCCAAAAACAAATCTAAAGTTCGGTTGCTGTTCTTACTTTGCTTCCTTTGCCTGTTCATCTTGCCAGTCAATTACTTGATTTTTTAGCTCTGTGGAACTCTGCTTCCAGAGGGGAGAACTTTGTCCCAAATCGCTGGGGTTTCTGCAGCTGCCAGAGGTATGAGGAGGCTGCTGCAGACCCCACCAGCTTTGGCTCACTGAAAACACACCTCAGGACCACCACCCAAGACCACCATCCAGATCCAGGCAGCTTAAGGCAAGAGCACTTAGCCTCTGAATGATCACTTGGCCCCCCTGCAATCCGTAGGCCGGGAGCTCTGAGGCAGCCACATGAAGGTGGCTATACAGCTTCTGCTGCTTTCTTGCCCTGGAGGCAGACGGCCAGACCCACTTTTCTCCCCCAGATTCAGCTGAGTTCTATTAATCTTTCACTTAGTCTTTGTTTCTTATGGGTTGATAATTCTGGAAACTGCCACAGCTGCCAGTGATCCACTCTCCTGAAAGCTCCAGCTGTGGCTTGTCCTGGCTGCCCCAAGACCAAGCCATGATTTCAGGCAGGGCTGGTTTTGGCTCCCAGGATGCTGTGATGAACCCTTCCTGTCCTGCCTGCTGGGCTGCCTTCAGTGGGAGTTTTGTTTCTCTATACTTTTATGAGTTCTGGAGCCCTAAAATTTCTTTAGAGTCATGTTTTATAGGTATTTGAGGTGGTTATGGGGGGAAATCAAGGAGTTTTCCTGCTTCTATGCTGCTATCTTGGCTCTACCCCCCAAATGACTATTCTCCCCATTTTATAATTGAGAAAAACTAAGCAGAAAGAGGTTAAGTCACTGGCTCAGTTATACAGCAAGTAAGTACTTGAAATTGTATTGGAATTCATCTTGTCGACTTCAGATTTTAGACTCTATCCACTGTGGCATATAGCTGAGACCTTATTGGAAGAATGTTGGAGTAGGAAAGGGCACAACCTACCATTTTTTAGCTTTGCATTTTAACTATTTTGCTTAACTAGATGCTAAATTCTGTATTTCTCTTTTGCTTAAGGATTAAAAATGCTTTTTAGCACCCTCTAAATTCTAATCTCTGAGGGGAAAATGCCTATTCTCCCTGCTCTAGTTGCCACTCTGGTTTCCGGTACTGAGCAAGGGGATGTGGAGATAATATTCATGCCATGGTCCTTTGGTCCTTTAGAAACTTATATAACCTTGGAGTCAGCAAGAGAGATGAGACTTAATAACTATCTCTACTGGACATGAGATGGTAGATAATTTACTTTAAGTCATTCTTCATTAATGTCATTTGTTTTTGCATCACATTTCTTTTCTCATTATATACTTTTCCATCTCCTACTCAGTGTGAGCCTTTTCTTGTAAAAAAAAAATGAAAAAATTAAAAAAGTTTGGTAGAATCGACTAACATTTCTATTGCATCTGGTTAGACGTGTCACGTTCCAAACTCTTAGCCTTTCACCTCTGCAAAGAAAGGAGGAAGGTAGACATTTTTTAAACCTTCCCCGAGTCTAATCTTCATAACTTTTGCTAAATATCACTTGGTTTTGTTTTTACTGTTCTTTCCATTTATGGCTCTCTGGTCACTGTGTATACTTTGTCCTAATTCTGCTTAATTTTTTTTGTAGCATTTCATGTAAGCCAAACTACATTTATCCAAATTCTTCATATTCATAATTTCTTACAAGGGTATAATAATCGTATTACATTCAAGTATCAGTTCTTTTTTTTTTTTTTGCCAATCCTCAAGGCATTTACTTTGCTACAGTTCTTTAATCACACACACACACACACACACACACACACACACACACACACACACCCCTTTCCAATGAATATATTGGGGACTTTTCTGTCTTTAAATTTTTTAGTAGGCATTTGCTTAGAAGTAGGATCTCTGGGTCAAGGGTCATTAAAAATATCTTAATTCCAAATTGCTTTCCGAAGTGATCGGAACAATTCATGGCTCTACCAACAGTGTATTAGTCTGTCTACCTTTTCATATCTCCTCCAACCTTGACTATTTCCCTCTTTTTCCATCTTTGCCAATTTACTGGGTGGAACCACAGAGTTGTTTGTTTGTTTTTTTTTTTTTTTTTTTTTTGCTTTTTGGAGGGCAGTTGGGGTTAAGTGACTTGCCCAAGGTCACACGGCTAGTTTTTTTTGTGTTAAGTGTCTGAGGCCGGATTTGAACTCAGGTACTCCTGACTCCAGGGCCGGTGCTCTATTCATTGCGCCACCTAGCCGCCCCCACAGAGTTGTTTTAATTTTCATTTCTCATTATAAGTGATTTGGTCCAACTTTTCATATGGTTGTTAGTGGCTGCAATTATTTTGAGAATGGTCTGTTTATACCTTTTAACCACTTAACCACTGGGTTTTGTTTCTTGGATACACACACACACACACAAATATTTGCAAATTCTTTGCGCATCTGAAATAGCAAGAGATATTTGATTGACAGTTTCTTCCCTAGCAAGTTTCTCTCCTTATCCTGGATGCATTAATTTTGTGCACGCAAACCCTTCTAAATTTCACCTCATCAACATGATCTATTTTACCTTCAATGCTTCCATAATCCAATATTTGGTTAAGAATTATCCACCAGTCACAGCTGTGAAAGGTATCTGAAATGGTTCTCTTCTAATTTTCTCAATGGTGTGGTTTTTAGTATTTAGGTTGCAAATCCATTTTGAGCTTATTGTGGCATGTGGGGTAAGAAGTTAGTTTAAATCTAATAGTTGCTAGTTTTCTGAGCTGTTCTCACCAAATATGGAGAATTCTTGCTTTTTACAATCTGACCCCTTTCTTCCTTACATTCATTCTATGATCTAGCTCTCCCAGCCTTCTTCCTATTTCTTACACAGGACAGTCCATGTCCTAATGTTTTATCTTTGCCCAGCCAACTGTCCCACATTCCTCAATGCTCTCCCCCCTGACCTCCGCCTCTGTTCCTTCCTTCAAGATTCAGCCTAACTTATACTCAAAACACATTAAAGAAAAAGGGAAAAGGACCCTTTTGTACAGAAATATTTATAGTAGCACTTTCTGTAGTAGCCTCAAACTGGAAAGTAATGGGGCATCCACTTATTGGGGAATGGTGATGTGTGCAAATGTCATGGAATATTATTCTGTAAGAAATGACAAAATGGACAGTTTCAAAGAAGACTGGGAAGACTTTTGTAATTTCATACAGAGTAAAGTGAACAAATCTAGAACAATGTATACAATGATGAGATTGCAGAAAAAAGGCAGCTTTGAAAGGCTTCGGAATTTTGATTAAGGCAATTGTATCTGTTTGCTTGCATATTTAGTCTAGGGCAATAATTTTTAGGTTTTTTTTTTTTAATTTTAATTTATTTTCTTGGTTACATCATTCATTTCCACAAGGTTTTGAGTTACAAATTTTCTCCTCTTTTTGTCCCTACCCCCCAGCCCCGAACATTGATCACACTGTAAGACCCCTCCCACAA
>CM053597.1:37344790-37474609 GCA_028646575.1 Pseudocheirus occidentalis | reverse complement strand
GTGCTTTCTGTCTTGTGGAGAGTTTTGGAGCTTGAAAATCTGTTTAGCGTCCCATTTTCTGAGTTTTTTAGCGTGTTTGTGTGGGAGCTGCGGTGCTTTGCTGCTTCTAAGCCGCCATCTTGGCTCCGCCCCCTAATTTTTAGGTTTAACCTGCAGTTGTGGTTGTTATCCCTTAATGTGGAAGAGGTGCCCCAAATTCAATATCCAAGGCTTAACTCCCTTTTCATCAAATGCTGGTTCTACAATGAATACACATAGCAAATAAACTCATTTATCCAAGTAGATAGCAAATTTGGTATCAGAGAAAGTACACATAGGAGAATATAAAACCAGACAATAATGAATGAATGAGGATGCCCACTAAGAGTGAAATAACTTAGCTTAACTGAAAGTCTCAGATCATATCCAAGGGGAAATTCCTCAGTTTCTACTGTAGTAGGCTGGAACATGTTGGCTCTTTTACATGTTGGCTTTTTTCCAGAGTCTCTCCCTTCAGAGACCCGAAGAGGGTTTGGAAGCATGTGGATTGCCTACTGAGGCCAAAAGCCAGAGCAGGACCTCTTTTTTTTCAAAGTCGTACCAATTCTACCCCTTATGCAGGAGTGGAGCATGGAACAATCTATCTCCATTAATGAGGAGATTTTATGTAAATAGGCTTTGAACCACCCATTACACAATGAAGACAAATTGTAACAGCCATGTCCTTCCAGAGATATAATAAATGCAGAGAGAAGGTCATTTGTATCTGGACATGGACAATATGGGAATTTGTTTTGCTGGACAGTTTATGTTTGTTGTGAGGGTTTTTTTGTTGTTTATTGGCAGTGTAGTGGTAGGAAGAAAAAAACTGAAATAAATTAAAGCACACACACACACACACACACACAGACCTAACTTCCATCTTCTGTAGGAGGCCTTTCCTGGTGCTCTCAGCAGCCATACCTTTCCCTTTCAAGGTTATTTTCTGTCTACTCTTTATGTATCTAGGAATTGCCTATTTATTTACATGTTTTTTACCCCCCACCCCTACCACATAAGAATATAAGTCAAGGCAGGGACTTTCTTTTTTTTGGTCTTTTTTATATCTCCATTGCTTGGCACAATAGCTATTAGTAATCACTTAATAAGTGAGTGCAATTGTTCCATTGATTCTCAGACTCCACTCCAATGGGGAGACTAGCCAATGATAGACTAGTCCAGAGAGCACACACAGTTGTCTGCTGTCAACTGATGTAGGTCTGTGAGTATCCTTCTCCATCACGGAAATCTGGGTTGATACAGAATGGAGGGCACCCTGCCCCCATTCAAAGTGTGTGTAGGTATTCTCTGATTATTTTGTCTCCTTAAGACATGGTGATTAAAGCCTTTTAATTGGTTGCTGAGTTGTACATACTGACAGGCTTCTCTGTAGGCAAATGAGGTACTCTAAGACTGTAGGTGGGGAGAGATGTGTAACCAATGGTCACTTCAACCAACACAGACTTGCCACATAGCCTTGAACACAAAGCATTTCACTTATTTTACCTTTGTGTTCATTCTATCTCCTCTTAAAATGAAGGAGGAGAGGAAATGGAATATACTAGACTGCAACTCTGTGAGCATCCAAAGTTCAGACGGAACACAAGTGAGTGGTCCAGGAAATGGAATCTACCATAGTTTGCTGGTAGCAAAGCCCCTCCAGCTACTGCAGTTCTGAAGTGTGAATCTGTATTTACACAAATTTATTTTAACAACCTTTTTCACAGTAGTCAAAAAACAACAATTAAGGTGCCGTCCTACTGAAGAATGGTTAAATAAATTAAGGCATATCAATATAACAGAAAATTATTGTGCCCTAAGAAATTATGAAATGAGCAGCTTGAGAGGAAACTGGGACAATCATTATGAACAATACAGAGTAAATAATAAGCAAACTTAGGGGAACAATTTAAACAATGACACTATTGTAGATAAAAACAGCTTTGAAAAACTTCAGTGCTCTTGTCAGTGCAATAAACCATGAGTCCAGAGGGCTGAATGTGAATCCTGCCACTCACTTATCTCTTGCCAGACAGGCGATAAAGTGAAAATGCAGAGGTATATATATTTTGGGGCATGACTATTGACGTAATTTCTTTTGCTGGACTATGCATGTTTATGATGTAGTTTTTTTTTAAGGGGGGGTGTTGTGGGCGGCTCAGTGTCTAGCACTAAGCATGATCGGAGATGTGAATAAGAAATGACCAGGCCATGTGGGAAGTTCAAGGAAGAATCATGAACTCCACTCCGTTTATTGATTCTTTGAACAAGGTTTTTAAAGATCCAAAAGATAAAGATTCAAGTATTCTTATTGTGAGGGATAATTTATAGTGAAGTTTCCCCATTCTGAAAAATCAAATCTAGAATGGCTTCAGTATTCACTAGGGCTAGGGTTAGGTCGCCTGACCTTCAAGCGGTTTGGGGTTTAGGGCAATTGGAGACCCTCCCCTAGAGCCACCTCAGCAGAAGATAAGCCAAATAAAGTTAAGACTGCTTTCATTGGACACCCACATGTTTCCGGGTCCTTTGTCTCAGAGAGATTTCTGCACTTAGGTTGTGGGTCAGCCCCCCTACCAATAAGAGTGAAGGCCAGTTGGGGGGTTGGGTTTCTGCATTAGACTATATAACCATGGGCTGGCTTCTACCTGTTGCTCTCTCCCTGCTGCCATGTGGGCCACAGGGGCAGAATCCTTTCTCATGAGAAAGAATTAAGACCTCTTCTGACCTTAGATTCAGACTCTGGAATCTTTCATCTCACACATCATCCTAATCATATCCTGGAATTTTATTATCAATATAATAATCTGCCAGACCCTGGAAGTAGCCTGGATAAGATAAGGCTTGTTATCAAGGACCCAGGAAGTCATGGGGAAAGTCAGTTGTCTCTTATCAAAGTGTATCTATAGGACAAAGGACACTCCCTGAGAGCAGGCTGCAATCTCAAAGACATCTGTATAGAAACTGATCCCCAAGAAGTATTTTGAATATTATTCTCACACTATTACAACAGTATAAGAACCATGTTCTTTTAGGTGCCTGAAGTCTGGGGGAAAAGGCTTTGATGTCAGGATATCAAACAAAAATCCTTTTTAAGTGCATCCCTGGGGGAAGGGGGGATGTCTTTTGGGAAGTCAGCCTTAACAAGCTGAGTATTGGGGTATACTATCAAGATCTTTATCTGAGTCCTGGACTAGGCCTCCTTGGCTCCCCATAGGGGGGAAGTGGGAGGGGAAGACAAATGCATGTAAAAACAATCTAAAATTAATACAATTAAAATGTAAACTTGGAGAGACAAATGTCTATAGCAGATTACTTTAAATTTGAGCCCACTTCCCCCAGGGACCTAGGTGGCAGAGAGGAGAGAGAAGTCCCATTTTGGGGGGATGTGTTTGTACTTTCTTTCTCAGTAAGTATCCCTTTGTAAAAGTTAACTGATTGTTAGTGATATCAAGGAGATTTTAATAGCTTAAATTATACTGGGATGTTAAACATTGGAGATGATATTGAAGCAGAATAAACAGGGTAAGTAATTAACTGGTACCATTAAGAGTCCTACTCCAACACTTAACACAAAACTAGCAATGTGACCTTGGGCAAGTCACTTAGTCCTAATTGCCCTACCTTATCCCCTCCAAAAAGCCAAAAAGCCAAAAAAAAAAGTCCTACTGCCTTTCAGGAGTATCTGTAAGGGGAGATATAGTCACAAATGTGGGGGACCCAATCAGCTAGTATATATGTGGGTTGGGCAAGCAAGTACAGAATCTCATCACACTGGTTTATTGACTTGGGTTGATCATCTATTTAGCTTATCCCACTTGTCTACTTTTCTCTTTTTAAAAATCAGTACAGCCTCAGACACTTAACACTTACTAGCTGTGTGACCTTGGGCAAGTCACTTAGCCCCAATTGCCCTGCCTTGCCCCTCTCCAAAAAGCAAAAACAAAAACAAACCAAAAACAAACAAAAATTTACAGTGGGACTGCTGTTTTACAGTTGCGGGTAGGGGAAAAATAGGGAGAAAATTTGTATTTCAAAACCTCGTGGAAATGAATGATGTAAACTCTAAATAAATGAAAGTTTAAAAAAAATTAAAAAAATAAAATCAGTACCAAAGAATTTTCATGGTCACTATTTAAATGACTTAATTCAAGGTCTGGAAGTGATTTCAAACCCTTTTCCTCAACAGTTGTGTAAGCTGTTTCCCCTGACATTCTAGTCTTTTTATTATTCCAAATGTATTTGTTTTAAGTCCATCTCTAGAAGGTCCCCTCCTTTAATAGCTCAGTTGGTACAGCACAAAATATTTGTTACTCTCATCATTTGTTATCATACTTGTTTAGCCCAAACAGGAACAATTAGCACCCTTGTCCTTTATTTTCTTTAAAAGTGCTATGTAATTTTATTTATCTAACCACCAAGTGTGCTTTGGTAGACAACCTAGAGAATATTTTATGCATTTTTAAAGTTATTTTGAATAGGATTTCCCCTTTTATTGTTTCCTTCTGAATTTTGTTATTACTACAGAGAAATGGTAATTGTTTTTATAGAAATACTCTACATTTTACTATCTTACTGAAGCTATTGCCCCCTTGCTGTTTCTCTGGTATTTTCTAAGTAAATTTATAGGATATCAGCAAATGAGTTTAGTTTCTTTTTGCCTGTTTATGCCCTTTCTGGCCTTAATACCTTCATTAGCATTTCTAGAACTACATCCAATAACAGTGGGGAAAAGGTGTCATCCTTGCTTTATTCCTGTATTTATTGGGAAACTTTCCAGTGTTTTTCTATGGCAAATAATTCTATTTATGTTACATATGCTTTATCATATTAAAAGCAACCTTTTATTACCTATGCAATTTAGCGTTGATTTTTGTGTTTAGTATTATTGTTGCGCTTTGTCAAAAACTTTTTCCACATATATTGATATAATCATGCAGTTCAGTTGTTCTAAACAAATCATGTTGTTTTCCTAGTGTTGAGCTATCTTTGCATCCCTTATATAACTCTAGCTTGGTTATAGTAAAACTTTTCTTGATATATTGCTGTAATATTTTTGATAGGATTTTATTTTTTGCATTAATACTGGTTAGTGAATTGGTCTATATTTACTTCTTTTTGTTTCTCTTATTCCTCCCTAGTACAGGTACCAGAACTATATTTGCCTTATGAAAATCAGTTTTTTTGAATTTTTTAATATATGTATTAGTTACTCTGTATTTGTGTTAATTACAAATGTAATATGTAGATATGTAATTATAGTCTATGTTTTACAGACATTAAATGTCTGTAAAACAAAACTCATTCTTGCTTGAACTCAATCAACTTACCACTTAAGTTCCACTTTATCCTTAAAGTTTTCCCAACTTTTCCAGCTCACAATCTCTCCTGGATCCAAACAACTACAGCATTTCTGGTCTAGAGTACACATTTTATTATTTGGGAGGCAAGTGATTTGCCCAGGGTCACATAGCCAGGAAGAGTCCAGTGTCTGAAGCTGGATTTGAATTCAAGCCCCCTTGACTCTGGGGCTGGTGCTTTATTGACTGTGCTACCCAGCTGCCCCACCAACTTCATTTTCTGCGATTGAATGACCATTTCTATTTCATGTTAGTTAATTTGGGTCATTTTATATATTTGTAGATAATCTCATTCCTTTAAATTCTGAGTTTTGCTAGCGTATGGTCTCTGGTAGGTTCTGATAATGTCACTCCTATTTTTATTTTACCTGATTAATTTTTCATTTTGACAATTCTATTTTCCCCTTTTCATCACTCTATCTTTGAAATGTATATGAATGATGTCTTTTCAAAGAACCAACTTTTAGTTCTGCTTACCATGTCTAAAATCCTTATTTATTCCTCCTCTAATTTTCAGCCTTTTGTGCTCATTTTCCAGTTCTTAATATTGAGTCAATCTCATTTTTTATTTTATTAATGTATCTTTCCAGATGTATTTTTGCTTCTGAATGCTTTGGCTCTGTCTGTATGTGTGCTGGAACCAGATTATACTGACCTGAGCTGATTATTAAATTTTCAGTGTGAGCAAATAGAACTTAGACATTGGCAACTGCTACAAATCTCGGTTTAATTTATGGGCTTTCTTATTTATAAGTCTAGCCAAGACTTAAGACAATGATGGAGAAAACACTGATAATGCAGATTAAACTTTAAACTGTGACAATTTTTTGGAGAGCTAGCTGTTACACCTTTGCCAGCATACCCTTGGCCGAGGCTTCAAGGCCACAGGTTCCCCACCACCCATGCTGGCTGTTTCCCAGAAATGTGGTATCTCATTGTTTTCTTTTTCTCTCATTTACTAAAATTTTGATTTATTCTTTGACCCACTCGTTATTTAAAATATTAAGTTCAGATAGGTTTACAAATCTTTGTTTCTGTATACGGGTGGCATATAAATTACTTGCTAAAATGTGTGCTCTGAACCAGAAATTATGTAAATGTCTGCATCAGGGAGAGAACTATGTGAGTTGGATAAATTGCAAAGGCTTTACAGACAAGATGACAAAACAGGATTTAAATGTTAAGGTAATTAAGAGAAGAAATCAATGATGATGCATTGTTTTAAGTGTGTTGTGCTTTGATATTTAAACTTCTGATATCTTTATTCAAGTTAGAGTAAAGAATGTTTCCATGGAAAACTTTAAGTCATGAAAATTACATACAGAGACATGTATGAACACACACATACATAAACACCATTACATGATGTAACTGTGATTAATACAGAATTGTTTTGATAGAAATCATAGCAAAGAGCTATCACGTTCCTTCCAGAATCCAAAGATATCCTTTGGTATTTTTTGCCTTTTGGAGGGCAGTTGGGGTTAAGTGACTTGCCCAGTCACGTGGTTAGTGTGTTAAGTGTCTGAGGCCGCATTTGAACTTGGGTCCTCCTGACTCCAGGGCCGGTGTTCTACTCACTGCACCACCTAGCCACCCTCAAAGATACCCTTCTTGTTAAAAAAAAAAAAAGCAAAAAAACCAAAAAACCCCAAACCTTTAAAATGAAAAAGAAAAGAAAAAAAGAGTTGGTTGAGTGACTTTGTTGGTGCCCATCCTTCCCAAGGACTTGGGTGATAAAAGGGACAGTGTGACTCACCAAAAAACCAAAATCAACTACTCTATTATTTATTAAGCATTAATTACGTTAAAGGTACTGTGCTTATGACAGAAGATTTAAAGACAAAAGTGAAGTAGGCTCTGCTCTCAAGGAGCTCACAATCCAGTGGGGGAGACATCATGAATGTATATACATGTGTATATATATGTCTATGGCAGAGGGAGAGAAAAGGATAAGGCAGCGGCTTTCATCTTGTAGGTTGCGACCCCTTTGGGGGTCGAATGACCCTTTCACAGGGGTCATCTAAGACCATCAGAAAACACATATTTCTGATGGTCTTAGGAACTGAGACACTGCTCCTCTATCTGTCTCCAGGAGAGTCTGCCCACATGCAGACATGCCCACATACGAGTATTAAAGGGTTGCGATGTCAGGAAGGTTGAGAACCACTGGGATAAGGGCTGTACCTGTAATTTCACTGGTATGGGGAACTCCCAGATGAGGAACCTCCCTCCATCAATGCAAGTTTCTACCTTCTCTTAGAATAGAACATTTTAAATATGGAAGGTTTCAGAAAAAAAGGCATGGGAGAATGGGAGTACCAAGCAGAAGGGGCATTGTTAGGTAACAGGCAGCGGCTGGACAAAGAAAAGCCTTTTTTTTAAAAACTATAACAGACAACAAATAAAAAGCCTGGAAAATACAGTTGAGGAGGAAAACCTAAATGACCTAGGTATACAAGGGTGGCACAAAAGGATGACTGCTCTCTATGCTCGAGGACTAGAGGAAATGAACTAAAACCACAGCGAGGGGAATGTACATGATATAAGAGGAATGCCCGATAGTCCATAAGACTATACACGCAGACCTCCGAGAGAAGGGTTAACTAAGCTGCCCAAGGTTCCCTACATACTAAGTGGTAGAGCCTGGATCCAACCTGGGTCATCTGACAACAAACTACCTTCCTACTGTTCCACACTTCCTTTGTGAAACACTCAGACATGGTGTCAATGTTCTTAGCCAAGAGATGATTTTTGTTTTTCAATTCTATTAAACAATTCAATTCGATGTAATCTATGAGCATCCAGTATTTCCCTTTACAGACTGTGAATATCTGCCAATTAATCTTTGAAATACTGGTGAAAATATTTCTTGACCAGAGAGAGAACAGTAGACTCGAGAAGTCTGGAGAGTTGACTGAGATGTTCCCAGTAACTTCCCTTTGGCTCACGGTGATTTTAAGTTACATACCAACTAGAACAAAAATCAATTATTGCTTTTCCAATACTCGGATTCTCTGGATATACTTGTGCGCCCAAGATCTGATGACTATGACCAGATCAGAAACTGTTACGATTTTTCAGTCCCTTTTGTTTGGACCTGTCATTTCATCACTACGGGAAACTCCCTCCATTGGAAGGTACTCAAGGTGAGGGTGGTAACAGGTCTATAATTTGGTGGGCACTGAGAGGTCAAGTGAATTGTTCATGTTCCTTATACCAATGAAATCACAGATCCAGGCCCTAGACCTCTCTGCCCCTAACACTGAGTAAAAGCTTCTGTCCCATGGAGGTAGATGTCATCCAGATGCTCCAAATTAAGCTGTATTTACATTTCCCAGAAGTACTTACAATGTGTGGCTGCTTTGCTCAGGGTTGTCACCACCTTCTTGAGGTCCCTCAAGTAGATGCCACACATCTGTCTCTTCAGACTCATGACCTGAGCCAACAAAAAAACCTTGGGGAAGAGAGGTGGTGCCACTAAGACTTTCACAGGTGCTCTCTGAGGTGGCTCCAGCCAGGACAGAATGTCGTCATGCCAACCACTGAGGAACTAAAACAAAGAAGATTCTGAAAGCTAAACTCGATAAATGGGGCAGTTCCAGACAGCAGGAGACAACAGGTCAGGCCTCTGGGAGAGGAGGGGAGGCTAAATCCAAATGGGAAAGCAGGGGTATCTAACACAATAACGAGTGATGGAATGGATTCTGGCTGCCAGGTGGCTCTTATTAAAGTTAGGGCTGATTCACTACCAAAGCCCCATTAGCACTAGTTTCCCTCCTGTGTTTGACAGAGACCACATTGATCATCAGACAGTTATACAACATGAAGAGAAGGAAATTGCTAGGATGGTTTGTTTACAAGAGATAACAAGGTCACACAGCTTACTCAGGGACGTGGTGGGATAATTTCAGGTTGGCTCCAAGGAAACTAGACTTGAAGGTCACCTATAAAGTAGAAAGGGTCCTGGTCTCAGGCCTCTCAGTTCAGCCACTTCCTTGGTAATTTTCTGAAAAGAGCCACAGTGAATACTGTTCCTTTTCCACCACCTAGTCCTCTTAAAAATAGGTAGGGCACATATACACTTATTACTTGCAATATGTGCCTGTGGTCTTTCCAACAGAAGTAAGATACCAAAGTCCAAATGATCCCCAGTTCTTTAGGCATTTCTCATGTTTCCCAAACTTTCACTCTTTACAACATATCCTACAGCAGGGATGTGGGTGGGAAGGGGGAGAAGAAAGGGAGGTTTTTTTTTTCCTCTTTTTAACCCACCATGAGTATGAGAGGCAATGTGATTAAACTTGTTATCAGAACACAAGTTCCAATTCTAGGCCTGACCCCTCCTAGCTATGTGACCTTGGAGCAGGTACTAAAATGCCTGTACAGCCCACCTCCTGGTTGTGCTGAAGAAAGCATCCTGCCAACCCTAAGATGCTACATCAATCTGAATTATCATAAGATCATCAAAGATGCTTCTAGCTTATTGAGTCTAAATAGGTAAAAACTCTTCTATCAAGCAGCACCTTCTGCAAATTTCAGTCAAGGAACCAAGCACTGTGTGACCTCTACAAAGCAGAGGCTGCTTCGGTAGAACCTTTTGGGGAAAATAAGAGTTCTTTAATTTTTGTAATTCAAGATTGGACAAGAATAATCTGATCTGAATCTGTTATAATATCATACAGCATTGGGCGGCTAGGTGGCGCAGTGAGTAGAGCACCGGCCCTGGAGTCAGGAGGACCTGAGTTCAAATCCGGCCTCGGACACTTAACACAAAAACTAGCCGTGTGACTTTGGGCAAGTCACTTAACCCCAACTGCCCTCCAAAAAGCAAAAAAAACCAAAACAAAACAAAAAAAAATATCATACAGCATTAGTTTTGGACAGTTTCAGCATAAATAAGTATTCTAGTTGGACCAGACATTTTGTCCTTGTTTCTACTGGGATAACTCTGATTAGCCAATGCCCGGAGAGCAAACAGGCTAAGTCCAAATCCTTAAGATCATTCTACATGTGGACAAATGGAACAGGAGTGCTTAGCCTGGAGATCTGGGGAGACAAAATAGTGGTCCTTAAGCCTTTGTACAAAAAGAGATAAATTTCTGCTTGACCCCAGGGGAGGGGCAGAACTAGGGGAAATAGTGAATTAGTTGTAGATTAAAGCTTGAAATAAGGTGCTTGAAATAAAAGACTTCCTAACAATTACAGTCTTTTGTCATCTGTCAAGTATCTTGCAGAGAGCCATCCTCTGAGGTCCCTTTCAGCTCAGATTCTGACACCAGGTGAGGAAAGTTGATTCAAATTCTAATTGTTGAATTCCCATCTACTCTGAAACACTGAACAGCAGAGGCATTTATGTTTAAGGTTTGCAAAGTGCTTTGAACTTTTACCTCACTGGCTCCTCACAACAACACAGGGAGGTAGATGAGATTATTATTCTTGTTTTGCAGCTGAGGAAACTGAGACAAATGGCCATGAACTGACTTGCCCAGTGGGGTCACAAAACTAGTGTGTGAGGCAGGATTTGAACTTGGGTCATCCTGACCCCAGGCACAGCTCACTATCCACTGCACGGACCAGGTGACTAACCTTCTCTGGCCTGTACCTAGGCTCATCCAATTTTTGGTGACTACAGAAATGTTGACAAATTGATGGCTATTATAAAAGAATCCTAAGGCTTCAAATGTCACATAATTTTCCCTTAAAATGTCAAAATGACTCTTATATGGCATTAAATTGCTGAGGGCTCCCCCTGGACCAGTTTTTCTAGATAAGGAATTTCTGGCTTTGAATTTTTTGGATTTTAAACTGAAAACCTTTCAAAAGAAAAACAACAATTGAATCTATCAATGAAGTCCTCAGAATGGCATTTCTCTACTTAATTTTCCTGAGATTCTATTTATCATACTCCTCTGCTACATAAATAAATTCATCTGTTCTTGAATGAATAAATTCAGGCCCTCATGCTTTTGGTCCCTAATTCTAAGGAACGATCATCCATATACTAGATAAAATTCAGCATGGCAGAACCTTATTATATTTTGTAAAACCCAATATCCTGATGATTTTGAGAAACTAGAAATAGTGAACAGTAAACTCAGGGTCAAATCAGTACAAAATCCACATTTCTACCCAAGCACTGATTCCAAAACTAATATTTGCAAGGGATTTTCTAAAGTTTACAAAACTAGTGGTTTTAGGGGAAAGGCAAAATCTGTGAGCACCTTAGTAAGGAATTTGGAATGAATATAATTTATAAAATACTGTCACCCTATACATTTTTCTCTCCACACCCTTTATCAGAAGTCTGCTAAAGACAGCAATCAGATCAACAATAAAATAATCTGGCTTTCTGCCTAGACAGTTAACACTGCAGAGCAGCACTAAAACAAGGAGCAGACAACAATCACTGTCTCCAGGAGATACATAAATACCCAAGACTTATTAAATAAGCCCAATGTATCTGGCATCAATGATCAATGTTCCTGGACAAGTCTGCAAAGCTTGATAAAAATGATCTGAACATAAGACAGCTAGCTAATGAGAGAGAGGTATTTTATCCATGTTAAAATCGGCACTTCTATAGCAATACAAGTCATCTCCCATACTTATCCTTTTACATTTTTGTTACAGAAGACCGTATTTAGGAACGGTTAATTTGTATACAAAATGTCATTCCTCAATTTCTTTTTTCTTGGTTGGCACCAGCATCACTGCCATTCCAGAAATGAACAGGAGTGTTCAGCTCTAAAGAGAAAGCCTACTTAGCAACCTGATGTATGGCATTACTAGAGGAGTCAAAACATCTCTTTGGAAACCTCTTCTCCCACGGCTGGAGGGTTGGGGGGGGGTAGGGATGGGCTGCTACACTATTGATGTCCCAAATGTTTTCTGGTTTTCCACTTTCTTTGCAACACACAAAGCGAGCTGAAATGAACACAGCTATTTTTTTTTTTTTTTAGCAAAATAGCCATTTATTCAGCCTCTTGTCATGCCAAAATATTCTGTGCATTAAGATACTACAGTTAGAACACCCTTTCTAACAGGCACAATGGACAGTAAATTATATTTCATGTAACTGGTTATAAAAATGTGAAGTAAAAATGACTTCTTGGTTGCTTTCCACATCACTGGTAAACATAATTCAGCAGCAGACATTTGAGGCACCCAATCTTATTAAAATATGCCACAGGAATAGCAAGCAGGTCATTCTTACTTTACTTTAATCCCTGTCTTAATTCAATATTAATATATAAAGACAACAAACTTTTTAAATGGTATATTTACGGAGATTCTGGCAGTAGTTTTATGTAACAAGACATATAGCATACTAGGCCTGCCACTTAACTTGCTCATAGCAAATCAGCTTCAATATGAAGCCGTTAAAATATCAAAAACCTGCTTTTTACATGCTAAATATTTTCAGCAAGTGTGCAATTAAACACAGTTAATGAACTTATTATAGCAAGAATAAGGAATTACACACTTGAAACAATGCAGCTGGAACATAATTCATACAAAAAATAATGGTCACTGGTTACAATAGAATTTCCCTGGCTAGTTAAAACATAAAATAGTATAAAACATGCAAAATATTTAAGAATATTTCAGCTATCTATACAAAAAAAAAAACCCAAACCAAACCAAACCAGTGTCTCTATGAAATGATTCCCTCCAAAGTGTAACCAAAATTAATTGAAATTATGTAACATTCTACTGCTAAAAATATTCATAAGATTGAAGTGGAGGTAAGTTTCCTAGGTTTTGGAGCTCACTCATGCTGCCAGGTGGTGTCTTTCTTTGCTACCTGAAGTAGCTGGCAGAGAGCCAAGCTCCAGAATGCAAAGGGACAAACGGCTGCCACCCAGCTCTTGGCCTCCCTAGGAAGCACAGTGTCTGTCCTGACCGAAATAGATAGGATGTGCAAGGATCAAAAGGCACACTATTCAGCTAGCTAAAATAATAGCGACATCCTCCCTATCCCACCCCGCCCCACCCTTTCCCCTAGGTAAACAAAAAATTAAGGGAAAAAAATATACATCTACAAAAGTAAAGATTTTGAGGGCATTAATATCATGCCCTTGGTTCAAAAAGGCCAACTGGAGTCATCTGGGTATCTCTGATTTGTCACTTTAAACACATCCTAAAGATTTGATTTAAAATTAGATACTTCCTGTTAAAAATAGTCATTATCTAAAAGATTTTACTTTATTTCCAAATATCTCAAATACCAGTTGGACTCTAATGTTTTATCTCCCAGATCTAAGAATTCTGGAGAGAGAAATCAAACCAAACAAAGAAGGTGAATGTACCCCATGTAATAAGCAGCAGGCAACAATCATGGCCTCATCTGGCCAGCAGCCTCAGGCTCTAAAAACACAGGAGCACTCATGCATTTGGGTAGCAGAAGCCATAACTTTCACAGTTGAAGTTTCCTTTAGACATTGCACTTTCTGGCAGGGAGATCCTGGAGGTCCTAGGGTTATGCTGACTCTGGACCTGACCCAGCAGCCTTCTTTTTCTTCTTCTTGCCATGTTTCTTGTGCTTCTTTTTCTTTTTTGTCTTTTCCTTGGAAAGAATGATACAATGAGCAACATTACATTTGAGATAAAAAAATCTATCACATAAAACAAAAAAAAGGGGGGGCTTTAATAGGGAAATTACAAGTTATAATAAAGCTATTTCCTTTTCTGAAATTAAAATTTAGTTCCAAACCATCCCCCCCACCCCCGCTCCCGCGCTCCCTGCACTAGGGAAGGCTACCATATGAGGCAGGTGTGTGTGCATGCATATGAATGTAAAACCATACTATGCATACTTCTATTTATCAGTTTCTTCTCTGGAGATGGATAGTATCTTCTTTATATACAGGTCCTTTGTAGTTGATTTGAGTATTTGTAATATTCAGAATAACTTAGTTTACAATTATTCTCTGAACAATATTGCTATTACTATATAGAACATTCTTTTGGTATTGATAATTATAATAAAATTTTTTCAAAACTGGTTGTTTATACAACCAAATAATGCTACTCAAAACAAGGAGGAAATAGTATGAATTATGATTTTTTTTAGTTTTTTAGTTTTAAATTGTTTAATTTTAATTTATTTTCTTGATTACATCATTCATTTCCAGTTTTGAGTTACAAATTTTCTCCCCTTCTTTCCCCTACCCCCAAGCCCAAAACAGTGATCCCACTGTAAAGCCCCTCCCACAATCTGTTCCCTTTTATGTCCTCTTCCAACGCCCCTCTAACTTCCTAGTAGGGCAGGGAGGGTCTCCCTACCCCTGTCCCTGTATATCTTATTTTCCAGTTGCATTTGATTGTATAGCTTTAAATTCTAGATTCTTGCAATTCCTCCCTTGTCACCCACTCCCACTGGAAGGAGCAGCAATTCAATACAGGCTGTACATGTGTAATTTCGCAGGACGTCTCCATGGTGGGCATATTGTGAGAGGCTGATTGTATGTCCCTCCTTCCTCTCATGAATTATGATTTTTCTTGAAAATTCTAGGCCAGGGAAAGGATGTCTAAAAAAGCCAGAGTCCCTCTCCACCCCTCACTAGCAGCTTAATGAAGTCTATGGATTTGTTGTTACATCAATAATTGAAGGAAGTGTTAAATTTTAGTTAGAGGTTAGTGGAAAATAAAGATGTAATCCCCCTAACCCCCAGCATTCGAGCTCATAAACCTCTGTGTGTGTGTGTGTGTGTGTATACTCTACAGTAAGAATCTATGATTTACAGTACCCAACTTGTTAATTTTTCCTAGATCCTAGACAACTGTCATATATGAACAGCAGAAAATTGCTTATGCAGAAGTGAGAAAAGTAACTATATAGTTAACATATTACCTACTAAGTTCTAGCTAAGTGTTCCCTTCCAGGAAAGGAAATTTTATAAAGTTATGCTTTAATATCCAGCACCAATTTATGATTTCATTTTATATAATTTCATAGATTCTAAGAGTTAGAAAGGATTTCAGTGACCAGTGAGACCAGCTTGTATCTATCTGAACAGGAATTCTCTCTACTAGACACCCAAACAGTCACCTGCAAACAGAGGGAGACAGTAAGACACATGGAGCCCTGGGACGATTTAAACATGGGTCCTGCCCCTCATGTCTCTTGTGGCCTAGGGCAAGCACCACCTATAAGCCTCAGTCTCTTCATGTGAAAAATGGTGGGTTGGATGGGATGCCCTCTAAAGGTCATGATTCTTATATGACCTATGATATATAAGAATACATATATTCTTATATATCCCGTTAATCTTTGCATTCCAATGATGGAGAGATATACTCCTACGGCTATTTCAGTTCTGAAGAGTTCTAATTTAAAATTATGATGCTATCTTAAGAGATAAAATAATTGTACTGACTTTGGAATTCTAATTATGTAATAGCAACACAGAGCACATTTTGACTAATACAACATTTTCCAGATCAGAAATACCAAATCTATTATTGTTAGATAATACGAAATGGCAGTGCAGTTACTTTATCCAACCTTTGGCTATTGTCAATAACTTAAATATATGAGGATCATAGAATATTGCTTTATTAAAATGTTTGAACTGTAATAATCTGGAGTAGTGACTTATATATATATAATAAAAGGTTATATAACATAGTAGAAATAAGCCCTTTCTTCTTTTCTTTTTGGAGGGGGAAGGCAGAGCAATTGGGGTTAAGCAACTTGCCCAAGGTCACATGGATAGTTTTGTGTTAAGTGTCTGAGGCCGGATTTGAACTCAGGTTCTCCTGACTCCAGGGCCAGTGCTCTATTCACTGTGCCACCTAGCTGCCCCAGCCGTTGCTTCTTAAAACTACTGATATGCCATGGTCTGACTTTTTGAAATACTGATAACTCCACAAGCATTTATTAAGCACCTACTATACTCCAGACACTGAGCTAAGTATTGGGGGTGCAAATAAAGGAAAATTTAAAAATGTTCTTGCTCTTAAGGAGCACACAGTCTAATGTGGAAGACCACTAATAAACAGCTGATTACAAACAAGATAAATTGGAAACAGTCTCAGATAGGAGACATCAAGAGGAAGACAGGCTTTTTACAGAAGATGGGACAGTCCACCTGAGGCTTGAAGGAAGCCATCTATCTTTTATTTCTGTTATAGTGTCACCTCCCAAGTCTTGTGCATTTTCACTGGCTGTCCTCCACTCCTACAACTCTCTCCTTCCTCATCTCTGCCTCCTGGATTCTCTTCAGGTCTAAAGCTAAAATATTTTGGCACTTATAGGATTAAACCTTCAGTTACTTGCATATCTCAACTGTTGCTCTACAGAATTATTTACTATTGAAAGAACAGATGCCATAGAGGTTGTGAGGCTCCCCTGTCTTCCCTTTGCTGACTGTCTTGACCTCGCTTCTTCCAAGTTCTCCAGTGGTTTTCCCTTTCCAAGACTTGTTCTCTATGTCCTTCTTTGCCTTGGTGGAACAGCGAATGCTGAATATCACCTACTAGACAGTCCTCAATGGCAATATTACTAGAGTTATGGCTGAAATCAAAATACAACTTGCTTCATTACTTAACAGCCACCTTGTGCCAAATGAACTGCCCTCTGAATCTGTTTCCTTCTGTAAAGTAAAGACGTTGGATAAGACGCTCTAAATGATCTATTATGATCCCTAGACCTTTTTGGTCAGGTGTTTCTCTCAAAGGCAAAATGAAGGAAGTGGAACTCAAGGACTTTTTCAGGACAGCTTTCTTCAAAATTCATTATTACATCAAAATCCAAGGAGGTGCCTCATCTCTTCAGAAAAATCATTTTCACTGTATGTGTTATTTTCCAATGGTATTTAAAATTCATTGCTATGTGTACAATAAAATGTATCCTATCCACATCCCTTGTTAGCGTCAATCTGCTCTTCTAGCTAACTCACATCAAGTTTGTGTATCAGGCATAAAGGAAGACTATCATTTCTCCACTTCAAGAATTTATGTTCAGGTATTTTAGGAAATAACTTACCACAAAGACTATAATTTGTCATTATCCTAAGATGTAAACTGCCAATACACTATGAACCCACAACATCCTTCTGAGACTTCCTGAAGTTAGAATTTTAAAAGATTTCAAGCCCAAGTCTCATTAAAAAGACATCTTTCCTTGTGCTTAAAATGTCTCGAGGATGCTGTGTGGTTCTGGCTACTTCCTTGGATTTCCCTTCAGCCATGTCCTTGAGATACTGCTAAGACCACAGAGCACATTCTTGAGTGCAAAGCCATAACTCTAGAGAGGTGCTCCAGGAGGGGGCTGCTGGCTGAGTGTGCGCCTCTCACGGCCATCTCTCTGTCAGGGGTCCACTTCTTGCTGCATGCGCATCACTGTTTTCTTCTGGCCACATCCAAGCTCCAAGGTCTGGGTGGTTTTGCAGCTAGGCTTTTCTATTTTAGTACTATCCAATAAGAAACACAAACCAATCACACCTTTTTTTTTTTTTTTTTTGCTTTTTGGAGGGGGAAGGGAGGGCAACTGGGGTTAAATGACTTGCCCAAGGTCACATCGCTAGTAAGTGTTAAGTGTCTGAGGTTACATTTGAACTCAGGTCCTCCTGACTCCAGGGTGCGTGCTCTATTCAAGGCACCACCTAGCCGCCCCTGACACCCTGACTTCTTTAACTGTTATATCATGGAGATGCATTTTTGAGTTGGAATGGATCTCAGAAACCTTTTAGTGCAAACCCTTTATTTTTGTTTTTGAGGAAACAGGATCAGGGTGTGAAAGGTCTTGCCCCAAGTCCCATAATCAGTGGCAAAGCCCAGGTTAGAAATTCATGTTTTCTAGCTCTTAGGTCAGTGCTCTACCACATATAAAAGGGCCTCTCCATCTGCTATTACTCACTCAACATCTGTATAACACAGTGGTTCTCAACCTGTGGGTCATGACCCCTTTAGGGTCAAACGACCCTTTCACAGGGGTCACACAACACCATCAGGAAACACCTATTTCTGATGATCTTAGGAACTGAGACACCACTCCTCTGTCTCCAGGCGAGTCTGCCCACATGCAGACACCCACATACGACTATTAAAGGGTCACAGCATTAGAAAGGTTGAGAACCACTGGTAGAGCTCATTAAGGTGCTGGTTCTCAAATGTTTTTGTTTCGGAACCCCTTTATGTTCTTAAAAATTACCTAGAATCTCCTAAAGAGTTTTTACTTCTGTGGGTTATATCTGATACTTACTGAATTAGAAATAAAAAATCTTCATATTATGAAAATAATTTAATACATGCTTTATGAAGGCAGTACTATAACAGAACTAGGAGAGAAGTCTGCTAGCTTAACATACACTTCAAGCTTTCTGCCCTCTACCCTCTAAAGCCCCTCTTGTCAAAGTCCTTTATTAACCATTACCAATCATTTATAACCATTACCAACCATTAAATGAAATTAAAAAAGTTAACTACTATTCAGTTTTGACTGTGCAAGAGAAAATAACTGAACATAAGTAAATAAGTGATACCGACTGTGGTCTTTTTAAAAAAAAGTTAAATCAACCATTTCCTTAATATTACTACACACAAAAGCAAACACTGTACCCCACACAGAGGCATCACGTAACACTCGCCTGTGATTCTAAAAATCAGCACATACACAGTCACTATCGTGGAACATCTTTTTCAGTCAATTGCCCAGCACAACCCAGGATAATTCATTTACCTTGACTAGGCCTCTGTTTCCTTATCTATAAAATGGAGACAATAATATCAGTATTATTCCCTCACAGGACTGTATAAAGTCGAAGGAAATAATGTATTTAAGTTGCTTTGAAAATCTCAAAGCAGGGGGCGGCTAGATGAAGCAGTGAACAGAGCACTGGCCCTGGAGTCAGGAGGACCTGAGTTCAAATCTGGCACCAGACACTCAACACACTTACTAGCCATCTGACCTTGGGCAAGTCACTTAACCCCAATTGCCTTCCAAAAAGCAAAACAAACAACCCCACAAAAACTCAAAGCACTATACAAACGTTAATTATCATTATTAATAATGCTTGTATGACCGAAGGACAAGAAATCAAGTAACAAAGATATACACTGTTACACATTAGGCTTTTTATAATGAATAAATTATGGCTCTAAGACCTCATTCTGACCCAGGTTATTTATTCCATTAAATTTAATTTTCTATGGTGCGGCTAGGTGGCGCAGTGAATAGAGCACCGGCCCTGGAGTCAGGAGGACCTGAGTTCAAATCCGGCCTCAGACACTTAACACAATAACTAGCCATGTGACCTTGGGCAAGTCACTTAAACCCCCAACTGCCCTCCAAAAAAAAAATTTAATTTTCCATCCTCCTGACACATAAAAACTCTTTTGGTTATCATATAAGAATGTAAGTGATACTTGCTGTGGTCTTTTCTCTCTCCTCATTGTTTTTCTTTTTCTTTGCCTGTGCCTAAAAAAAAGAGACAAATTTTAATGAAATATCCTATGAAACTTGCAAAAATAAGTAAAAGATTTTATTTTATAACCTGATATAACAAGAATATCTCATAGAATACTTCAAAAAGTTTTAATATAATCTTACATGAAATCATACTTTAAATAAAGTTACACTGCTATATGAAGGTTAAAAAAATAATAATTTTAAGTTCCTGAAAGGACATGAACCATAAACTTTTGCATTTCCTTTGGAATCTAAAACAGTGCTATGTACACAGTAAAAAACCCACACATATAAATGCTATATGAAAGTCATTTCAAGGCACTCCAATGCCTCAGAATGTTGTATTGGTAAACCTAGGTTCTTGAACACTATTCAGGCAAAGCAGAAGCACTTGTAGATCCTACCCAGCAAGCCAGCAGGCATCTGGTCAAAGACTGTGTATCTGATACCTAAGGTCCAGCCTAGCAAAATTTAACTAACAGATGATGGATATTTTAATGTCAAAGCAACCTGTGAATACCACAGACTCAAGGGGTTATACTTAAAAGCTATATAAGGACCACCCAAGCAGACTACCTGTGCAACATCATGTCTAGTTCTGAGTACCAAATGTTCCTAAAGAAGGTCACTGATAAGACCAAGTATCCAAAAGGTGACCAGAAGGATGGTAGAGAGCCTCAAGTTTATATCACACAAAGAACTAGATCTGAGGAAGTTTACTCTGAAGAACGATGAGACACAGATGACAATGTCTTTCAGACCCTGAAGGGCTGTCATGGAAAAGAGGGATGAGAGTGGCTTTGCTGAGCCCCCAGGGGGCAAAACCATGAGCAATGACTGGGGGCTGTGAAGGGGCTGAGGGAAGTTTGAAGTCTTGCTGACAGCTGCTCAAGTAGGACTGTCTGGGGAAGGATGGCTTCCTGCAGAGACTCCCACACAAAGGCCATGCTGTAGAGCTACACTGTGGCTTTTAGAATCCCTTCCCACCTTGGCCAGACTTTGCAATAATCATTTAACAACAAAACTGATAAATTAACTTTATGATTTCAGTGGGTGTTAAAATTTGTTATTATAAATTTAATGATCAAAACAAAAAAATTAAAAACAAGAAGCAAAATCTTAAATCAGTCTATTTTCTAAACTGACATCCTCTCCCCATTAATGAGTCCTTCTGTGGGTGCAGCCACATGATTATACTTGTCTACAAGTATTGTTTTGTTTGCAAGAGCAAGAAATTTCATCAAATGTTAAAATTTTAGTAAACAACCTCAGTAAAAGGGAAGCGAGGTTAGTCTGACATAAATAGTGTCAGTTGTCAGTGCTTTTTAAAATTACACGACATGAGATTTTAGCAGTAGAATTTATTTTCTAATTACAGGCTGAGCTGAGTTTCAAAATGTCCAAATATTTCAGGGGTATCTGTGTCCTGCCTGATACAGGCTGAAGGGATCTTCCCTTCTCGTTTTGACAGCTGCTTCTCCTCTCCAAGTTCATGTGCCATTCCTAGACACCAAAACGACACCCAAGCTGGCCTCCTTTTCTGATCACATGTGCCTCTCGTGTCATGTGATAGCACATTGTATCCCACTGTAGCTTCCCGTGTCTTTCAAAGTGAGTGAGATGCCCCTTTCTAGGTGCCTTACCCGTGCTGTTATTCTTCCCACTGCCTCTTGGGTCAGCTGCAATTTTGATCTTGGGAGATAAGGGTATTTTTTACATGATTTGCAGCAGAACTTAATGCTAGTATGACCAGAAAATGCCAGGTCCATGACATAATTAGTAAATATATTATTCTATTTTACAATATGAGAGATGCATATGACTCAGGTTAAGTAACCTGATTTAGTCCTATTGCTCCAAGTTCATAGGATTTTGCTTTCAAATGAAAATAATCAAATTCTTCTTTGAATTTTAATCCCATTGTTTGGTGGTAGTTGTCTCTCTGTCAAGAGAGGCCTAGGTCCAAACACAAATGCTAACACTTTCAGCCGTGGGACCATGGACATGTACTGCAGGGTCAGCTAAAGTAAGACTGCCATAACTGACTTCACAATGCCTGGTCTGGGGCGGCTATAACCCTTCCCTTCCTTCTTGATGTGTACAAAGGTTTCCTAAATGCCCTAAGATCCCAAACTGTAGGTATAGGGGAAGTAACCCCTTGCTTTCCCACCAAGCGCTGCTTTTTAAGCCCTGGGAAGGAAGGGAAATGAATATATTTCAAACATGAGATTCTTCCTGTACAAAAGGGAGAAGGTGGGAAGCTATTTTCAGACCTGTTACTTACGTCACACTCTCCACCTCCACCCCCATTCCTAAAATTATCTGATGCAATTTGTAGCATCCTGTGGCCTTGATTGGTTGTAAAAAAAAATATTCTTCAATGAAATTTATTTGGATACGTGTTTATGCATGATGCTTTCCTTTCTCCTTTTTCTGGTGTGGATGCTGAGTGACCATAAAATCCCTCATTCAGAGAGACAACCACCACCAAACAATGGGATTAAAATTCAAAGAAGAATTTGGTTATTTTCATTTGAAAGCAAAATCCTATGAACTTGGAGCAATAGGACTAAATCAGGTTACTTAACCCGAGTCATATGCATCTCTCATATTGTAAAACAGAATAATATATTTACTAATTATGTCATGGAGCTCTTGTGAGAAAAATGCTTCACAAATCTTAAAACACTATAAATATATGGATCATTGTCATCGAAAGTGTTATAAAAAATCATGAATTTGATCCAGGTCCCTCTCCTCCTGTTTAATTCTAGGCCCCAACCTATGTTATATGTCAATGGGTTATCTCAATTCATTGCCCACCAAACCAACTGCGCCAATGGTTTTTCCTGTATGTCTTACTAATTTGACTGCTTTTAAATGACTGGATTTCACTGAGGTCCTGTAATGTTCTTAAACTTGAACTCAAGACAACATCACCCACAAACAGCAGCATATGGAGAAACTTACCACATTCTAAATAATTGTCATTCTACTTGTGCCTACCTTTGAATCTACTATACAACTAATTGGGGATGTACCCAAAGGTGAAAGAAGGGTTCCATATATATTAAAACACTCACAATATCACTTCTGTGATAGCAAAACACTGAAAAGAAAACAGGTAAGCACTATGTGTGGAATGGCTGAACAACTGAAAGAAACAAGGCATGTTTGGAATTCAGAGAAACACAGGCAGACTTAACTGTACTAATCCTGACTGAAGAAAGCAGACCTAACAGTACAGATGACGACAATAACAAAGAGGAAACCAACACTAAAATACATGAGGATTCAGGTAAAGAAAATAACTAATCTTGACATCTGAGGATGGATGATCCACCACTGTGCAGGATAATTAATCAGGGGCTAGGCCTGGATATGGGATTTTCCCCCACCTTTGGCATATGCCGGATGTTTGTAGACAAGACAGTTCCCCGATTCATAGTTTCCTCATCTGTATAATGGGGATAAAACCTGGAATTCACATATCACAGGGCTGTTGTGAGGCTCAACTGAAATAATATAAAGCACTTTGCAGGCCCTAAAATGCCACACAGACGCCGGCTGTTACTAGTATCACACAGTGTCAGCTATTATCCCCTCATCTGGATAAAGGGAGACAGACCAGTGGTGTGCAATGGTGCCTTAACCGCCGGATGTTGCTTAACTGCTTTTCTTTCGGTAGAGCTGTGGGACCAAGAAGGCTGGGAAGTTACGGTGATGTAAAAATCCAAAGACAATGACAGAATGTTTTTGTTTGTAGGAAATATTCATGATATGCAGGTAATTAAAGTTTTTTTTTTTAAATTCCAAACCTATTTTCCAACATTTTTGCCATACTTTCTTTGTGCCTACCTTAGCACTGACATTACCTGATTTATAGGTAATCTCCTTCAAGTTCCTGTATAATTTCTCTGTCTCTCTGTCCTCTGCTACAGATACTGGAATAGAAACGAAAGCTATCTTTATGGTGGTCATCTTGCCTAGATTTGTCTGGGCATGACAAAGTAAGACAGACCAAGCCGTCCTATCAAATAAGGCTTCTTGCTGCTACTAGGAAGAGGATGAGGTCCTCTTAACATGAAAGGACCTCTGCCAGCACCTTAATCTACTTTTCTCCTAGTAGGACAATAAAAGTTATCTTCATATTTAATTGCAATTTTGTAGGTCTTCTGGTTTTTCTTACATAAAGAATGTCAACACTGATGTGTTCCTTCAGCAGTTTAACAACTCATGTGATTACTGGACAAAGATAAAAATTCCACATGTAGGATATCAGCTAAATTACAATTTATAAATATAACTAGGAATTATTCAAGGAAAGTTACTAAGTTGTTTAAGGAAAGTTACTAAGTTGTTTATATCCATTAACTGAGAGATACCACTGCAGAGATTACATTCCCAGTAAGTGATTTATAGTAAGACTTACATATATGACATTTTTTTGATAAAAGCTGCCAATAAAGTGTCTAATAATTGCTGAAAGAGTTAAAAAAAACCTCATGCCTTATGAATGTACCCCGGTACTCCCCCACATATAAACAACGAATCTGAAAAATTCAGATACCAGGGAAGACCTATATAAAGTTATAAAAAATGAACAAAATAAAAGCAAGAAGAAGAAAACAAAACAAGTGCTGCAATGTTTTTTTCTAAAAGTCAAAATGAAGAGATAATGAAACATCAGTTAAATAAATAAAAGTGTATAGTTTTTCTTTCAATGGAGACACTGTTTTTCTGGGAATATGATTTGCAGTCATATGTGTGGGGAGGAAAGGGGGAAGGGCTGGGAAACTTTATATCAAAGTTTTATATCAAAACAACCTATCAAATTCTAAAAGTAGCTGTTTATAAAGTTTAAAAACCAACTTTTTCTTCTTCTACAATTCTCACTAGAGAAGAGAGCTAAAGAGGATCAAAGAAAATTAAGGGATATTTTATATTTTTATGCATTTCATGGGTTGCCCTGGCACTAATTTCGGTGAGGCATTTTGTGAAATCTAATTATTTCAGGGCCTGAGGCGTCAAGAAATACATTTAAAACACAGGTAATTAGTGAAAGGCCTGAAATCAACATTATTCTCATGATAAGAGAAGACAAGACCAGCAGAAACAATCAATAAAAAGTTGGATGAATCTTTAGGCCAGATGTATCAGCAGTGATAATGAACAGGAACAGAACCAAGTCACCCTATGTAATGTTATTGTATTTTCCCAGGGCAGCTATTCTGGCCTTTCTTCAAAGCCTGCTACTTCTATAACTCTTCAAGTAGCTCAGAAGCTTGAAAAAAAAAAACAACACCACTCCATTAATTTCTTATTTCACCAAGATTAATGTTAATTAAGCTAAGTATATAGTATAATATTCTATCATAAACAGAAAAGGAAATTTCTAATGTCAGTACTCCAAAATCACTCTCATTTGTATAACACCATTTCTATGAATAACGTCTAGAATTATAAACGGTAGTTAAATACTTGTGTTTTATATTGCAAAGATGCAGAAACTCTGTATTAAAATGGTCATATAACACCTTTCTAATTTCAATAAACTTCAGGATAAAGCAAGGTGCAACAAGTATTTACTTTTAAAGTGAAATGATTTTATAGAGAAGACAGTCTCTGAAGAAAAGCACTTTAAGTGGACAATTTAATTCTAAATATATTTAAAGTTTTAAGCTACATCAATTCAATCTAAACAATTGTTTGGATTTATTGTTTAGAGTGTATCAAATGTAGAATATTAACCTAATTTAGTACACTCAAGTGCCTATGTAAGATTCATACTCTACATTTCACATCTTTTTCATATTATATTGGATGAAAAAGTTATCCAAATTAATCAAATGTTTATAAACTTTATTCCTTTTTGCTTATTTAGGATATAAAAAATTGAAACATTCAAAAAACTGAAGAGAACAGACTGAATTGACATACTAACCTCTTCTATATAATCTGGTTCTGATAAAGATTCAGATGATTCAGGTTTATCTTCAGAATTTATCTTCTTTCTTTTCTTGCTCAGACTTTTGATATCCTATGAATTATTTAATATACATTATTTCTACTCAAAATGAAACTATAGTAGCGATATAGTAGGCACATCTTATATTTCTAAGATCCAGTTTAATAATAACCATATTTAAGATTGTATTTCTATTTCCATAAATAATAACTGAAATTTGGGGAGGTTTTACATTTTATATTAACTTAAAGTTTCATGGCTGCTGTTACTATTTAGTGACAAAACATGTTTTGTTAAAACAAGTCCACACTGTTCAGTTGAATGTCTCTATTTTCTCACCATATTTATTTCCTTATGATTCACTAAATTATACCTAATAAAGGTATTTTTGAAAAATCAACTCACAAAACAACTGTATAATTAACCAAATTAGCATTCACCTTGATGCCTCATTCAGGGTTACACATCACAGTAGGCTTTAAAGGAAATACTTGCTGGTTCCAAATCGAACAAATATCTATTTTGTGTAAATACTGTGTTTTACTAACAAAGTAAACACTTCAATACAAAACAAAGTTAGGGAATCATCATTTGCAGGATAAATTACTGTTCAAAAAATTTCTCTAAATAGATTTCTTTTTTTTAAATTTTTATAGTGGATCTTTTATTTTTAATTTTTTTTTAAATTTTTTTTATTTTTTGGAGGGCAGTTGGGGTTAAGTGACTTGCCCAAGGTCACACGGCTAGTTTTGTGTGTGTGTGTGTGTATGTGTGTGTGTGTGTGTGTGTGTTAAGTGTCTGAGGCCGGATTTGAACTCAGGTACTCCTGACTCCAGGGCCGATTTATATCCTATTCACTGCACCACCTAGCCGCCCCTCTAAATAGATTTCTTAATGTACTTAACTGTTTATTTACAACAATGACTTGATTAATGACTTGAAGAAGGGCAGAGATATTTATCAAAAATCCTTTTAACAATTAGGACAATCCATCATTCCTCAGATATATAAAGAACTGGATAAAATCTATAAGAATACAAGTCATTCCCCCAAATGACAAATGGTCAAAGGATTGGAAAAGGCAGTTTTCAGACAAAGAAATCAAAACTATATGTGGTCATGTGAAAAAGTACTCTAAATCACTACTGATTAGAGAAATACAAATTAAAATAACTTTAAGATACCAACATAAGATTGGCTAATAAGACAAAAAAGGAAAATGATAACTGTTGGAGGCGAACATGGGAAAATTGAGACTCTAATGCACTGTTTGTGAAGTTGCAAACTGCTTTGACCATTCTTGAGAACAATTTGGAATGATGCCCAAAGGGCTATAAAATTGCTGGGCATACCCCTTGATCCAGCAATATCACTAGTAGGCCTGTATCCCAAAGAGATAAAAAAAAAAAAAAGAAAAAAAGAAAAGAACCTAAGAACCTATTTGTATAAAAATATTTGTAGCAGCTCTCCTTGTGGTGGCCTAGGAGTTGGAAGTTGAGGGGATGCCCATCCACTGGGGAATGGCTGAACAAGCTGTGGTATATGATTGTCATGGAATATGATTGTGCTGTAAGGAATGATAAACAGGATGATTTCAGAAAAATCTGGAAAGACTTACATGGATTGATACAAAGTGAAGTGAGCAGAAGCAGGAGAACATTGTATATAGTAACAGCAATATTGTGGAATGAATGACTTAGTTATTTTCAGCAGTAAAATAATCAAAGACAATCCCCAAAGGACTCAAGAAAGATGCTATCCACCTCCAGGAAAAGAATGGATGTTGTCTGAATACAGATCAAAGCATACTATTTTTCACTTTCTTTTTTTGTTTTGAGTTTTCTTGCACAAAATGACTAATACGGAAATGTTTTACAAGTATAACTTGTATCAGACTGCTTACTGTCTTGGAGGGGAGATGGTTGAAGGGAGGGAATAGAATCGGAACTTAAAATTTAAAAACGAGTGTTACGAAATACTTGTACATATAATTGAGGAAAAATATTATTTAAAAAAAAAATCAAAAAGGGAAAGAATGGGCTATCCAAAAGTAGGATGAGGTGAGTTAATTGAATTCCTAAAGTCCTTCAAGAGAAAGTTACCTGATTACTTGTTGGGGGTACTGTAGAAGGGATTCCTGTACAGCTAAGGAATTAGATAAAATAATCCCTTATGTTCCTTCAAATTCTGAAATGTTGTACAAATTAATACCAATTCCAAAACTAAGAAGATATAAAATTGTGACATTATTAAGTAAACAACTGGGAAAATATAATTTAATTTAAAAAAATCTATATACAAGTAAGCTCTTTAAGATGCACCTATGTCATAAACAAGCCAGATTCAACTGTTACCAAGTACTTGCTTTAAAATGAATTGATCTTATAGTAAAGACATTTTATCCTCTGAAGAAAAAACACTTTAAGTGGATTTAATTCCAAATACATCATATTAAAAGCTCCTGAGGTAAACTGCAAAAATTCAATCTAAACAGTATTTGTTTAGAGTCTGTCTAAAGTAAATTATTCTATTACTTTTGTGTACTCAAAGTTTCCCTTAAATTAACATATGAAATTGATAATACTTCACTGAAATAGATTTAATAGGTCCAAAAAAAGGCATGCATCTGCTATACATTTTCTAACTAAAATCGGTAAATATGATTCCCAAGTGTCATCCAAAAGCTAACACATAAATATTAACATTTTCAAAATACTTAAAAACCTTTGAATTTTACCTTTTCTCTCTCATGTTCATCTTTTGACTTCTTTTTCTTCTTAATGCTATCCTAGATAAAGTGAAAACATCAATTTAAAATGTAATCACCGTAGTAAAGAATAAATACCAAAGTATGATTGCTCAAATGCAAATACTAGTATTTGCTATTAAAAACAAAAAAATTGTGGAAGCAAATCTTTATATAGAAGAACTTTCTTTCTAACCAAATTAGGCCTAATACTATTTTCTATATTCCAAATGCCATTTTCCCACTGAATTACAATTAAAATGGACAATACACTTTAGAGTGTTAGAAATTATCTTTGTTTTTCAAATTGTAATCAAGGGGGTAAAGGGTTTGTTAAATCTAACCCCCACCACACCCAGACTACTAGACCTGGGTTATCAAGAAAGCTGAGACCTAATTCTGTTCCCTTACTTAAATCATTAAAATTGCTCCACCTCTGACAATTCTACCAAAGGGAAAAAATCTGGGAATTATTTGTCTGGCTATCACTATCTATACTTTAGAATCTTTTCTACCAAAAATAACTCTTCTGTCTTGCAATTTTTTTATGAATGGCAACAAATACCATCTAAAAACATGGCATCATCTTTGTTTTCCTTCTCACTCTCCTGCACTGAAAATTATCTAGACTTGTCAACCTCTCTGTGAAGTCTTTGTCACATTCATCCCTTCTTTCCTTTTCCCATTATATATCACTCAAGGTCAGGCCTTTCTGGGGTACTGCAAAATTTTCCTAAATTATATTCTAATATCTACTCTGTCCTCCTTCAATCCATTATTAACACCAGTGTCAGATTAATTTTTTTTAATGTACAGATCTGATTTTGTCAGTCCTCTCCTCAAACCATGATGATGAGGAACTTGAGTCTGTGATGATAGGTTGAGGTGGGGGAGTGGGGAGAGATACTTATCATAGAAAAAAAGAGGTGTGTGTGTGAGAGAGAGAGAGAGAGAGAGACAGAGAGAGAGATATATGGGATGATGACAACATAATAATGCTTTTCAATATTTTAAGAGTTGTCATGTAGAAGGAATAAGACTGGGCCTGTTTAGTCAAAATGGGCAAAACCTGCAGCAGTAAGTGGAAGTCGCCAAGAAGGCAATCTAAAACTGAAATCAGGAAAAAATTTCCTCAAATCCAGAGTCATCCAGGAGTAGAGTAGGCTGCCTCCAGAGACGGAGAGTTCCCCTTCCTTGTTGGTCTTCAAGTGGAGGCTGGAAGACCATTTATGGGTTTGTCAAAGCAAGAATTCCTTTTGTGAGTCAGCTGGATCTAATGGTCAGTAAGGCCTTGTCTGCCTCTCAAATTCTACCAGTCTTCTAGGAAAACTTCCCATAGGACTTACAGTATACTTTCAAGTCTTTTAATTTATCTGTTTTGTATTATGGCCACTTGTATTTGTGCTGTTTCTCAATTGACTAGATTTTTAAGCTCCACGAGGGTAAGGACTACCTTATCTCTTTCTCTTCCAAAGCCTAGCACAGGGTCATGCATACTGTATGTGCACTAAAAAACTCCTGCTGGCTACGGCTTGGTTTCACTGCAGCAGGGGTTGCTGTGAAAACAGCTTCACACCTCTCACTTTGGCCAGTCGGGGTCTGCCACTTGGGATTCTCCCAGGGACTGAATGCTCCAATATCCTTCCTCATCTCCCTGTCTCTGGAGCCTTACTTTCAAAGTCCAGTATTTTGAATTCTAGTGTTCTTTATACACCATCACCTGTTCTTCATTGCGCTGAACTCTTATGGTCAAGGCACAAGTCCCTTTCTATTTCCCAACCATCTTTTCTGAAGTATGAGCATGCATATCTATGCCACATTCAGCAGAGCTGTATACTACAGGCTTCACAGCATGAAGATCTGGCAAACAAAGTATTCTATATGACTTTCACACTGTCCTTGAAGTTCTGATGTTTCACTGCTTCACTCCTGGTCAATAATGCTTTAGAGACTGGGCTATGGAAAAATAATGCTTCCTTAATTTGAAGCAACTTTTTGTACTAAAGGGAACATGATCATCAAAGGGGTCTGGCTCTTAAAGGGCACTCACTACAAAATTAATAACTATTGGCAGGAAGGCTCAGAAATTTACACATCAAGCATCAGGAGTTAAAGTCAATTTAATAATTCAAGAATCAGAAACTGAGACAAAAAATTTAACAAGTTATAATGTAAATCATTATTGAAGAACAGGCCCAATGCTCAGATGTCTAGCTCTTCCCTAAAAGGAATAGATTTCTTCTTTTGAAGCAAAGGCTCTGAGGTCAGCTGAGTCTTTGAGGCAATGTTGTTCCAAAATGTTACAGACAGATTTTTTGATAATAGTTCCAGACACCAGAAACAGGATAAACATTGTTTTGGTAGGTGCTTGCATAGGTCAAAGTATAAGAAAATCTTTGTGGAAGTCAAGGCAAATAAGTAAGCAATTATGTGAGTTTCTATATGGAAAGCAATTAAAAATAGAATATCTAGCTTCTAATTACAAATGCCAAAAGAACTGTCATCTCAGTTCAGTGTTACCTTACTATCTGATTCAGATTCTGATATGGAGCATTCTGAAGATCTATGTGAACGATATTTCTTTTTTCTTCTTTTTTTCCCTTGTTTCTTATCCTACATAAAATATTTAAGAAAAAAAAATGGGTTTCTATATCATTAAACTCTCCTGATATAATTTTTGCATTTTATTTATTTCTTACCTTAATCAATTAATGAAAAAGATTAAAAAGGGATTAGTTGCCTTATATAATTGCCATTCATTGATCCACAAATACTTTGCCCAATCTGCTAGTCTTTACAATTCAATTCAACAAACAAGTATCAAATGCCTACTATGATCATGGTAAGGAGGCAGGTAAGGCAAAGAAGATAGAGGACTAGTCCTGGAATCATTAAGACCTAGATGCAAGTACTATTTCTCACATCTACGCGACCATGGGCAATTCATCTGATTTGTGTCCTAGGAAATTTGCTAACAGAACAGAGGAGTGTCTGATTTGCACCGATAGAGGTTGTATATTGGGACCTCCTTACATTTTGTAAATGGGCTCACTGAGCTAGAACCCTGCCACTCGTAGTGCCACCTGAGCAAATGGCACCATGCTAGGCTCTGGTCCTACTCTCAAAGAGCTTATATTCTATTTGGTGGGGGTGGGTGGGGTGGAGTCTATAAGGAGGTTGGTAGCCTGAGGAGACATACAATGCATACACAAATATACGACAAAATAGGGAACAAATAAGGAGAGATCAAAGTGTTCCAGCAAAATGTGGGGAGAAAGCACTAACAACTTGTAGGCTTTAGGGAGGCCTCGCCAAGGCAGACATAAGGTGCACACTTCAGGCACTGGGAGAGCTTGTGGGAGTGCTAAGTGTGTGTAGTAGTTAGTCCAGGTTCATCAAGATGTAGCCTGTGACAGAGGAAGGGTGCACTTTAATTCAGAGATAAGGGGTGGTGGCTGAGGGTTTCTGAGCAGGGAAGTAACAGGTTATTCCTGTGCTTAGCAAGATGACTTTGGCAGCTGAGTGAAGGAGAGCATGGAGGCAGGAAGATCAACCTAGGGCTCTAAGTGTCCATGCTGGAGGTGTGAACAGCAGCCACATGGATGGAAAAAGAAGGGGATGCATTCAAGAGACATTGAGGAGAGAGAATCAAAAAGACTTGGGCAATTACTGGTCCCTGGGGTGTTGGGGAAGGGTTCACTGCAGCACTAGCTTGTTGTCTGACCTTGAATAAGTCATTCCACAGCTATAGGTCTCAACTCCTTACCTATAAAATATGGTGGCTAAAATAACTTTTAAAGTTCTATCCAGCTCTTAACATTCTAGGGTTCTATGAATTTTCTGTAGATATTCCCTTTCTTTACTAACCTGCTAATAAGTACCGTAATTTCACAGGAGATTTAAAAGTGTTCCAATTTAAAAATATGGTTTTTAAACTTATCTATACCATCACATGGGCATAATTAATCAAAATCTTATTGTATATTTTAAAAAGGTTGTCAACTAAAACCTTTAAATAAAACACTTCTGATGGTCTACAACAAAATGGATTTTCTCAGTGTCTTGATATAGTGTAGCAACACATTTAAAAAGTTTTAGAACATCATATTTCATGTACTATATTAAAAACAACAATTTACTCTTACCTCATCTTCTGAATCTGAAGAACTGCTGGAAGAATCAGAGCTTGATGAAGAAGAGGATGAAGACTTGACCAAACATAAAACAATTAAAGCTTGTGAGATGCAGAATTTGTTCATTTCACTGTGCCTCATCAAATTATTCAAGACCGATTAATTTATCATCTAATGTAACAAAAGCCCACATTCCGAAGAATCTTTAAGATTTTTTTAAAGTCAGGAGATTTTTTTCCCCCCTCAGAGCTGTTTACATGTTACATTTTTAAAGAAAACGAAATTTTAAAGTGCTCATATTTAAGATAAATACTAGTTAAGGAGCCCCAGTTTTACAGGAAGTTAGCAGCTTTCTATCATGAACACCATTCCCAATTGATACAATCAGCTTCTTAGTTTCTGCCCAGTTATTTAATCTGAGCAATATTATTAATAAAATAAATCATCCTTACTTTTCAGGGCCTTAATCCATTTACATTTGGCAAAAAGGAAAAAAAAAAAGGAAAACGTTGCTCACCCTACCAGATTTCTTCTTTTCCTTTTTCTTTCTCTAAAAAGAAATAAATGTTGTCAGGTTGTGATTAAATTCTGCCAGTTAGAAGTCTAAGGTAGTAAGTATCTCAGTTCTTAAATGCATTATTAGTAGCAGGTAAGACTGAAAATGTAAATATTGGATATATTTTACAGTTTGTTAATAAAGAAGCATTAAGGTGTCTACTATGTGCTGCTAAGCACTATGCTAAGTGCTGGGATATAAAGACAAAATTAAAGCAAACACTGCCCTTGAGGAGCTTACGGTCAACACGTTAAGATTAAGATTATTACTAAGAGTATTACCTCTCTTTTCTTTGATGAACTCTCGCTTCCACCTAACAATTTTTCTCTGTGTTTTTCCAGTTCCTTTTTCCAGTTCTGAAAAAAAAAATATTACAAACAATTCTTTTTCTATAAAAATGATTCAGAAGGTGAACAAAACAAGTAGCTCAATAAATATTTTCCAAAAGAAGGCTTTTTGTGGGCTGGCCTAAGAACCTAACCATATTTGTGAGAAAATGCCTTCTACATTCCAAATGATTTAAAAATGTTTAAAAAGCAACTAATTCATTAGTGCCCAACTATATATGTAATCATCCCATAATAAAACAAACTGTGAGAATGCACTTCTGTAGGCAATTATTACTGTTTCTCTACAGCGTTAGGCATCTTTAGCTATAGTAAACTAATTTCCAGTTAGAAATCACAATACTAAGACTCGTCTTTGAGCTTGCTGGGCCATTTTTCATCTTCTCCATGTATTACCTTCCTCTGACTGATGAACTGACTTTTTTATGTATCCTTCCCCTGAAGAAAGTCATCATGTCATGGAGACACAGTATGGCATCGATGTCTTGTTTTTGGTTACACTGAATACAGTGTTCTGGTTCTTCACTCTGCATCAGTTCATGATTTTCTCCACGTTTCTCTTAATTCCTTCCATTTGTCATTTTTAGGGCACAATAGTCTACTGCATTCACATGCCTGGCTTTATTCAGTCCAGCCCCAATCAATGGTCACTCACTTTATTTCTAGTTTTTTGCTACTACAAAAGTGCTATGAATATTCCAGCAGATGTGGGCCATTTCTTTATGTTCTTGACTTCCATTAGGTATATTTCTAACAGAAGAATCAGTGGGATAAAGGGTCAGACAGAAAACGGAACAGCTTAGTCATATTTTTCATAAAATTCGTAATTGCTTTCTAGAATGGTTGAATTTACAGTTCAGCCAACCTAATTTCCTTGGTGTGAGGTGAATCGAAATTGTTTTACTTTGCATTTCTCTTAATGATTTGGAACAACTTTAAATATGGTTACTGGAAACTTGCAATTTTTGTTTTTCAAAAACGGTTTTCATCACATGAACAATGATCTGTTGTTCTAAAATGGCTCTTGATATTTTAAATTCCTTTCTCCCTTTTTTGGTTACTCCTTTCCCCATTAGAGCTATAAAAGGTAACCCCCTCTTCATTGTGGAGAATGTAACCTTTTAAACTTTGGTCACACATGCATTATATGTTATTGTTGCTGGTCTAAACCTAAGGTTGGCCAAAGGGCTTTTCAATTTTCTGTCAAATGGGGAGTCCTTCCTCAAAGGATTTTACGTTCTGGGCTTTATTGGGTTGATGGTGTCTTATTACTTCTCGTCTGCTTATTTAATTTGTTCCACCAATCTACTTTCCTAGATTTTAACTAATAGTTTTCATGGTTATTGCTTTATAACACAGTCTGAAATCTGATAATGCTACATCCCCTCATTCTTACCTTTCCCTTCTATTATTTCTCCTTCAGATTCTAGACTAGGGATTCTTAACCTGGAATGTGCAAACTTATTTTATAAACAAGGTTTTGGAACTATTCCAAAGTAACTTATTTCCTTTGTAATCCTATGAATTTTATTTTATGCATTTAAAAACATTTTTATAGGCCCACAGGTTTCACCAGACTACCAAAGAGGCCCACGACAAAAACAAAACAAAACAAACAAACAAACAAATAAAAAAGATGTTAAGAATCACTGTTCTAGACCTTTCATTTCTCCAAATTAATTTTGGTATTATTTTGTCTAGTTCTATTGTTTGAACAAATCTTTAGGCTAATTTAGGTTTTAACATAATTTTAAATTATATTGGCATGGCCCAGTCATAAGTAACTGTATTAAATATTTATTCAATTATTTCCATCTTCCTTTATTTCTGTAGAGTGTTTTGTAGCTATATTTATATATGTCCTGACTGAGAACAATTACTTACAAGAACTTTTAAGTTTTTTGTTGCTTTTCTCAGGAGATTTCTCTTACTGTTCTTTTTAGTCTAATTTTACCACTATTTGGGGGGTAAAATGCATTTTTAAAAACATATGTAAGCACCTTCTTTAAAGTTTTTTCCCCCTAAGATTTGAAATACTATGTAACAGCCCATAATAAAATTTTAGTAGTTTTAGTGGAGCAGCTAGGTGGTGAAGTAGACAGAATGCCAGACCTGAGTTCAAGGCATTGAACTCGGTAGTTGTGTGACTCTGGGCAACTCACTTAATCTTGCTTGCCTCAGTTTCTTCATCTATAAAATGAGCTGGAGAAGAGAATGGCAAACCGCTTCAGTAGCTTTGCCAAGAATATTCCATACCAGAGTCAGAAAGAGTTGGACACAACTGAAAAATGACTGAACAAGAATCTACAAGTACTTTTAGTAGTTTGGTATTTTAGCTTTTTTAGTTTTGTGAGAAAATGTTTTAAGGTCTATATATCCAAAGATCAAAAAACCCTTCCTTCTACAAACATCCTATACAGCACTTAGAATTCTAATGATAACATGGCAGTAAAAATTGACAACAGTAAGTTTAGAAAGTCCACACTAGTTACATTTCACACAGTTACCAAGAAGGTAGAGTGGGTGAAATACTTAAGTTTACTATATAATATAGATACAGTGTTATAGAAAGCTGAACATAAAAACCTTAAAAACAAAATTAAAATGGAAAACATTTAATTTAAAGGCTTTTTAAGGCAAAAAGCCTTCCATAAATAAAAAAAGCACACTGCTCACCAACCTCATTCATTTTTTCTTCAAATTCTGCTAATGCCTTGGAGCCTTTCTTTTTCTTTTCTAGCTGTTCTTTCACTTCTTCCCTTAAAAAACAGAGCATAAGGTTACACAGATCAAAGAGATAACAGCCACAGATTTCAAGAAGAGAGCAAAAGAGATGTTTTTCAAAAAATTTTTTCCTTAAAAAAAAAAAAATTATTTCCTAAAGAAAATTATGTAATCATTTTCCTAATTTGAACATATTTTCCTTAATGGGGGAAGGGAATGGATAGAAGAGGAACGGGATGGACAGAGTTCATGAAATTTAAAAAGCACAGGAAAGTTTCAGTAATGAATTCCACTTAATAACTTCCCCACAAACCTTTACTGTTTATTATACATAAAATGAATTTCTTTGCTAACATTCTTTTAAGCCAGCAACTGGAAGTGCTAATCACCAGCTCTTTCCAAACATCTGAGAAAAAGGCTTAGTTTTTGTCCATACCCTTTGTTGAATTTGCTAGAATGTTTACTGATAAGTCATTTCCTCATCTCAATTTCAAATATGAAATACAATAATTCCCTGTAAGGGTACTCCCATTAGTTGTCACTCTTTTTTTTTTTTTTTTTTTTGCTTTTTGGAGGGCAGTTGGGGTTAAGTGACTTGCCCAAAGTCACACGGCTAGTTTTTTGTGTTAAGTGTCTGAGGCCGGATTTGAACTCAGGTACTCCTGACTCCAGGGCTGGTGCTCTATTCACTGCGCCACCTAGCCGCCCCAGTTGTCACTCTTAGCAATGTAATTAGCAATATAGTGAGTTTTATTTAAAATAAAAAGAATTAAGCATTATCAACACATTTCAACTATTATACTTCAGAGGGTGTCCTCTGAAAGTCTCATGCCTGATGTCACCCTGTGGAATAGTGACTAGGAAAATAAACTACATCAGCAAGAGTCAGTAACCAGTACATTAGATCTCCAAATTTTAGAACAGGTGTCCTGAATAAAGCAAAGATTTTTCAAACAATAAGTTCTCATTCTCTAATCTAAAAAGAGGTCAGAGGACTATTATCCTAAAATCTGGCTAAACTATGAAAGATCAAGAATATTCAAAAAGACATTTTTAAAAGAACATGAAACCTACCTTCTGAGTTTTATTGCTTCTTAATGTAAAAACTGTAGAATAGGACCCTACCTGATTTGATGGAGGAGGGGGGAATGTAGCCACTAAATGCTTAACAATAAAAAGTCTTCAGTATCCTTTTGGCAAACAAAATAAGGTTTTTAAAAAATAACACAGTAAATAAATGAATAGTTTTTACAATTACCATGTGGGCCTCGGCCGATTCAGATAATCCTGTATTGTTGGCCCAGCAGACTGAGCAGGACCTCGAGATCTGGCCATGGCTATAGGATTCATATAAGCCTTGAGAGTGGGGAAAAAAAGAAATAAATTAAACCAAAAGGATGGTCTTGCTTTCTTTCCCTCTTATACTATAAAAACTGAGCTAAAAAAAGAAAATCAACAGTCACAGAATAGCAAAAACTTACAATCACCATCAAAATTTCTTCTTCAATTTTGAAAGAAAAATGATTAAAAAAAAAAAAGCTTAGCTTGGAAGGACTTAAGAAAAAAAAATGCAACTTCCTGTATATCTTGAGAGTCTGTAATTGAGATTTAGCTCAGTCTAAGCCATTCATTCATTAGTATTAGGCAGTACAATACTGTACTTTATTATTCAGAATGATCACCCTTATCACATGATATCCTCAAAGATATCGCTCATAAGACATGAAAATATACTACATTTTAGAAATATTTTCAAGAAGGATTAAAGCAAAGCAAAACAAAAAGAATTTCTTGCCAGGGTCCTAAAAGGAAATATGCTGTTTTATTGAAATTATTTGAATGCTATAACATTCCTTCTGGTTCAATCTCAGTTGCTTGGCCCTCATATTCAATTTACTCAAAGAGAACAGAAAGTTGGCAGAACAGACATGAACACATTAATTATGCCAACATATTCTTGGCTTACACATAAAAGTCTTTGGTTTAAGAAGAAATATTCTTAAGCTTAATTGTAAAGGTTTAGAACTAAATAACTGACATACAAAAAGAAAAAATACTGTAACTGTTTATATATGAAAGTAACATTCTATTCGTAACAAAATTTTTTAAATTGCCAGTTTTTCTTATATTGTTGCAATCTCTGAATTACGCATTTTCAGATTTTTTTTTGGCAGAGTCAGCAATACCACCACTACCAATAACATATAAGAAATTCTTCAACTCCCTAATTAAAAATAATAAATCTTCTGGAGATAATTTCTCACTTGAGCCAGAAGTGGTAAAATCACTTCATTTCACAGCAAGTTTGGCCTTACAGATCATTTAGTCTAACCCCATAATTTTACAGAGGAGGAAACTGATGTATAAGCAGACTAAGTGATTTGCCCAAATTTGGGGATGGGGCCAGGACTATGAGATCCCAGGTCTCCAGACTGTCAGACCAGTAGTTCCAAACCATGGCTGAAGACTCCTGCAGAATTTAATTCACAACTGGGGGATTTTTGATGAATTGGTGCTAAGAATTTAAATATTGGGTCAGACTGGCTAAAAGCATAAATTCAGATATTTAATTTTTTGCTGTTGTGTTCTTATAAATTCTATTCAACTGCCTTTGCTGAGAATTTTCATCTGTGTAATGTGAAGAATGGCACCAACCAGAAGACTTCGTTAAGGCTTAACTGCTGTGTATGATTACTACCTCTGGCAATAATAACAAACTCACTATATATTACACCTTAAAGGAAGCTTTGCAAATTGCCTAAGTTATCTTCATTGTAATAGGATGCTGTTTACTAACATTTCTTTTTCTTTTTAAATTTTTGTTTCTGTGTCATGCTATATTTTTGTATCTTTCAAGTGCCTACTTTGGACAAAAAGAAGTCCCAAAAAATTATGTCACAAAAAAACACCTGACTAGTAATGCTACTTATAGGTAACGCAAAAGTACAATCAATCAAGTTATCAACCTAATACTTGTAAGGAGGTATGAGGTATGAGTCTACATCTCTACACTATCAAGTGAAAGGTCTTTGGGAGCTGCTGGGCCCAAAAACACATCATTCTCAGGTCCACCTCAGATAATCTCTGACCTTGTGCTTGGCTAACACGGTTTTTAAGAACCCAAAGTCAACTCTGTATTTACAAGATGCACGGATTACTCCTATAAGCTTCTGGGAAAGCACGCACAACATATTTTTATTGACATTTATTTTTTATCTAGCCTTCAGCCCAATACGGAAGTTCTTTTAAGACTAAAACATTTTACTATCTCACTCTGGAAAAAACTTTTTTTAATGTGTCCACAGAGCTTTGGTCCTCCCTCCCCCCACATCAGTCTGAGGTGACATTATTTATTTCCAATAAGGAGAGCAAAGAAATTGTCTGGTTTCCAGAAACTGGTAGTTCCCATGGAACATCACAGTGACTACATCATTTAAGAATTGTAAATTTCCAGATCAGACGCCCTCCTACTGAAACATAACTACATAAGCCAAAAAGAAAAAAAAAAGTAATTTTTGGATTATCTGTGCTTTTGTATTTTTCCATTAGCAGAGCTCACAGAAAAGTTACTTGAAGCATAACTATATGAACACATGCCAAGAGGAAATAAATGACTTTTCAATTATCTGTGCCTTTGTACTTTTCCGTTAGTTTAGCTAATAGAAAATTAGCTTGAAGCAAAAGGTGACAAGTGTAGGAGTCAGTGAACAGGTACTTAGGAAAAATGGAAGTTTAAGTGGTATGTGGTATTTGATTGCTGACTGGAGACGGATCCTTGTCTTAGAAGGAACACTGTAATTATTTATAAAGAACAGGAAGGGCATTTCAAAAAGCAACTGTTACTAAATCTAGCCTCCATAAATGACTGAGTCCTGTTAAATCTAAACAAATTCACAAACACGAAAGAGCTTTAAAAACAAAAAACAACACTACCTGCGGAAGCAGCAGGACAGTACCCACAAAAAGCATCAGAACTGCTTTTTTAAGTCAATCTTAGAAAACGTCAGTTTTTCAGGGAGAAAGGTGGTAGGTTGTTTTTTGTTTTTGTTTTTTTAATTTTTAAACTTCAGAATCAACATCGGCACTACAGTACAGCAGAGTGCACAGGCCTGGGAGCAAGGAAAAGCCTGTTTTAGATTTGGCTCTGCCACTTGCTAGCTGAGTGACCTTGGCATGATCATGTATGACATACCACTGAGAGCTGGAAGGGACTCTCGAGGTCATCCCACACTTAGGGAGATGACTTACCAGGAACACACAAGTATAAGCAACAGTCAGGAATGCTGGCTCCGAGATGGGAAGGCTTTTGCTTCAAATTCTACTACTATCAATACTTATTGGCTGTGTGACCACAGGCGAGTCACCTCTCCTTGAGAAGCCTCAGGCTCTATAACCGTATAATGGAGATAATTATCCAGAGGCTCCAAGAAGACGCACTAAGAAAAACATTTTAAAGTAAGCTTCATGTTAATGCCATTTAATCATCTCTCTCCTCTCCAATGCCAACGCTGTTTGCATGAAACCGTTTTCCTGCTAAGCTCGGTTCCAGCTTCCTTCTTTTAAAACGATTCTTGGGCTAGATGCGCCCCAGGCGATCCTTGGGGCTCATTCCAGATGCCACATTAAATGGAACCGCCTTTTCCCTAGTACAAAACATTGCCAGAATCCCGTGGAAAAAGGAACAGCAACACAGGAGAGGGTCATCCAAGAGCCCAAAGTGGGGCTGGGCGGGGGGCTTTTCTGGTCAGTGCCGGGGGTTTCACTCTAAGCCCTCTCCCAGAGTGAGCCGACACCTGCTCTGCACCGCCGGGTGTCGGCTCTCGCCCTCCCCCGGCGAGTGAGCCCCGGGCAGGCGGGGAGAACGCGACGCAAAGCAAACACAAGAGGCACCGGGTCACGGGCGAAGCCCGAGCGCACCCAGATGGCACACAGGAACCGGCTGCAGCTGCCGAAGCCTCGGGCTAGGGCTCCGGCCCCGGGGACTCCTCCCCTCTTCCAGAGGCTGGTCCTTAACAAAGGTCTCCAAGGGACGGACCTTCCCCGGGAGCGAGCACAAAGCACGGCCGGCCCCGGCCCCAGGCCCGCTGACGCGGCTGCAGCGGTTCCGGCAACAGGGGACTGCCGAGCCCTGCCCCCCGGGGAGAGACCCGCTAGGAAAGGGAGAGGGGAGGCAGCCAGGGAGAGAGGGGGCCGGAGGGAGCGAGCGGGGACAAGAGGAGGCGGGGCGCGAGCAGCAGGCCGGGCCCGCGGGGCTGCCTTCCCCCTGGGGCCTAGTGAGCGCTTTCAGGCCCTGCTCCGACTCCCGGTCAGGCCGCGCCGCCGGGCCGCCCGAGCGACGCCACGAGGGGCCTCAGACTCTGGGTAAAGCGGGACCCAAGGCCCCCAGGGGAAGGCGGGTCGGGCCGGATTCGGGGAGGCCTCAGGGCCGCGCGGCCGCCGAGGGAGCTGGGCCGCTGGGCGGAGGCCGCCTCACTCCCGCCGGCGTGGGACACTTACCACCCGGTTGTCCCTCTTGCCCATGGTGCCCAACGGCTGTTCGCGCTGCTATTCGGCCGAGAGGACTAAGGGGCCGCGGGCGGCGGGTATCGGGCGGCTCCGGGGGCAGCGGGGGCTCCTCCTCCTTTTCCACCCGAGCGCCCGCAGCGAGGGGCGCCGCGCAGCTTCCAGGAGGCGGCTCCGCCGACACAGCGCCCCCTGTGGCCCGGCGGGAAGTAGGCCCTCGCCTTCTGCGCCTGCGCCTCGGCGTGTCCCCAGGCTGCTGCCCCAACCTCATCTCCCTTCATTCTCCTCCCTCCCTCCCTCCCTTCCTTCCTTTCTTCCTTCCTTCCTTCCTTCCTTCCTTCCTTCCTTCCTTCCTTCCTTCCTTCCTTCCTTCCTTCCTTCCTTCCTTCCTTCCTTCCTCCATCCATTCATTCGATGCTCAAGCATTTATTAAGCGCTATTCCAAGTTCTAAATAAACAGAGAAAGACCCAGGGCCCCTGTCGGTGAGGAGTTCACTAAAGCGGAGGTGGGTACACACAAGATACATGGAGAATAGATGGAAGGTGTCCAAGAGGAAAAGACCCTAGCAACTGGGAGAAAGAGAGTGTGTGTGCAGGGGACCAGGAAGGGCCCCCTGCGGACCCCCTGCGGACCGTGGGATATGGGCTGTATTTTAAAGGAAGCCACGGGAACGATGTGAAAGGCAACAATGTGAAGAGCATGGCCAGTGCAAAGGCTGCGAGGCAGGAGATGGAGGAAGTATAGTGTCCCCAGATCATAACTGTATATGGAGGGAGAATAAAGTGTAAGGAGTCTGGAAAGGCAGGACTTTAAACGGCGGAGGTTTTTATATGTGATCACAAAAGTAACAGGGATAACACCAGTGTGCTGGAGGAAAATCACTTTGGCAGCTGAATGGAGGAGAGAATTGGAGTGGGGGCAGGCATGAAGCAGGAAAACCGACCTATTGCAGCAGCCCAAAGGAGGGAAAGAGACAGTGCTGACCTCTTTCCTCTTGCTCTAAGCTACAGTAAAAAAGGATAGTGTTTTGTTCTTAACCATTTCAGTTGTGTCTGACTCTTCCTGACCCCATTTGGGGTTTTCTAGCAAAGACATGGCAGCGGTTTTGTCATTTCCTTCTCCAACTCATTTTACAGATGAGGAAACTGAGGCAAATACGGTTAAGTGACTTGCCTAGGGTCACACAGCTAGTAAGTGCCTGAGGCCAGATTTGGATTCAAGTCTTTCTGACTCCAGGTCTAGAGCTCTATGCATGGAGTCACCCAGCTGCCTAAGGAGGATCACAGGATTTAGAAATGGATAAGACCTCAATGAAGTTCTTTCATTTTAGAGATAGGGAGACTGAGGCCCAGAGAAAGGGTAGTAAGGTACATAATGTCACTCCAGATTGGACTGCAGCAAATAGTAAGCTTTAGAGTTGGAAGAGGCTTTAGAGATAGGCCCAACCTTTACATGTTGCATAGGTCATGGCAAAGCTTTAGGCCTCAGATTACTCATTTATCAAATAATGGGATTGGTCTAGATCAGAGGTTCTTAACTTTTTTCTTGTCATGGACCCCTTCTGGTGAAACCCTTCAGAATAATGTTTCTAAATGCACAAACAAAAATACATAGGATTATAAAGGAAACCAATTATATTGAAATACAGCTATCAAAAACATTTAAAAAAAAATCCTGGACCCCATCTCTGAAATCTCTGATTGCCAAGGTAAAAACTCTGGTCTAATTCTGATGCACAATTTTATTCTTACCTAATTAATGACATTTATTTCTCAATTAATCAACAAGCATTTACTGGGGACCTGTTCTGTGCGTAGCACTTTGAAAGGCACTGGGGATTCAGAGAGCAAATTCAAACAGTCCCTGCCTTCATGGGGCTTATAGTCTAATGTGGGAGTCAGTACACACACACACACATGCGGATACTCCCTCAAAGTCAGACCTATGTTTTAAGAATATTAATTGGCAGCTGTGTGGAGAATGAATTGGAAAGAGAAAAGAGAGAAGGCAAGGAGACCAACGAGAAGGTTTTTGCGATAGTCTAGGTGCCAGTCGGTCATGCTGAAGATGGTGACCTGCAGATACATAGGTATGTATGTATTTATATTGTGGCATCCTCAGCACTAAGCGTGATGCCTGGCACACAGGAAGAGTTCATAGGCTGAATGCCCTCTAATGGACAGTGGGAATACAGTATGGACTTTGGGAAAGCCAGTGCCTGGGCACTAGGTACCCCACAAGAAGACACTTGGCTGCTTAAAAGTAATGCCACCTGCTGACCAAATCGTATACTACACTCTCTTGCTGGTAAATTAATTAAAATGCTAGCCTGCATTCTCTAGGTTGAAGAAAGCCAGGGAAGGGCCAGCCTGGGAGTGGTTATTGTTACTACAACGCTGAGGCCACCACCCTACCTTTCCTAATGTGTACAGAGATCCCACACTCCCTGTTGTACAAATATTTTTATTTACACATATGCAATGTTATCTTGGTAAATATTTAACAACAGCGTCTTAAGAGGGGGAAAGGTATGCTAGACACACTTTTTAGTTTAATCTGCATTTATTATCGGTTTTCCCATCACTTTATTAAGTCTAGACAAAATCAGCAAAAAAATAAGTGAAGCCTGATCCGTAGCATTGGCTGATTTCTGAGGTAATGTAAATGCTCCCACTAAGATTTTAAAAGTTGGCTCTTGTGAGTTGGTACAAGCTGATTCCAGCTCACTCTTGCTTGAATGCTATTTACTTCATTAGGATATAAGTTATTTGAGGGCAAGGACTGTTTCATTTCTGCACTTGAGGCTCCAGTACCTAGCTCAGTACAGTAGTCACTTAAGAAAAGCTTGTTGATTGATTATTGGGAATATAGATAGGATTCCTATTTATTATCAGAATTGGATTAATAAATGTGCATCCTTGTCCTATGGGCACCTAGGTGGTGCAGTGGATAGAGCACCAGACCTATAGTCAAGAAGACTCACCTTCCTGAGTTCAAATCTGGCTTCAGACACTAACGAGCTATGTGACCCTGGGCAAGCTACTTAAGCTTGTTTGCCTCAGTTTCCTGGAGAAGGAACAGAACTCCACTACCTTTGCCAATAAAGCCCCAAATGCAGTGGATCATGTGAATCTGAATGGGGTTAGGATGATTTATACAGGACTTGTAAAAATGACTGCTCAACAACATACCTGCCCCAAGATCTATGTGTGCCTATGGTAGGACTAAATAACCCCAGGTTTTCCTTGATTTTGTTGGTCTAACCTTCCTTGGATTGGTTTAAAATGAGAATTTCGTGGATATTAAGTCTATTGCCTGGATTTCAGAAAGAAAGAAAAAAACTAAGAAAGAAAGGAGGAAGGAAGGAAGAAACTAAGAAAGAAAGTAAGAAAGAAAGGAGAAAGAAAAAAGAAGAAAAGTAAAAAGAAGGAAGGAAGGAAGATTTACTTTCTTATGTGAATAGAAAGTACATTACCTAACCCTATTGGAAGTCTATTTCCCTTGGGCTACCACCACATACATATATGCACATTTGCACTGAATATGTGCGATTTCCTCAGATACTGTGGTATTGTTGCCAGCCTGCATTTATAAAATGAGACATGAAAATAAATTGGAATTATAGGAAAAAATTACTCTCTATTATGTTGCCTATTAAGTCTTACCCTCTTTGACCTATATGCTCTAGTCATTTTTATAGTTTAATTTTTTCAGAGAGGTTCACTAGGATTCTATTACAGGATGTAGTTATGTCTTGGGAGGTTAATCAAATTAACTGGAAAAACCAGTTTTTCATTTTAAAAGTCTTGCACAGCTAGGTATGAAAAACTCGCAAAAAGCTTGATTTCCCCTCCTTGTGGAATAGATGAAGTGAACCAAAAAGCTTCCCTGACTGCTCTTGGTCAGCATGTGATCCTGTCGGGCACTCAGTCTCCAATTCTGGCTGCCATAATGCAGTCCTTCCTCTCCTGGTTCTTTCCCTAAGTTTATAGGTTCTTTTGCAACCTCCTTCAATTTCTTCATTCTCTTCTGGCCCCACATTACATGACCTCCACTTCTTTCTCTTGTTTCAAGACCTACGTTAAATTACAAGGAGTCCTTCTTGATCCCCCAGCAGAAAGTGATCTCTTCCTTCTTGGAGCCTCTCATGTGAACTTCCCTTGTTTCTGTCACAATCGATATAATTTTATAGTTATCTATGTAGAAGCTGTATTCCTTTGGCTCCCTTTTCCCCTCACTCTCTCCTTCTCCTCCCTTCTCAGCCCCCAATTAGGGCTGAAGCTCCTTCAGGTCAGGGTCTGTATCCTTTCCATTGCTGTGTTCCCAGAATGTCTTGCCTGTGGTAGGCATTTAAATGTCTGTTGAAATGAATTTGGTAAATGCAGCATGGTGAGAGCCACAGAGAAATCATAATCATGTGAGGCAAAGAGCACAGTCATAAAAAGTGTTAGGTCCTGCAAAAAGGGGCCAAAGTTGTTACCCTGAGATTAAATGACATTTACATGATGTTTGGCAGAAAAGTACTAATGCTGACTGTGCCATTAGGTGATGGGGGGTAGGGTCCAATCACAATAAAAAACACAGTATATAATATTAATGTGATGTGGAAGATAAACCAAACCAAATATAAACTGAGTTCCAAAGCCCATTGGTATGAGACTCTCTCCTCATTGGTGGAGATCAATGCCCTGAGCCTGCATGACAGGTGGGATGGGGTTGGCAAGAGCTGTAGAAAGGAGAGCTTCTTCAGTCTCTGGGCTTTTGAAATCTCTTCTGACTTTGGGTGCTCCTGGCTTCCAGTTTTGAGAGAGAAGGAGGTTGATGCCAACCCCACACTTCAGGTCGCTACTGGGAAAATAAGGCTTTGGGAAGAAGCAGATGTGAGAGGAGTTGACAGTCTCCATCATGTCCTTAGCCCCATCTTGCTATGCTAGAGGCTTTGAGGAAACTTCTCCTTGAGTGAGATCTAGGACTCTCTTTTGGTTGAACTGAGTTACACAGAGTCAACGATCTTCCCCACTGGAAATGAAGTAACTGAAGGTATTTTTTAGAGATATAATTCCTTAGGGCTCTTTTTATCTACAATCAAGAAATTTTGATATTGTTTCCTCATTTCACTTTCTTTTACATAATCATTATTTGCTTATTTATTCTTTGACTCATTCATTCTTTAGGATTTCACCATTAAGTTTCCATCTGGGTCTGTTTTTTGTCTCCCCCCCCATATTAATAACTATTTTTATTGCATTATGATCTGTAAAGGACCACCTATGCATGTTTACATTGATTTGCAATCTCTCTTGGACTTAAAGTTAGTTTTCATAAAAATTTTATGTGGTGCCAAAAAGTTTTTTTTTTAGCTCTCATATGGAAGACACCATGTCTTTTCACTCTAGTTTCTCCCACAATTTGTTCAATTCTGTATTTTCCCTTCTGTTCATATTTCTATTAGATTTGTCCAAAACTGAAAAGGATGCTCTTGTATTACTCTCTATGTCTTCTATTCTTGCAGGAGATACAGAAAATAGAAGTATTGACCCATGGTAGAAATTTTCCCACATCCTTTATTGTGTAATTATTTTAACACTCTTCTTTTACCATGATCATTTCTCCCCCTCATTTGCCATGGAACCTCTCTTTGTATCCTTGTTCACCCACACTTGTAGCTGTTAGCTGCCCCCAGAACCTCCCATTTCCCTTCACCTGTGGCATGATGCTGTCCATGGTGGCACAACATTCTCTCTGAGGCAGTGGTCTCTATAGATTATATCCAGCTAAGAACCCCATCTCTCCTCACAGAACTCATCTTCCTCTCTTCATGGGAACATTCTTCAGTGGGTTCCCTCCCACATCTAAATCAAGATTTCTTCCTTTTCTCTGTTTCATTGCTTTCCTTTACCACCTCACTTACTCTCCCATATTGCGTTTTTCTTCCCGAGAGACTGTGGGGATTTTTCCTTTATTATTTACCATAATTAACTGTGAAGTGGAATGTTTATCTGATACTCATTTCCAGTTTCACATGGTAAACTGGACTTTTATTTTTTAGTCAGAACTCAATAAAGACTTGTTAAATGGACTTGTGGCCTTTTTCAACATATTGCCTCCATGCTTCTTAAGCAGCCATTTTCCTACAGACCACTCACTCCTGCTTGATTTCTAATACTCTATTATTTTTTAATCACCAAAGCTTTTCAGAGTCTCAACTGGCTACTTCCAGTGCCTTTGTGAATAGTATTAGCTCTCCTGAATGACCACATTTAATTTGAGGGATATTTAGGATATAAAATGGTGTTTATCCTTGAGGAAATTATAGATGTGCTTCTTGATGGCAAACACATAGGCAGAGTCCTAGCTCTGGCAGTTTTAGGAACCACCCCTTAGGTACCTAAAGTACAAAAAAAGGGAACGGTAAGAAGCAATATGGTGCAGTAGATTGGACCTGGAATTTGGAAGACCTGGGTTAGGACCCTAACTCAGGGATCTGCTGGCTGTTTGACCCTGAGCGGATCCTTTAACATCTGTTGGTTGTTTGCTCATTTGTAAAATGGAGGGGGTTAGACTCTATAGCTACTAAGTCTCCTCCCAGCTCTAATTCTTTGATCCTTTATGAAATCAGTTTTATATTCTGGAGATGCTCCATTTAGCAAGGGAAGCAGAGACTTTCATCATTAGCTTCTCCCAGTAGCAATTTAAGGTGCCAGAAAGCTCCCATAGGGCCCTTTCCTCCCATATTATTTATTCACTTTTCCCCATCTCTTGACAATTAAACCCACATCTACCACTCACTCTCCATTCCAAACTTAGATGATAAAAGAAATGGATAAATAAAGATTCATCAACCAGTTGTGAGGTGAAGATCTACTATTTACTTTATTCCTTATTTTTGCTGTAAGAACAGAATTTGCTCAAAAGAAACGTTTGAAACACATTTTGCCAAAATTTGTATTTATTCAGTACTTACTGTGACTGTATTCATTTTACATCAAAAGAAAAATATAGTTAAGACAGCGAATCTTTGAGAAAGCAGTTTAAAAATATTGCTGTTTTTGCTATTTTTATTTGCTATCAGTACTTTTATTGAAAGAAACTGTATGTATGGGATGATAAATATACAAACTACTTCTCTTTTTTATTTCAAATTGCCTTGTGCATAATTGAAAACATTAATCTGACAATGACATTCCAATATTGAATTTTTTAAAAAAACAATGAACCTCATCATTTGACAATAAATACATAACTTGGCTTTCTAGCACTGCCAGCAGTAAGACATCCAGTTCTAAAGGACTACTTACTTCTCTGATAAAATAAGTCTTACCTAATCCCACGTCTGTGACCCTTTGTACTTTTTTTCTGCCCTTCCAACATTTGTGATCGCTAATATGTGGCTACTCCTGAAGTCCATTCTCCCCTCTCTCCATTAACTGTTCTTAGAGAAATGAAACAATGAATCCCTTATGGTAAGGCACATTCTAGAAAGGGTTTATTAGATCATGGACCTTAAGAAAAACCAGGGTAAAGGAACCCAAATTTAGGTTGATTTGGAGACATAAAGATTTATATGAGGGTGTACTGAGTTTTATATACTACAGTTTGCTTTCTGTAGTTCTTGGGTATTACATTCCACTGAACAATAAATGCCATCTCTTCTCTTTCCTTGCAGGCCAGGAAGACTATAGATAAGCTGACCTATATCTCCAAATGCCTAGAGGTGGGAAAGCCAGAGCTTTCCACTTGGGCTGCTATAAGGAAGGAATGTTCTTTCAAAGAGAGTACTTCCCCCTTTTGTCTCTCCTGCCCCACCCCCAGGAGCTGTCCAAGGTAAAGATAACAGAAAGGGGAAAGTCACAACTGTGCTATAGTTGCAGGCTCTTTCCTACTCTGCCCCTTCCTATCTGTGGCCTGGGCCTTTCTATCTCGAAGGCTCAGCTATGGATGAGGGGAAAGGTTTCCCCAAAGCAATGCTGCACCCATGCTTAGCATGGAAGAGAACTACCTCTTTCAGTAGGCTGAGTAAAGGATGGCACCAGGGTGGTCCTGACATAGAGCCTCCTGGTAAGGACTCCCCTTTCCACATCTCTGTACCCAGGGATAGAGAAGGGATAAGTCAGCATAAGAAAAGGATAAAACAGCTAAATCTAGAGTAAAGTTATGTTCCAGGCAAGGCATTTTCATGCACCTCTTTTTTTTTTAATAGCTAAACCAAAAGCACCAAAAATAGAGCCACTTAATAGCGATTATTAAGCACACTGAATGAAAAAAAATTATGCACCTTTTGAAGGAACAGTAATACGCGCACCTTAACATGTTTGTACCCTGATATTAAAATAGCAGAATGAATTTCAAGTATGAAGAAATATGGTGAAAGGATGGCCTGTGAATTGGTAGAAAAAGCAGCCTGGAATGTATGGTTTGCACCCTTAGGGAATTCTTCATCTCAGATCAAAAGTCAAACTGGACATTTTAATGAAATAATCTGATAGATGCAGGATGTGGGAAAGTCATTGGAGTATGTCATTAACTTTAGATTCGTATATCCTGGACAAAGAATTGGGAACCTTCTTTGGGTTACTGTGCAAGATCAGAAGGGTTACAAGAATGGGAGCAGGGCATACATAGGCATGTCCACGACCAAGCATGGCATCAAAAGCACCTCTTAATTGGGCCCCTGCTATCTGAGCAGGGGCAGAAGTAAAGAAGGAAGAGCCAGCTTTGTGGGCAGCCCACAACAATGGTGGAAAGCACAGGAAAGGGGCATGAAGGATGCCCAGATTAGTGGCAGGAACAGATGGAGAAAGAGATACAGGATTGCCAGATTGGCAGTGTGGTAGTCATTGGCCAAGCAGCGGGTCAGGCAGGGGATTAGAGAAGTTTCTTCTGGCAAGCAGGACCCTTGCCCTAGACAACACCAGAATAACTTCAATTTCAAACACAGAAACCAACGATTCAAGTGTATATTCCCAGAATTTTTTCAACATTTACAATATTATCTATGATCTGAATACACTGAAAAATAATAAGCTTACTGTGTGTGACCTACAGTATTGTAACCCTGAAAAAATAGTTTTGATTATGCCTTGTGGAATTGTAGAAACAAAATAGCCCAAACCCCAAATATATTTTACAGTATAAATGTATTTCTACACATCTCAGAACAAATATCCTATAAAAATCTCTAGTGCTGGTACTCTCATAGGTACCAATATTGTGCTTTTCTTATCACTTACTGTATCTCTAGACTAAAAAGCATGCGTTTCAAACCTTTAGATCAAAAATGAAATGCTAGAAATCTCTTAAGTTACTGAAATGTTGGGTATTACTAGTTGCCAAGTTCTGGTTGAACATCATTCCACCTGCAATCCTTTTCTTCTTAATAGCTGAAGAAAACTACCTCTGTACAAATCCGAGTTCTCTGAGACCCTGAAACTTAGACTTCCTGTCATCTGAAACATTCCAGAAACCTGAAGACACACAACATCCATCACATATGGAAACTCTTTCTGTAGCAGCCTTACCCAGGGCTCTTTCTGTCAACAGTTTGATCTGTTTCCATTAACACATACAAGGACACTTTATGATTCTGAAGGCTTTTCCCACAAACCCAGGCAAACTAAGGCACCAACTTAAGCACCTGTCCCTGACTGGCATTTTCTCAGATGTCAATCTAAGGCAGGTCCTAAATTAAGGCAATACCTGGGATGGTTTTCTAACTTGAGTTTTTTGTTTTTTGACTTTTTAAAAACATTATGCTATATGTAAAGCTGAAAGCAAAAACACTTCAAAGTTCTTTTTGTTAATTCCTTTGTCTATCTGAGAAAGGAAACTCAGTTATAAAATACTCTGTCCACCTAAGCCCATTTTACTTATCATTTAATGCAAAGGCATGCAGCTTACCCAGGAACTTAGTTCTAATTTCTTTCCATCTAGATTAGGTGCCCCTTTGACCATGGCAATTAACATTAAATGTATATGAAGTATAAAACAAGAAGTTTTAAGATTTTCTGTATTTTCCAGCTGTATTTTCATGAGACAAGTATAATCCAGAAATAAATAACAACAAAGATTGATAGTAGAAATACCTTTTTGAATGCTGAAGATTTTAGAAAATATTCCTCACAGGTGGGAAGTTGGTACTAGAATTCTATGGAGTCACTAGGATACTTGCTACTCATTACAGCAATATGCATGAATATGTGCAAGGACTATATATATATATGGTACATATCATCATAAGAAGGGTAGGTAGTGGAAATGGAATCTGGGATGGATTTAAAAGTAGGAGCAACGTGGTCATTGCCACATTGTGACCCAGAAATCAGGTTTTACTATTTTGAAATGACAAGTCAAATTCAAAGTGCTTTGGCATCACTAAAATATTGGTGCTTCTGGTAACACAGTGAGTATTTTTAAAGGACCAGGGGCCTTCAAACAAGGACACAAATTTGTCTAAGATCATAGATGGATGCTATAGAAAAAGAACAATGCAATAGTTTAGAAATTAAATAATTGTGGGTTCTTTTAAGAAAATCCATTTCTCAAACAATGTGAATCTTCCCCTGGTGATTTACTACAAAGTTCAGGTACATAGGAATATGTCAGGGTAGTTAAAGCATTCATTTACAGATACTTAACTGCTAGAAAGAGACAGAGAAGAGAAAGAAGAAAACCAAAATTCACTTGTTATATGTCATGGCCAGTTAAGGTGCAAGCAGAAACAAGGATGATCTGTGAACAATTCTTCTGGGTCCACCTTTTACAGTTAAACAAGAGCCATCTAAATACACAACAATGAAAATTAGTCTAGCTTTCTTTTAATTAGCCATTTTTCTCTTGGGGGAATGGGGAGTGGGAAGCAAACTCGGTTTGTAGACCTGCTGTTCCCAGACTAACAAACCCTGGGCAGAGTTGCAGTAACCAAAAATAATCTTTGTGTAAATTTTTTTTGGATTCTAAGGAAGATTTTCTTTCTTGAACACTGTCTGATAGCTTTTCTTTCCTAAACATTGTCTAATAGTTGCTTTCCAGGCAGAAACAATACCCCTGGTATCTTGCTCAGGCTAGACTTTGTTTCCAATAGATGAATAGGAGGTTGGTCTAATTTCTAGTCAGGCCCAGACACTGACTTCTCTGAGATAACCAATAAATGCATCTTCATAAGCTATAAGCTCTGGAATGCCTTTGAGGTGGAAGCCACTTTGGGATGGTCACAACTGACTTAGACCTCTTCCTAGCCCCTTTAGGAAAAGCTAAGGATGCTCCCCTGGTCTTTCATTTTGGAATTGAAACTGGAAATCCACTATATTATGGTGGATTTTGAACAATCCTTTAAGTCTGTCACCTATAGGTCATAAACGTTTGAAAGGAAGACATCTGTAGAATACTTCCCAAGGAATATTCAGAAGGCATTATTTTAATTTAAACAAACAAAAAAAGGCTTTTAATTGGGTCACGTTCAAGAGTTGTGAACCTAAGCAATGACTGAAAATCTCGAAAGTCAATACAATTGCTTTTCTGCATTTAAATTGATCTTGCTGGGGAAGATGAACTAATTTTGGAACATATGTACCATATGTTCCAGTCCTGAGTTATTTCTTTGTTCTAAAGTAAAATTAAAAAAAGTTTTTTTCCTCAAAAAATTTCATCAATAAAATTATATCCTCAATTGGCATCTCTCTCTCACACACACATACACACACAGTGTATATTATATGCCATATATATGTGTGTGTAGCTCTCTACCTACCTATATAGCACATATATATGAATCACAGATCCTCTGATCTAGAATCTATGTTTTCATCCATGTGCTTCTTCCTAGGAACTTTTCTGAACTAATATAGATTAGTAGTAGTTCTATGACTTAAAAACTTTAGCTAGTTTCCTGGGGTACAGAGGAGATAAATGACCCTGTAGAGTCACAGAACCAGTACATGTCAAAGGACATAAATTCCTAAGTTGTAATGTTCACAGATTATAGACTAGAAAATGATCTCACATTTTTCTCTAGTTCTGCACATTCCCATTGGAACACTGCAATGCAAAAATTGTCTATTGTATTTGAGGGATGTGGGGCGGTAAGGCTACAGAAATGGTTTTATGTATTACATTGTTGCATGGTCTGTTCACCCAAATGTCCCTATTTCTTCAAGGCGATGTGCTTTCTTGTAGAAATGTAGCTACCCAACACCAAGGAATGTGAAAGTATTGAATTTGAGATGCATCTCTCTCTCATCAAGATGAATGGGAAGAGAGTTACATTATCATCAAAATTAGCCTATGCTGTGGGGAGCTCTTTCTTTGATTAATGAATAATACCCTCCTTGCACAGAAATGACTTTGAGGGTCTCTCCCATAATGGACCAAAGGAGGAATATTTTCTTCAAGGGTAATTTATATTTATACAAGTAACTGAGAATTCTCTACCCCTTTCTGGGAGACTGAAGGTTTTATTTACCTTAAAAAAACAAGTACCAAATAAAAATGAAATGAAACCCAATGAAACCAAGATCAGAATAGTGCTTAAAAACTTATAGTCTAAGCATTTCCCACATTTTTTCCCAAAGGGACATGTTGGAGAATGTGCTAGCACAAAATGAATAATCTTGTATCTTCTTAGGGTCAGTCTATATAGGGAAACAGAACAAGACCGTTTTCACTTTCCTTTCATACTCCCATGCTTTCTTCAAAATTGCTAAGGGTATACTAACACTCTCCTAGTTGTTCTAGATCAGTGATTCTCAACCTTCCTCATGCTGTGGCCTTTAATACTCATATGTGGGTGTATCTGCATGTGGGTGGACTTGCCTGGAGATGGATAGAGGAGCGGTGTCTCCATTCCTAAGACCATTGGAAATATGTGTTTTCTGATGGTCTTAGGCGACCCCTGTGACAGGGTCATTCAACTCCCAAAGAGGTCGTGACCCACAGGTTGAGAACTGCTGTTCCAGATGGTTGTGAATCATAGACTACTGTGATTATCAAGGAATTAAAATAACTTAATTATCATTAATTGTGGGTATAATTAAGTTGCTGTAGGTTGCCAGTGATGATGTGTTGCATAACAACATAGAAGACACATCAGTTAAATTTAAGGGAAGAATAGATGAGAATAAAGAGGATCAGAAGGTATAGACTGGATTGTATCCATACCAAGGAATTTGTGCACACGCGCGTGCACACACACGCACACACGCGCGCACACACACACACACATACACACACACACACAGATTTTTAAAGATATGCTGGGAGGGATTTTCAGCTACCATTAGGTTCACAGCTCTGAAGAATAGAAGACCCAAGAAAGAAATATTAGTGTGTTGATGCAATTCCATTCATTCTCTTCCTCCTTGAATTCACCAAAAGGCAATAAAAAGATAACCCCTTTGAAAAGTTGAGTGATGATCCTAAGAATTCAAACTAGATGGAGAGGAAATTATGCCATTTAAGAATCTGATTCTTCAGTTTTAATTCCTAGCTTGCCAAAGATGCAGAAGTTCTATTATTGTAATTGTTGTTATCATTATTTTTGTAGCATATATACTAACCGGTTAGGGAAATCCTAGATAGAGATCTAAGCTAACAGGGGTTGAAAAATCTACTGTAGCATGGCTGACTTCTTGCTGAACAGGAACATGGGCAGGCAAATGAAACATTCCATTTGGAAAATGATCATTATTTTCTTGCTCTTTTAAGAAGCAACAGTTACTGCTGGTCTACTGAAGATACTGCCTCTTCAGAAACTACCAAAGGCTTTCCAAATTCAAAATGGGACATGTGCTACTTGAGGATGAGTTAACCAGGTAGATCTCTGCTAACTTTATTAATACAATGCTTTAGTGTTTTTTGATTTTTGACTCAGTGGTATGTGGGCAAAAACATCTCTTTATTCCATGGGGCTTTTTTTGTTCCACTCTACAATGAACATTTTAAATTATGAGCCACAAACTTATTTTGAAAAATTTTTAGGGCCATAAAGTTACAGGCTGACTCATTTTAATCAATTGATGAATAATGAGAAATATGACAAAAACTCAACATCTGGGAAACGAGGATCTGTTTCTCCATGAAAGTTTCTTCAGAGTATACTAAATTCAGGGTTCTCACTGGAACTTTAACTTATTCTTATAAAATATTTGTTTATGCATTCTTTGATACAAACACGGCCTCCAAGCCATCTTCCTTTGGACACTTTCCTTTTTTCTTCTGAACTTCCTCTAACCTTCTCCACTGTTTTTATAACTCACATTTTTACACAAGTGTTTATACAAATAACATCTTATTTATCTCTCATAATCTAAAGTTTTCACTCTTCTAAAAAAATCCTTCAGCACCTAAGATTCTATAATGACATGTTCTTTCTAAGGTTAATTCTTTCCATGAAAAAGAATGAGCTAAAATGGCTAACAACGGTGCTTCCTCTAAGCATTGTCTGCTACATCAAACAATTTAACAGCTTCTGGGTTTTGATATACTTGATGTGACCAAAGCTATACTTTGGAGAGAAATACAAGATAAGTGATCTGGCACATTGGATACAAAAACACTTGAATCGTCCAAGAAGGGAAAGGAAATAATGCTATCTTTGGTAAGCTGAATTATAATGTGTACTGTGTTGTTAGGGAGTTTTATATGATTTTGTTTCCATAATGCAACAGGGATTGCTAATATTGGCTCTTTGGAGGCCCCACATGCAATATTTACTAGGGTGGAAGGTCCACAGTGTGTAACTAAGCACCATAATGCCAAATATATAATTTAAGGAAAAAAAAATCTGGTATGTCTAAAATAATTTCCCTAGCAAGGTACGGATACATTTCTATCACAAACTAAAAAGCAATTTCTCAATAAAACAAAACAAATCCCTCAACCAAACAAGATAAAAAATGGACTGCTCCAGTTGTAATACTGTGCCTTTTTTATTCAAGAGATGTTGAGTATAGCACCTCCTAACAAGTGAACAAGATGCCCAGATTCTATTCTTGGGTTGGGTAATTTTGATCTCTTTTGGTAAGAGCCACCTGGGGGCTAGAAAGCCTCAAGTCAAAGATGTATGCTTGTTAAGGGGAAACTGTGAGAGGACAGGGGGCTGAGTCTGCCCACAACATTCCTCTTCCTTGACCTCCCAAGCTCCCACTGACTTCATAGGACAAACGTAATGGGAGAATCCCACCCATTTTGCCTTAGTTTCATGCGAGCCCGTTTCCTTTAGGTTTTTACCTCTTTGCCACACCATATAACTCACGAGGAAAGACTGGGCACCAGGCTTTGGTTCATTCTCATTGTCCTGAACTGACCGCAAAGCTCTGTCCTGGGCAGTATTTTCTTTATTTTTACTTTGCTACAGAAGCTTCCGACAAAAGCCCATGGTTGCCCAATATAAAACATTAAATAGTTGTAACATGGGAAACATCACGTCCATTCTTTTACCACTCAAACTTAGCTTCAAAATCTACCGTGTATTTCTAATTTGTGACATGGGTTGTTAGATGAGGCTTGCTGGGTATTTTGAGTTCCAACATGCTTGTGGCTTCTCAGTATTAGCCAAGATCTACGAAACAGTGTTTCCCAGAAGAGTAACTAAAACCCAGTGGGCTTTTCTAGAGGGTTTGGGAATACTCTTCCTTGAAACAGCAGAGCCGAGTGTGCATCCTTGATCAGAAAACGGCAATCGTGGGAGGTGACCACCACGAGCACAAAATGAGAAAAGAAAGAGTCATGCTAGCCCCCAACGTAGAAATTAACAGAAGAGATAAGGGGATAATAAGGTCAATCACTTTATCTTGGATTGTGTTATCAGGGTGTTCCTTTGGAAAGGATGTTGGGCCAAAATATGTGTTTTTAAATCTCATTAAAAAAAATTTAGTCAATGGTTAATGCTAGAAAGGAAAAGTGAACTTCCAAGCTATTAAAAAAAAACCGCACAAAAGTTCTAGAACATACTAGCACAGCACACCTGTGTTTTTTCTCACACTAACTTTTGCCTAAGTCATTGCTTAGAGGAAGGTTGATTCAGAAGCTCAAGTAGTAGCAAGGAAGAAAGTTCCCTAACCCAAGTCTGGGACAGGACAAAACAGGTCCTCCTCTTTGTTTTAACTTGGTGCCCCAAAGAAAAGCAAAATTCTCACCATGCTGGGTCACATTTGGTATTGTTTAAACCACTTTCAGGGTAATTTGATTTCAAGGATTAATGTCAATGGCCCAAAACCCAGCTATTAATGTTGAAATACTGAAAAATGTGAAATATTCTTCTTAGATGATTCCTCACTTTATTTCAAAGGAGAATTCATCCTTTATATCACTGAAGCAAACTGGTATATGTGTGTATTTTTTGTTTTAAAAAGTGACTCCCCAAACCCAGAAGTCCTTTACTTTTTCTATAGTTTCATATATTTACATACCTCATGAAACTGCATATTATTATTTCTCAAGAATACTATAATGCTTTCTAAAGCATAAAAGGATACATGATGTCTTTTAGTCTGACTCAGGCTGGTAGTCATCCATTCTTTAATAATTCTGCCTCTGAACATAATCTTAACTGATCTGTATGTTCAAAGCAAGATTTTCTAATAGCCAAGTGCCAATCTAGCTTACTTCTCCAAAGACAGTTGGTCAGCTATGTTCTTGCTATCAGATATTAGTCGCGAGAAAACAGAGTGTGCATGAGCAGAGGATTGAGAGGGAGCAGGGCCATGAAAGCAGCTATCTCTCAAGTCAAGGTAGAGGACCATGAAGAAGCAGGAAGAAGAGAGCTAGCCACAATATGAAGATTTCCACTGGAAGTGGGGGTCAACAACCTAAGAACCAGGAGTAGGCTGAGTGCCTTTCATAAAGGATCCCTAACTTGAACCAAAGAGCAAGGGGAAAGACGGTCTAGGTAACGGGAAGAAAAAAATTTCAATGTTTGCTTTTGTAGAGTAGAAAGCTATTCCTGAAAAATAGTTTTAAAAAATAGTTTTCTTCTCACCCTTTTAAAAAGACAAATGTTGTGCTGAAAACAGATTGTGTTACCTAAGTAAAAATACTCAGTTATATGATCCTTGAAAGGGAAGACCATGGAAGCCCGAATAAGGCTGTAGAGTTAGGGTAATGAAGCTGTCATCTTACTCCATAGAGGAGAGGGGTGTCTGGCACATGAAGATATTGTGTAAAATGACATAGTAACCAGCTGGTAGTAATGTACTTAGGCACTAGGAGGTAATATGCAATACACATTTTGCAAGTAAGGCAGTGCATTATAGAAAGTACAGTGTTAACATGTAGAAATAATGTTTAGGGTATTCCTGTAACCAGCTAGAAAAGAAGGATTCTCTCAACTAAAATAGGAAACGCTTTAAAAATAGAGGCCTTAAAAAAATGTTTAAAAGTTGCAAACCAGAAAAAAAAGGTTCTTTCTCTTTTTTACCATCTTCATTTACTTTTTTTTTTTTTGCTTTCTGGAGGGCAATTGGGGTTAAGTGACTTGCCCACAATCACATGGCTAGTAAGTGTGTCAAGTGTCTGAAGCCAGATTTGAACTCAGGTCCTCCTGACTCCAGGCCTGGTGCTCTATTCACTGCACCACCTAGCCACCCCTACTTTTGTTTTTTTTTTCAAAGAGAGATATTTTCTAAAGTTAATAGTAAGCAGGGAAATGATTTTTGGGTCCGTTTTGAGAGAAAAATAATTATGTTGTACAATCAAAACAGATTTGCAATGAATAAAATTAGCTTTCTGAAGAGGGCAGAGGATATTATGTATTTTGAAATACTTCCCTTAAAGATACTTGTAGGGGGCTAGAAAGGCATGGATGATTTTTTTCAGTGTGCATCCACTTTTGCCTAGGTAGAAATAAACTCTTTACTCCTTGTAAACTTACTGTATTTAGACAGAACTGAGATGTTGTCAACATAGGCCCATGTTTCTCATTGGAGAAGCCCTAATTCCGGTATTTTCTCTTTAGTAAATAGATGCATCTGTATTCCATTCCCTTCAGCCTCTAAAAATTCAATTATTCTATGTAGTTAAAAAAATAACACTTTAAGAGATCACAAGCACACACACATACACATATACACACACACGCACATGCACACACGCACACATACACTCAAGAGTACCAAATTAGGCTTCAGCAGCTATAGAGAGATTACATCTTAAGTCGGCAGTGACTGGATTATTTCTACTTCACTCTGGCAGCATTCGATGTTGGACAAAAGAAACGGCAGCAAAACTGGTCAGCAGCTTCTCTTCATCTGGAGTTTTTTTTTTGTTTTTGTCTTGTTTTTCCAGGTATTTCGAATGAACAAACAAACGAACGAACAGACACATGAACATCAAGCTCAAAATTGCTTTTGCATTGATTTGGAAACAGTAAACTCGGCCAGTTTCCTGGGAGAAACAGATCTCGCCATCCAGAAGAGAGAGGCCGACCCTCTAGAAGCCCAGATGTGATTGGTGGCTGCTCTGCCTCCCCTGGGGGCGGCCCCCTCAGTCATCAGTTCAGCTCTAGGGAGGACTGATTGCCTCAAGCGCTGTTTCCCTCACTGCTGCTTTGGCTGGGGGACGTCCGAGGGTCCACATTCTCATGAGGCTTCTCTACATCATGGAAATATGGGTGAGACAATGCACCACAAGCCGAGATTCTTTTTGCCGGGTTGAATGTCAAGCATTTCTGTGGGGAGAGGAAAAAAAAGGAGAAAAAATCCCAATAAAAACGTGTAACAAATAATCTAAATGCAGCACCTATGTTTGCAGATGTACTTGTTAATACACATGGAGTGACAATCAACCAAGAGTTCTTCAAGTTTTCTGTTAGTCATGTTTTTCAATCCATAGGATTACAAAGAAAACCAATTCTACTGAAATGCAGTTATCAAAATAGAATTGACCCTCCAACCCCAAAATACAGGACCAAGGATCCCAGGTTAAGAACCTCTGCTAGAAGGCTGATTTTAAAAGCAGCAGCGTCAACAACAAAAACATAATAGAATGCAGCTGTCCAGATGGATAGAATCTTTCAAAGGCACGACCTTGAGAGGACATATACTTATGACAGATGATGATTTAATACATAAACATGAAGGAGAGGAAGGGAGCCAACTTATAGTCTTGGATCATGTCCTGGGGCAATGAGAGGCTATACCATAGTATACCAAGGAATAGTACAATGTATAGTAGTATTTTATACTATACTATACCATACCACACCAAACTATATTATACTAACCGCTAATACCCTTGAATTAAGTGTGGAGAGGCTCGTAATCCACACGGCATTCACTAGGTGATGACTTTTTTTCACCACAGCAAGTCATGAATTCTTTCACTAAGTAAAGTAATGAGGGGCTATGATCTGCCATTTTGGCGCGTGAGACAAGCCCCAGAAAGTGTGTTCAGAGGATGTGGGTTGGGAAGGAGACTCCGGATATTTTGCCAGGGTAAAATTTAACGGGAGAAAGGGGAAGATATATGTCGCCAAGTCATTTTTGTTAATTAGATGCCTCCACACAGGCTGTCTATCCCCCAAATCTGGCAGATTTGCTTTCCTCACTTCTGCTTCTTCCATCCAGACTTAGTTCCAATGTCATCTTTGGCAGACGGCCTTTCTGACTTAGCCCCTTCCCCCACCACAAGGGCCTTTCCATTTAAGGTTACCTTGTATCTGCCTTCTGCAGACCATCCCATCTCAGGTGTAATCTATCTCTCTAGTCTATCAATCCATCAATCTATATCTCTTGTTTATCTGTTCATTCTATCTACCCAGTCCATCTATGTCTGTCTGTCTCTATCTTGTCTGTCTATCCTGTCTGTCTACCTATTCTCTTTCTTTCTTTTCTTCCTTCCTTCCTTATCTATCTATCCCATCTCTAATATATATATATATATATTCACATCTGGACATGCTTTCTCCTTCATTAGAATGCAAACTTCTTGAAGGCAGAAACTATTTTCTGTTCTTTCTTATTTCCAGTCCCTAACATAGTACTTGGCATATAGTAAGTGGTCATAAGGGCCTGTTGGTGAACTGAAAAGTGTTAAGCTCCTACCTGCCAACAGAATATAAGTGCTACTAGGCCCCTTTAAACTTCAGGGCCCTGTAGAGTCCTGGTCATTTGGCCCCAGGGCTGACTCTGGCTACCAGGGCTGCTGGAAGGAATAGCCACTCTGAGAAAATCAGGGCTCTTTGGATGGACTAAAGAATAAGGGTAATCAGCAGGTTAGTGTGGTGAATACTGTTTGATAGGGGGAAAGAAACCCCTTGTTGCAAATACTCTTTGAGTGACAGCAATTCTAGAGGGAAGTGTGGGAGGCAAGGAAGGACAAAGTGAACCTTGGGAGTAGTGGAGCCTGGAAGCTGATGGGTCCCCCTTCCCCCAGGCACTAAGGCACTGACGGCTTCTCCTGCTTCCAGATGAATGGAGGTTTTGCTGGATAATCTGGCTGTTTCATAAGGGTCTTCATGCTTTTCCTCCCTACTCCCCCCACCATAAGATTTCAGATAAAATGTCAGATGTTCTTAGTCGACTCTTTTTAGCAGTGATTAATAAAGGGTAATCATTGGATACTCTAAAAGTCCCAGAAACTGATTGCTACATGTGAATGGAGTATTAAACCCATTACTGTCCTGGGAAGGGGCGACTGTCCTAAACCAGGTTATAGAAGTCTGGGTTCTGTTTAGCATGCAAGGACTTTTCTGTGTCCCATGGTCCTTATGACATATGCTGGACACAAAGAAATCACAAAGATTATTCAAAGACAGCTCAGGCAACACTTTTACTTTGCAGGAGAAAAAAGTGAGGTCCAGAGAGAGCAACGAGTTTTGGCTGAGATGAAAGAGCGGCAGGGTTAGGCCTTTCCCTTCAAAGCCCAATGTCTTTCTATTTGCTGAAGGAATGCATGGAGGCTGACTGTAGATTTAGGGATGGAAGTGATCTCAGTGGGCACTTCATCCAACTCATCTTAGAAATGAAGACAATGAAGCGCAGAGGAGGTTGAGTGAATTACCCACGGTCTCATCAGAAGCAAGCAGCATCTGAGTCCAAATTCATCTCTCTTCCCACAGTAGGAAGCTATATTCCACCCCTTCCCTGAGCAGCATATGGCAATTTATAAATCCTCAAACCTGGAAACACAGGCCTTTCACTCAATGCACAAATGCAGGCAGAACTGACAGGCTAGAACCAAGGGATCCCGGCCTTATCATCATTAGCTGAGCACCCACTAGCAATTTATCACCTCCCCCAGCCTTAGTTTCTTCATCTGTGAAATGAGAGAACTGGACCAGATGACCTGTAAGCTGCTTAAATTCCAGCTCTAGACCCGAGATGCTTTTAGGGCTGACAACTCCAAAGATCTTCATGTCAAGCGTCCGAGCTCTTTTTTGAGTTGAAAGTCGTGCCATCAAGAATAATAACAATTATGACAATAACTAGCATTTATGTGGTGTCTTAAGGTTTGCAAAACAAAGTGTTATTTTACTTGATCCTCACAATGATTCTGGGGGTAGGTAGATAGCTGTATTATTATTATTCCCATTTTACAGGTGTGGAAACTGAGGCAGGCAATTTAAGTGTTTGCCCAGGGTTATAAAGTAAGTTCTTGGCTGGAATTTGAACTCAGGTCTTCCCAACTCTAAGGCAGCAACTGTCCACTTAGATACCTCATGTCTGCAAAGGAGGCAGATGCAAAATACTCTGTCAGAAGTTTTTTCTTTCTATAGAAATTTCATATTTTTAAAAAGAAAAAGCAAAGCCTGCTGCTCCTCCTGATTCTGCCGGACCCTTGTCCAACCCACCCTTGGCATGTCTGCTGTGGTTCTGATCCAGCCTGCCTGCACACAAAGGGCACTTACCATAAGTAAGTCTTTGCCTAGCTCATCGATATCTGTTACAAACTTTTCGATCGGCTGGGGAGATTTTGCATTAAAAGCCTGCCTGGGAAGGGCCACGTCATTTGGCCAGTCTTCTTCACCGGGAAGTCCAATGACGCTGTAAGAAAGACAAATATGAACGTCAGATCTGGTCAGGCCTGGGCACTGCCGCTGTTCCAGCGGGTACACTCCTCCTGCACATTTGCACCCCTTCTTCTGCCCAGTGTAGGACCAAAAAGGAAGCAGTCTGATGTTCAGAATGGAGCACTGTAGCATTATAGGCTTCGAGATGGAAGAGACTTGAGAGGTTTTCTAGACAACTTCCTTCACTTTTACAGATAAAGAGACTGAGCCCCAGAAAGATTATGTGACTTGCCCGCTTATGAGCAGTAAGGGAGTCTTCAGGAATAATTTCATTTCTTTCTTTCTTTTTTTTTTTCTGGAAAGGGGGAAGTTAGGGCAATTGGGGTTAAGTGACTTGCCCAAGGTCACACTAGTTTTATGTTAAGTGTCTGAGGCTGGATTTGAACTCAGGTCCTCCTGACTCCAGGGCCAGTGCTCTATTCACTGTGCCACCTAGTTGCCCCAATAATTTCATTTCTATTAGGGACACAGAAATGGGAGGTAGCATGGTACTATGGAAAGAAAAACCACTGACTCTGAAATGAAAGGTTCTAGGAGATTTGAACCTGACATTTACTATCCCTGTGACTTTGGCAAAGTAATTAACCTCACTGGATCTCATTTTCCTCATAAGTAAAATAAATGGATTGGACATAGTGGCTCTGAGTTCCCTTCTGGTTCTATCTGTCTGATTCCAAATGGATGGGCTAGGGTTATAAGAGACAAAGGTTGAGGGTAATACTCATAGGGAATTGTGAAAGTGCTGAAATACTTGAGTGAGAGATTCCATGTAAGTAGTATGTTGTATAAGAGATACCATATAAGATGTGAATGTGCACCTGTCCGAGGACAAACCTGCAAACATTTCCTAATGGGGGAACATGTTCAGATGTGGATATATGCATTTTAAAATGGAGACAAACACATGAGGTCATTTAGATCTCCCTATCTTGCCCAGGCTGAAAGGGCAGTGGCTACTTACAGGCCCAATCCCACAGATGATCAGTAGTAGGCTGTGGGGTGTTTTGTTTCCAACATGCACCTTATTCACTCACTCCTTAGGTAACCTAGTAGTCCCCTGCTTGGGGGGAGGGTATGAGGCTCACCATATTGGTGCTAGACTAAGAGAAGACACCCCAGAGGTACTTTCTTTGCTCAATCACAGCAATGATGAATGTGCAGATCCCCCAAACTCAACTACAGCAGGGCCGCCTTGGACATCAGCATGCTATTCTATGAATCTGGAGCTGCTGGGGGTCTCACAGTAACCCCCAGAACAATCACATTAAAAATCTAGATCTATCATTGGAAGACCCAAAGGCATAGGTCATATCCTATGCTCAGAATTACTCTTAGGAAGGAGCGAATTCTGTTGTATTTGAAATAAAGTGAAAGAACTGTTAGATAAAGTGGAGTTGACTGTAAGATAAAGAAACATTCATTTGCTGTTACTGAGTTTCATCCATTACTACATTCCAAGCTCCTTTCCTTGAACGTCATTTCTACGGGAAAGCAATATTTCTCATATTAAGCAAACCAAACCAAAACAAACACAAAAAACTCCCAATGAATTAATACCATATTAAAAAGCTGGACTAATTTGTTTCCTTTTTCTTTCTTTTTTTTCTTCTGAGGCAATCAGGATTAATAGATTTGTCCAGGGTCACACAGCTGCTAAGTGTCTGAGGCTGCATTTGAACTCAGGTCCTCCTGACTCCAGGGTTGGTGCTCTAACCACTGCACCACCTGGCTGCCATTTAATCTGCCTCCCTTTAACATATATTTTAGGGCACACATTGGTGATATGATGCTGTATTATTTGGACATTATGTTGACTAATGAACAACTAGCTCAGTATGGATTAAAAAGAATAGGGAGGAATAAGAGGAGTCAAGGAACTCAGAAAAGAACCATTTCCTATCATAGACTCTGGATTTGTCAGCTGGGCATTGGTAGGCCTTATTAAGGATGAAAAATGCTGGGTTCATGGTTATCAAAACCGAAATACTTTTTAAAAATTACATTTTTTTCAATGAACAAAAACAAAATCAATTTTCTTTCCCCTCCAATGCCCACCAATGGGAAAACAACACCATTAATCACACCAAACCTTTGTGACAAAACACAGGGAAGCAAAACACATTTTCACACTGGCCACGTTCTAGGATACGCTGGTAAATATTTAACAACCGGCTCTCCAAAAATGCAAAACAGACTTTTAAATGTAATCTGAGTCGTCAATATTTTTTCTATCACTTTCCTAAGTCTAAATAATAAAGAAAACAATAAATCAAGATCTGTAGCGTTTGCTGATTTCCAAAGTACAGATGCTCACACCCTGAGTATTTAACAACTGGCTCCAGCACACCCTGGGCCATGTCCAAATATCTGTCTCACCCACCCTGAGTTCATCACCCCTTTGTCAGGAGATGAGGAGCATACTTGGTCATTAGTTCTCTGAAATCAGGGTTGCATACCAAGAGTAATAGTTTACAAATGGTGTTGGCTGCATGAAGTCATTCTCCTCAGGCATGTGTGTGGGCATACCAAATGGATATGTGAAAGCATGCTTTTTTCATGGAAGAATGTATCTTCTCGTGAATCCACTTAAAGGTTTTTCACTATTCTTGGGGTCTTGGCAGGATTATCCCCTTCCTCATCTTTCACTCACCATCCCAACACTTGGATCTCACCTGGCAGCCATGGCAAATGGCATTACGACTACACCCTGTACAAGTGTGTTCCTGTGGCAAGTGCTGAGGTCAGGACACCCTACACCTGGTCTTGCTCAGGTGCAGCTGAACCAAGTAATTATGGTCTAAGCAAAGAAAGAATCAAAGACTTAAAAACGTGTGTGTGTGTGTGTGTGTGTGTGAGAGAGAGAGAGAGAGAGAGAGAGAGAGAAAGAGAGAAAGAAAGAGGGTGAGAGAGAGGGAGAGAGAGAGGAGGGAGGGAGAGAGAGAGAGAGAGAGAGAGAGAGAGAGAGAGAAAGATAGAAAAAGAGAGAGAGAGAGAGAGAGAGGGAGGGGGATAAAGAGAGGGAGAGAGAATATGACTGGATTAAAACTACAGGAAAATATGCTTGGATACCAAGGTCTAGAATAGGAATTAGTAAGAGAGCAAGAAAGAAAAAAAAAAACAGGTTGGGATTGTTTCCTGATATTTCAAAGACGTGAGTAGGCAATCGTGTGCCATCTATTACGACTGAGCATGCATGAACAGAGTTTAGCATTGCAGGAAAACAAAATTTATAAACAAAAGAATTAAGAACTGCTGTGAGTCATTAAAGGATCTATTTACTGGAAGGGCCAATGGAAGAGAAAGGAGAGGGGGCGTTTTCTGAAATTTAAAGTTTTGAGACATTTTCTTCTTTTGCTTTTGCTTATCTATTATTCCAATAACTTTTACAAAGGTACCACCTGTCATTACTAGTGGTATCCAGAATGTATTATTAAAACCGGTTTAATAAAGTCTCTTATCTGTAGGGCTTTCTTCAATATCCCTCAGTGGAATTAAGTCTAGAGAAAAGCAAGCAATGTTGTCATCCACTTCATGGCTAGTGCATTCACAATGGACACAACAATGTGTTTTTTGCGGGGGAGGAGGGAGTTGTAGGTATTATTAGATCTGAGATTTCATCAGTGTAGAAATTAGAAAGCTGTCTGAATAAGGGGTTTAACTCTGTTTTTTTCTGTTTTCCTTTTAGTCACTATAGTCATGGTCTATTAGAAATAACAGTAACATCTATCTTTCTATCTATCTGTCAGGCTGCCCATCTATCTATCCATCTATTCATGGACATTATCATCTGAAACACAGAGAAAGGAAGTATCTGAATTGTCAAGATTCCCCAGGAAGGCCAGTGGGAGGAGCAAGGCTCGGAACCCAATTCTCCTAATTCTTGGTCCAGGCCTCTGTACCAAACCATGATGCCTCTCCTAAAACCATGTTACAGAAGAAAAGCACTCAGAGTATGGCTTTCAAAAAAGTGCTTTCAGTTTTTAAAGGGAATGTAAACTTTATGAAACTTACCAAGTTGCTTTCTCTCTTTAAGGATATCTAAACAGAGCTTTCTTTCTGTCTCCACAATTTGTGGTATAAGTTATTGAGTCCCCTGTGAAATTCCTCTGCCTATATATAGGAGAGCTGTGACATTCTGACAGGCCCATGACCAGGACTTTGTACCAAGCTGCACCACTGAGACAAGTGACTATAGCTTTTAGCAGCTGATATTCACCCTGGCAAACCTGATAGTACCCAGAGCTCTACAGGCTGGACAGCTGGGGGCCTCTGGGGGTAGGGGCAAAGAATTTTTCAAGTACACTGCAAACAACACTAGGGTGCAGTATTGGCCCTTTTTTTTGGACTGCTGGGGCCTGTGGAGCCTGCATATTAAAGGTAATCATTAGAATATCAATGTCTCCTCAGCCAGTGTCAAACACCAAGGAGCAAAAACACACTTTAGAGGAACAATATTGAAAGCTTTACCACTATCCACCCTCCCTTTGGCATCCTAGAGCTGCCAGGTTTTTGCCAAAATGGGAATCTGCTCACAGGCTTGAAAACCTGAGGACTTTCAGTCTTTCTTGTCAAATTTCTTTTCTGATCCTTCTCATTGGCTTCATCCGCTAACAATATTAAACTGGCGGATAAGCTAAAAGGCTGGTGGCTAGATACTGCCACCAGGTGACCTGTGGCTTTAACAAGGAAAAACAAACATTTAGTTTCAGGAAAGGCTGTGTTTTCTCTAAGTCAGAGTTCTTAACCTGGAATCTGTGAACTTCTTTAAAAAATAGCTATTTCAATAGATTTGATTTTCCTTTGTAATCCTTTCAAAAACGTTATTCTGGAGAAGTCCATCAGCTTCCTCAACCTGCCATGGGGGCCCACAACACAAGGAAGGTTAATAACTAAGCAGAGGCCTGTATGTCATTTCCTAGTGCTCATTATACAAGGACTGTTCTTTTTCACTGGCCGTTTCTCATGCCTATATGCTCTCCTTCTTCATCTTCACCTCCTGGCTTCCCTTCAAGTATCGGCTAAAAATCCCATCTTTTACAAGAAGCCCTACCCCATCTTCCTTCATGCCACCATCTTCCCCCTGTGGATCACATCCAATTTATCCTGTTTGTGTCTTCTTGCGTACATCATTGTTCCCACATCATCTCCTCCATCAGACTGTGACGTCTCTGAGAGCAGGGACCGGCTTTCGTCTTTCTTTGTACCCCTCGTGCTTTTCAGTGCCCAGTACATAGCAGGGGCTTCATAAATACTGCTGACTAAGAAGACCTGCTTTTGGGGCATATTGAGCTGTTATAAGGTAAAATGCTTGGGATTTTGTACTGGAATGCTTAAAGAAGGGAGAGAAAAAAGACCAAGTCCAGGGAATAGCACTCCCAAGCCTGTTATACTGAAATCACGAAATCTTACAAAAGTATTTAGCATCCTCTGTGGGACTGCACACTTTGGTGCTCCCCACCCCCAATCTCACTTGTACAAGGGTTAAGGCTATGAAGAGTATAAGGCAAAATTATAGTGAACGGAGCTGTGAGAATATTCACCAATCAGCAAATGGATGAAGCAGCTCTGGATAATAAGTCTCTTCAGATGGAAACTAATTTGAATGGTGGCGTTGGAATATTTCTGGTCCTGCTATTAACAAGCTGGATGCTTTTCCAACTGCACAGATTAAAAATATATATCCAAAGTCACTGAGATGGTATATCCAGGAATTGTCAGAGGTCAAGGCTAAACTGTCCACCAACTGTTTCTATGTATACATATCTCTATTTCCAATCACAAATGGGTTCTGCAAGCGCCCAAGTCCAGAGTTTAAACAAACAAACAAGACTGACCACATGTTACATGCATCTAGACATGCATCACACATGTATGCAGACATATGTAGAAGATGCTTCAAAGTTAGCAAAACACCACATGATAGATATGTGTGAGGCCAGCATGGTTGGGTAGAAAGGGCAATGGGCTTGGGGCCAAAGGTCCTGAGTTCAAGTCCCAACACTGTCTTTTACTGTGTGACCTTGGGTTAATCAATCGATCTCTCTAGGCCTCAACTCCTCATCTGTAAAATTTGAATCTTAAAGTCCTATCTAGATCTAAGTGTACAAGCTAGAGTCAGAATCTGAGCTGGAAGGAATCTTTTGGGCTTGATTTCTCTAGGGCTCCCTCATCACTAAAGTGAGAGAGTTGGACTCTTAAGGTTCCTTCACATTCTACATCTAGAATGTTGGTGATGGAAGCCTCAGGTTCCTCATGTGTAAAACGAGGGAGTTGGATGGGATATTCTTTAAGTTCCCTTATTTACCATCCTACGTTTTCATCTAAATCCTTTACATTTACAGTCAGGAGACATGAAACAGAAAAATTAAGCAGCTTGTTCAAGGCTAGCTGATATCAGAACTAGGACAAGGAAACAGGCCTCCTGAGACTTAGTTCAGTAATCTGAAAAAATCAGGAGCCTATATATGGTACCCATCAGAGAGCTCCCTAGGCTGGGAATGTACGTAAGACATCTTTAGCATGAAGGGCTCAGATGGGGTGATGGAGGTCAGGCTGGTAGAGAAAACACTCAAAAGGCTAAGGAACAAATTAAAGCTGCCCAGTGATGGTGCCTGAGGAGCAAAAGCAGCAAACACAGCAAAACACATCCTCCGGATTTGCAACAGTCAAAGGCAGGGCAGCCAGTTCAAGGGCAAGACACCTCTCGGAGGGGGCAAAGGCCAAGGTCTGATGGGCTCCACAGAGAATACTGGCCCCCGTCTCTCCACCAGCAATGGAACAAATATATGGCTTGGCTTTTATGCTGCATAGTTACTAACACCATTAGCAACAGAATTTTTGAAAATGGAGGCAAGATAGATACTTATTTTCATGGACAACAGATGAAAGCCATTATGATTTTCACTGACATAACACTTGGGTTATTACTTACTCCAAGATTTTTCCTAGTTGATCAACATCTGAACTTCCACGAAAAAGAGGCCTAAAAGAATAAAGAAATATTTAAGCATGGGATTTTCTCATATTATATTTCATTTCTATTGTCATCATAATCTTTGAACAGAAGGAAAAATATTCTTTACAAAACGAGCAGCCAAAGAAGCAAAACGGCCTTCCAGAGGAATTTTGTAAGCAATTCTGATACGTGATACTTTACCCCAATGAATGCTGGTATTACAGCTTTTCCTCTTGCACTTTCAAACCCATGGAGAGCTGGTTGTGGTAGCATACCTATAATCCTTGCTACTGGGTATTACAGGAGTCTGAAGGTCTTCCCTGTCCCCAGGCCCTTTGATAGGCGTATGTGGCTCTGAGAACCTTCCCAGATTTGAAAGTAGAGTCTGCCCCCTAATAATAGGCTGAACGTGGTCGATCCTGTGGCTGGACGCTAGTTTTTCTGGAATGCCTGCGCCTTGTTGTTTTGTGATTGGGCAGTGGGTCAAGAGGGCTGTGACATTCTCTGACCCAGGAGAAGGCTATACATGTCCTGATGTGAGGTTTTGCTTTGGGGCTCACTCTGAGAAAAGTTGTGTGATTTGGCCAGATGAGACTCTGTGAAGCTGTTGAGCCCTCTGGCTTTGAAAAACCCAGCTGTTGGTGCTTCCCTCTCTGGTAACTGAATAGGTTTGGATGTAATGGTCAGGTGGCCCTTCTGCTGATCTGTTTCTTGGTCTGCTTGTAACTTGTGTTAGTATTCTCTGAAGTTCAGGGTACTGACTTTTCCCCCTGAACTAGGCAAATGTATGTGTTTGATTCATTAAAGCGAGACTGTTAACCCATTTTGAGTTGCTTTCCTTTAGAAAAGCAGATCTAAGAACCTGCTAGCAGCCACGCTGGGTATGCAAGGGTGCTTGCTGATACACTGGGGAGACTGAAGCCAGTGGACTGTTTGAGTTCAGGAGTTCTGAGCTTTAATGGGCTAAGCTGAAATGTGTGTACAAAATCAGGTACCCATCTGGTAAGCAATTAAGAACAGAGGGTCACCAGGCTACCCAAGGAGGGGTGAATTGGCCCAGGTGAGAAACAGAGCAGGTCAAAGTTCCTGAGCCAATCAGTAGGGAAATCAAGTCTGTGGTATGGCCACTGCATTTCTGGTTTTGGTGAGATAGGGAAGCCCAGTCTCCAAAACACAAATCAAAACAAAAAAGAACAAAATAACCACCCCAAAGATAGAACTCATTTTCCAATTTTCAAAAGCAGGGGATCCCTTAGAAAACAATTAATTTAATACTCTCTTAAATGAGAATTCTATGTATAACCAAAACAACAATATTTTCAAGCCTTAATTTTCTCTATCACTAAAGCATGGGAACTTGGGGCTATTATTCAAAAAGTTGTTAAATTTTGCTGCTTTTTCTATTCCCAGAACTTGAGAAACCACTCTTTTTCACTGCTCCCTTCAACTGCTGATGGTAACAAGTTGTCTTTATACACACCGCTCTGCCCGCATTGGTCCCCAACTTGGAATTTTATAGTGACTACTCATTTAAAATAGGAAACTCTTACATTGGGGCCTCTAGCATCCTACATATGTCTTTACTTTATCCTGCTCATTATTTCCTCACCAGTTCTTTCTGGTTTATTCAGACTCATTTTCCTGTGTTTCTCTATGTTCTCTACTTTTTGGCTCATGGCCACGCTACCGCTCCCACTGTTCTCCCATGACTTTAGAAGCCTCTCCTTAGCTAATCCACCATCCTATTATTCAATGTTTAGTTCTGAGACCATGCTCTTCAGGAAGCCTTCTCAGACTAGGAAGAAGAGACATTTAACCAGGACAAGAACCCCAGTCTTCTAACTGGTTTCAAGTTCTAGGGGATTCCCTCTACACTAGTGGTGTCAAACTTAACTAGGAAGGATCTGAGGGTGCTGCATATTAACTTAAAAAACCCACAAATTAATCGTATCTACCTCATACTGTATTTTTGTTTATTTTGTTAAATATTTCTTAATTACATTTCAATCTTGTTCTGCTACACTTGGGGAGTTTTTACGGGTAGGCTGACTTTGAGTTCACCATTTTTCTATACAATGTCTCCTGCAGTTGATGCTTCTCTCCACGTCCACCAAAGCCATCCCACTTCAGACTCTCATCTCTTTGTGATTACCTGTGGTACCTACTAATCTATCTTTTATATTACTGCCAAAATAATGTCCCCAATTTTCTATTCTTATGACCAAGCCACTACTCTACTAAAAACACTCAGGGGCTTACTGTATCAATTTCTTATCATGGTTTAAAACTCTTCACAAGCTGGCCCTAGCCTACTTGTACATTCTTACCTCCAATGACTCCCTTTAATAAAGCCTGCATTTTATTCAAAGTCTTAACAAAATTTTTGTTCTACCCATCTCTATGCTCTGGCTCACTTTCTCCCCAGTGTCTAGAATAGGCTTCTCCATTAATGTCTTCTAAAGTCCCTTCCTTGAAGGCCTTTGACAGCCAGGCTTCCTCAACAAAGCTTTCTTTTCCCTACCTCCAGGTAAAATTGAGTTTTCCCTCCGCAAATTTCTCATATTTCTTTGCTTACACCTCTCCTTTGCACTTAGCTCAGCCAACCTTATAGCACAGACATTCATACAGGACCTATCTTTATATCCTTTTGTACACAAGTATTTAAGAAATGTTTGGGGAGCTTGATCAAAATATCAGTAATCCCATCTAATCTTTCAGTCCTGTCCTGTGCTATAGTGACAGCATTTCACACCCATCTGGCTATGGGGTTTATGGTAGATTTTATAAACGAATCAGGCAGACAATGGATACTGAAGATGTAGGTGCATTTATCCACTAATCTTTGCCTTACCACCATCATCCCAAGTTTCCATATCAGATCTGTTTTTAGAGAAGAACGTAGTATATACCGGATGCAGAGTTTTATAGGCTGATCCTGAATGGCCCAAGAAAGGGAGGCTCTGCGAGGTTTTCTATTGAAGCAGCTAAAGCAATTGTAAATTTTTTTTTTAAACAAATACAGCAATTCAGGATTAGTAGACTCTGACCACCTTGAAAATATACCCTTCAGGAATAGAACAGATAGAGATAAAAGAGTTGTTATTATTCCTATGATATTAGAAGCAACACTTAATGGACTCATTGGTTATTCTAGTTAACCCTGCTGCCTTCCTCTGGAGTAAAGAGGCCTCATCTAATTAGATTTCATCATTCAACCAAACTAATACAGCTCTCCAGGACCTACGTCTGTAAGAAATTTACTCCCTCCTTGAATAGAGAAGTTAATAAATAGGAATAAAACTGATCAGGAGAATTTTCTGCATAACTTCCTCCCCAGAAGAATGAAGAGATTCTACAGGTAACCAAAATCCTTTTATAGGCCTTATAACCAATGAGCTGCAGTTCCTTTACTGTTCTACTGGTCATAGAGAAGCTTCAGAGATCCTTGTTTCTAAGAATCCCACCCAAAGCCAATAGCCCAAATGATTAAAACCAGAGGTATGACTATTAAATAAAGTGTGGCATATTATCTTCAATGTTCTACTTCTGTCTAGGCATGCTTGGCTTGTGACGACAGGCAGATCTGTTAAAATACCAGTGGCAGACAATTTAATTAAGCACCTCCAAAGTACCAAGCCTGGGCAAACCAAACTATATAACTAATGTCAACCCTAGGTGCTTGGGATCAGGAAAAGTTTAGTATAATCAATAACAATTAACCAAGAAATACTTGTGAAGTACCCACTATGAATGATGCATGGCACTCAGGACTGAGGATATTGTATTGGGAATCCTGGACCATGACCATCACTTATATTAGCTATTTTCTTCAACAAAAATTTTCTTAGTGGGATCACACATATGATTTCATTGGCTCAAGAATTTCTGTAAAGTCCTTCTATTCCAGAAAGTCTGCTCCTGCTTTGATGGTAGTCTTAAAGAGTTGCCTTGAGGCAGCTAGGTGGTACAAGTGTATAGAACATGGGCCCTGGAGTCAGGAGGACCTGGGTTAAAATCTGGTCTCAGACATGTATTGATTGTGTGATCATGGGCAAGTGACTTAACCCCAATTGCCTTAAAAAAAAGAAAAAAAAAGTTGCCTGGGGTAGTATAAGGTTAAGCAACTTGCCCAGGGTCACAAAAACAGTATACATCAGAAGAAGAATTTAAAGCTAGATCTTTCCAGTGTTCTTTTGAGAATACTAACAGTACCTAAGCTGAGAGCTAAAAAAATCCTTAGGAATTTAAGGCTGTTATTTTAACTTTTTAAAAGATGTCTCACTGATAGTTATTGTTTAAAAGAAAGGAACCATTTTCTTTGTGACTGGTTTTTTACAGTTCCTGGTCTGGTCACACTAATCAATACTCTGTAATCATCTATCATGTGGTTTCAATATATTCCAGGGACTTGGTGGTCTGGGTGCCAGCTGGTGCTTTGTCATAGTGGGAATTGGGACTTGCTTTTTCTTTACTCATAGGAATTTATCACGACTCCAGGGTGATGCAGAATCACAAAATTTGAGAGCAGCGAGGGACTATTGGGTTGTAGATTTAGAGCTGGAAGCAACATGAGAATCCTTTTGCCTTTTCTGATCACAGGGTACATGTCTGTAAAAAGAGGGAGGTTTTGAACTAGATGAACTAAAGCCTTCAAATCCCCTTTTCTAACTCCAAGTGATGGCCTATGATCATTGTCTGGTGAGGAGTAGGAAGGAATGGCTCCCACATCCCAAGGAAAACCTTGTGTGTGGGATTGGAGGAACCAAGAACCTGGCAAGAAGCAGATCTGTCTTGGCTTGGCTGACACGGAACCCCTGAACTCTGCCAGGTCATGCATGGAGCTCCCATGGGATGGATACTTAGTGCAAAAAAGGAGGTACAAGACAACAGGAAATGGGCTGGCATCAGTCTGAACTTGAAATACCAGTTGGTTTTGGAAGCTACACTTCGAAGGTTCATCCTCGACCCTGGGATCAGTTATTCAATTTGTAGTTGGATCAGAACGATTAGGTTGTTTGCAGTGGTTTTGCGAGTAAGTTGGGTCCATACACAACAGGAATGTCAGAAGGACGATGGAAGTGTAGGAAGAGTAATAAATAACATTCCTTGAAGAACTTGGGCACGTTATACAGAAGTTGGCTGAAGATAGCCCCCAACATGGAAACCTACCTGTATTATTTGTAATTGTTGGCTTTTTGCTAAAACCTGGTCCTGATGAGAGCTGACATTGTTAGGATCACAAAAATTATATGGTGCATAAAAGTTTACCATGGGCTTTGTGTATAATGACTGATTTGAGCCTGACAACTGTAATTACTACAGGTATTATTATGATCCCCATTATACTGATGAAAATACTGAGGCCCTGAGAGGTGAGGAGATTTGAACATGGTCAGATACCCAGTAAGTATCAGAACCCAGGTCTTCTTATATCCAAATCTAGCACCTAATCCAACTGTAGTCTTGTGTGAACAGGGAAAATGGTCAACTAGGAGTCATGAGAGAAAGCTGCCTTTTACTTCTGACCACAGTGGAGTTTACATAATAAAATTCTGAGTCATTGAGGTTGCATATACCTACATATGTATGTGTATATTTTATATACATGAGTGTATACATGTAATATATGTATGTAGGTGTGTACATATGTGTGTGTGTATGTGTGCGTAAATAAAAAAACTTTCTAGGCACTTCCACAATTCCTACGCTATATAAGACAAAGAGGACATACATACTCAGACAGGGAAGCAGTGATAAGGCCACTGCCATTTATTTTTTCCCCTCAGCTGAGCTGAGTGCGTTTAAGTGAAAATATATATATACACTTAATATCCTTTCATTCATGGCCCATGGGGATGGGAAAAAGAAGAATCTACTCAAATTGTTTTCTTTGGGGATCACTGGGGAAATATCTAAGCTCATGTGGGGTGTATGATCCACATGAATCTCAGGATCAAGAGAAAGAGGGTCATGGGGCGGCTAGGTGGTGCAGTGAATAGAGCACCAGCCCTGGAGTCAGGAGTACCTGAGTTCAAACCCGGCTTCAGACACTTAACACACACACACACACACACACACACACACACACACACACACACACACAAAAAACTAGCTGTGTGACCTTGGGCAAGTCACTTAACCCCAACTGCCCTCCAAAAAAAAAATTAAAAAAAAAAAAAGAGAAAGAGGGTCAGGCACAGGACCTGTGATTTCATGAGTACAGAGTTCATTTCCATGAGGAAATTCTCTGCCTTCCCCAATACAGATGGGGGCACCTACTTGAGGGTCTTAGAGAGTGACCCAGAGCAGAAGAGGAAATGCTCAGTTCTAATAAGATTAATGTTCACTGAGATATATGTACACATTCATACATATACAGATATCTATGTATATGTAATTTATAATGTAATATAATTTATGATAAAATAGAAAAGTAATTGGGAAATAATTACAAATAAAATAGATTATAAATAATATGTGGCTTTCTAAGTCCATACGCACAGGCGGGGATCCTTGTGCTTCAGTGGTTCCGTTTCTATTGGAGGCTGACCCACTACAGGATCAGAAGCTGCTTTCCCAAAGGCCAAGCATCCAGTGTGTGTCAGAGGTGGGGTCTGAACCCAGGTCTTTCTGACTTTCCATCTGGGTCTCTATCCACTAGGCTACGATGTTCTGCCTCTACATGAATATATAGTTAAAGTTACAAAACAAAACCTTTCACAAGGCTGACATGCCTCACCCTTCTACAATAACACACAGCTGATCTGGAAAGAGTTAAAGGAGGAAGATGGTAGATGGGAGCAAATAAAAACAGAGACAAATCAGAACATGTCCACAGGATGGTAACCAAGAAAGTGAAGGGTTTCAAGACGATGACACACAAGGAACTAGGGATGACTAGCCTGGAGTAGAGAAAACTTGCTGGGGAATGTGCTAGCTATCTCCATGTATTTAAAGGGATGTTTAAAGGAGATGGGATTGGACAGTTTTGCTTGGCCTAAGAAGGAAGAACCAGGAATATTGAGTGAAAGGTACAGAGAAAGAAGGGTTTGGGCTCCATGTTGAGGAATGTATTCTGACTAGAAGAACAGTCCAAAAATAGAAGGGCTGCTTTGGGAGGAAGTGGATTAGCCCCTTACCACAGACCTTCAAAGAAATAGCTTGATGACCACTGTTAGGAGATACTATCAAACAGATTCTTGGTCAGGTTCAGGTTGGACCAGGGGACTTTGAAGTCTTTTCCCTCTCAGATTCTCTTTGCATGTAAGAGAAAAGGCCCTGGCAGCCATGAACTCTTTTCCCAATTAGGAATAGGGAAATTCAGTGAGCTCTTATTGAGCTTTCTGAATCCCAAAGGCTGGTTCAGGGACCTCCAAAGCAAATGACTCTAGTGGAACATAAACTTCTTGAGGGCGAGGTAAGTCTACTGCTGTTTTTTTCTTTGTAAACTGACAGTCTAGAACTCTGACAGGTTCACTACAGGCACTTACATAAATGCTTGCTTGTTGAATGAATGAATAAATTCTCCTAGAGAACATGGGGAATCCTTTTAGGAAACCAGGTCAATCTGGACCAAGAAAAACATGGTGAGCACAACCATAGGGTTTCTTAGTGTTACCGTATGGAATGGAAACACTTAAAAGAAACCATCTCATCAGCCCAGGTATGCTGTGTGATTGACTTGATGATTCTTTTTTTTTTTTTGAAGGCAATTGGGGTTAAGTGACTTGCCCAAAGTCACACGGCTAGTTTTTGTGTCAAGTGTCCGAGACCGGATTTGAACTCACGTCCTCCTGATTCCCGGGTCGGTGCTCTCTTCACTGCGCCACCTAGCCGCCCCTGACTTGATAATTCTTAAATGAGATTATTATTATATATATTATATATAGATATATTATTATATATCATTAAAAATGATATTCTTCAAAAAGTAATTATCCTACTGGCCGAGTTTTTGTCTTCCTTCTCCATGCTTTGAAAAGAAAATAACAAGATATGAAAAATCAACTGCCACAGCACATGATGAAATAAGTTATTCAGTGTGCCTGATTTTATCAGTATTTAAAAATAAACCTTTTGTAATATACAATATAACTATAGGGTCTTAAGTTATATCCCATCATATAGTACCTAAAATGATGGTTTTTAAAATGTATGTGCTTTGATTGCACATGTATCACCAATATCAAATTGCTTAACTCAGGGAGAGGGGTGAGAAAGGGAAGGAGAAAGTTTGGAACTAAAAAAAAAAAAAAAAAGACTTTAAAATTGTCTTGGTGCAGGTAGGTAGCGCAGTAGAGTATCAGCCCTGGAGTCACGAGTACCTGAGTTCAAATTCAACCTCATATGCTTACTAGCTGTGGATTCCAGGCAAGTCACTTAATCCCAATTGCCTCTCCTCCTCAAAATTGTCTTTACATGTAACTGCAGAAAAAATAAAATATCATTAAAATGTATACACTTTCTGGCTTTCTTGAGGATGGTTAACTGGTTTAGCTGAACAAAGGGTTTTACGGATCATAAATTATTTCCCAAGGAACTCCTCTATCTGTACGAGACCCCATTTCTAATTTTAAACCCAAGTTTATTCTCCTTTTACATTATTCTTTTTCCTTCAAAGTATTTGCTCTCTATTTACTCAGTTCTTGGAATTCTTCCAGCTAGTTCCAAACTCTTCTCTCCAGGCCTTCTCTTTTGGACTGGAATCCTGTCTTAGTTGCTGAGGTAACATTCCTAATGCACCCATCTCACCACGTGCTCAGTAAACTCCAGTGACCCCCTATTATCTCTAAGATCAAATACAGATTCCTCTGTTCAGCACTTACAAGCCCTCCAGGACCTGGCTCCAGCCTACCTTTGCAGGTTTCTTATTTCCCTTCCCACACTCTCCGGTCCTCTTCATCCTTGCATAGGCTGTCCTCCATCGCTAGAACACACGCTCCCTTCTCATTTCTCCTTCTTAGAATCATGACATTTCCTTCACAGCTGAGCCCCATGAAGCCTTTCCTGATTCCACCCCCTCCAGCTGCTATTGCCTCCCTGCTTGAAATGAATCTGCATTTTTTGAATATGTTAATGTTCCCACCTGGATGTGTAAAAAACTGCCTTTGGGTACTGGAGACTGAGGATTATTTCATTTTTGTCCCTGTATCCTCAGCATTTAACACTGTACCTAGCATACAGTAGGCACTTAATAAATACTTGTGAATTGGCTGACTGAGAATACCAGTAAGAATCCTTTCTGTGCCATTGTTTTAGTGGAACTGGCCAGACCAGACTTTGAGGAGTCAATCTGTTTATTCAAGTAAATACCCCTCCCCCCATACCTCCACCTGAAAAGTCAGCATTTCTACTAGTTTTTTTTTTAAATAAAAAATATTTAAAGTGATTTCTGAATGATTCTTTTATTCTACAATTATTCCAGTGCTCTTGGAGAGGACACTGACAAGAACATTGTTTTAAATCTGGCCGCTTTTCCAGAAGACATGGACCAGGAGTTGTTTGGACAGTGCAGAGTTAAGGTGAAATATAAAGTTCTTCTGACATTTTATAATAGTCTAAAATGATAAAGATTTTGTGACAGAAAAATCTTTTAAATTATTTAAGTATGAGCATTTCTCCCATAAATGAAAAGGAGCCCATAAGGGTGCAATGGCCAAGCTGCCTTCATTTCAAGCCTTGGCACCATCAACTCCACTCCCATATCACCTCAGGCTGTTTCATGCCAAAACAAGTATGATTCTTGGGATTTTTCTGGGGGAGGATTTTGCTCATAGTTAGCTTGATTTGGTATGAGATGAAGCAATACTTCAAAAAGATTTTTTTTGTGTGTCACCTTTTGAATGCGATTCCAGGGCATTCTAATAATTCAACAAGGCAGGATACCCTTATTAGTAAGCCCTTATTATAGAAAAGGCCGCTTTGATGGTCCAGGGTAGTCTTATTATTCAAATACTCAGATGGCAGAGAATAGCTATCCACCCATGTGTCTACCCATATGTTGTGTTACTGTATGGTGATTTCCTCAATTATATTTTGAAATTATCATTATATTTACATAGTATATATATTCCATATTTACTTGTGTAGTGGGATCATCCCATATGCTCAGAGTGGCCATTCCTTGTTCTAAGTAACCATATATAAGTTTTGGGAGGGCCTGCTTCCTGGCCTGTGCATCACTCACCACCAATGGGCTTGCCCTTTGAGATGATGAGAAGTTCCTTCACTGGCTGAGAGCTGATGACTCAGTGGATGCACAAAGGGGAGTTGTTCACCCCCTCAGTATCTCTTCATTTCCACTTTGAATCATATTAGGATTATCCCAAGCTGCTGCCAAAGAGCCAAGTTGGGGAGAGGCGGCCTTATTTCTTCACTCTGTCCTCTAAGTGGTTGTTAGCACATGGCGTCTAAAGCACTTCTCTATCTGGGCAAGGCTGAACCTGGGTTAGGGTGGCCTTCACCCCCCGCCTCTGATCTTAGGTAAATAAGTACCTATTCCAAGATGGGTATGCCTAGGATTGGAAGAGACCTTATAAACTGAGCCCTGGAGGGTCCTTGGTCTCATTGGATCATTGCTGAAAGGCATCAGGGAGCAGTCACCAGCAATTATTCCAGTGCTCTTGGAGAGGACGCTGACAAAAATATTGTCTTAAATCTGGCTGCTTTCCCAGAATACATGGACCAGGAGTTGTTTGGACAGTGCAGAGTTAAGGTGAAATATAAAATACCTAATTAACAGCACTCCAAACTGCCTGCATTTTTACTGAGTTTTAAGCATCAGCTTCCCAGCAGATTGTAATGGTAGTTATAAAACTGAATTACTAATCTTGTTGTAAAGTTTTATTTTTGTCAACTGTATTGCTTGTCAATTTGCTGTGACTGGAATTCCTCCTGCGTGTAGCAAGAGATGACCTGTTTCCCTATCTGATTCACACTGTACACTGTTTTATGCTTCCATCTTTTCAGAAAATACTGAATCATGAGACATAAGCCAATAAGGTTGTCCCTGGTGAGCCTCTAATAAGCCAAAGAGTATGAAAAAAAAAAAGGGAACTGAAGTCCTCTCATCAGAGGTGAGCTCTCCCAAGACAATCTGGTCCAAATTGCATGCCTGGGGTTCCTTGGCAACAAAAGAGCAGAGGATCACAGATTTTGAGTAAGAAGGGACCTTGGAGGCCGTAGGGTCCAACCCCATTGTTTGACAGATGAAGAAACCTCGACCAAGAGGAGTTAAATGCCTGGGGTTCATGACGCTAATATTAAGTTTCTGAGATGGGATTTTAACTTGTCTCAACTTCCAATTTTATTCTTCAGTGCGCTACACCTTATTGTAACTCAAGGGGCTGGGGTGGGCCCAGGAGCAGTTTTGTATGTGAGATAAAACTCCATATGGTCCTGAACAGATGACTACGCCATGTTGCTTCTTCTATATACACAGCTTCAATATATTTTCTCCTTCACTATTTATTAAAATCTTTATGGTGACTGTGTATCATCTGCCTGATGAGGCCCTGGTTCTAAGATTCATTCATGAAAACAAATTGCTAAAGAACCCACGAACAGCATTCAATAATATCAGTGAAAAATGGAAAACAGCATTTAGTGATGGGACATGTTTACGAGCAGATGAGAAGCTTTTGTGCTTTTTTATGTCTGCCAGAGAAAGGAAATGATTCATACACAGTGGAAGAAAAATGATGTCTCCCTTTTTGATTTCACCATCCTTTTGTTGTAATAAAGGTGAGGGAGTCTTGGGGCAGGTGGTAGGATGTGTCTGTCTGTAACTTCCATTTGCCTTGTGGAAATGCTTTAGCTATACTTTCTTGCTTAGAAAGATAATTCTTTATAGACAATAAAAAGGCTCTTCCTTCTTAATAAAACACCTGTGGAAAACTATCACCCTGGGGTATTTTATGACTACATGGCTCATTCTTTGGCACAGTCCCTCTATAGGCTCTCTACACAGAATATCAGCATTGGGAGGATCCCTAGTTCAACCAATGTCTGAACAAGAATCCTTCTACAGTACTGCTGGCAAGTGGTCATCTAACCTTCTGCTGAAGACCCTTACTTCTGACACGGCCCATTTCACTTTTGGATGGCTTTAATTGTTGGGAAGTCTTTCCCTATTTCAAATCTAAGATTCCCTCTCTCTAACTTCTACCCACTGCTCCTGGTTCTTCCCAAACAGAACAAAGCAAATCCCTGCCAAATCTGATTTCAGTTTCCAAATCTTCAACTAACTTTAAGACTATTCTCAGACTTATTCAGCTTATCTAGAGCCCTTTTATCATTGTGTTCACCTCCTTCTGGACATAGTGCGGATTTCACATTACATAACCGACTTGAGAGGCATTACTTTTTCTTACAAGGATGCAAACACACACATACCTGAGGTGGAGGGTTAAGTCAGATCATTTACGGTATTGTGGAGAGAACACAGAGAGCTGAGTCAGGAGGCCCTGCTACAAGTACCAACCTCACCACTTACCAGCTCTGTGACCCTGGGCAAGTCACTACTCATGGTGGCTGTGATGATCCATGAGATAATGTGTACAAAATGTGATATGAATGCTAGCCAGGATTACCAATATTGAGTGGCTAGATTATCTACCGCATGTGCTTTGTGTTCCACAAGATATAAAATCCAAGGTCCTTTCTCTCATGGAGAGAAGGGGTCAATATAAACATACACAGACAGACTCAGGGATGTTTTTGAATGAGGAAGTCCCAAAGAGTTCATGAAGTTTAATTCTCTTAATTTATAGAGCTAGACGAGGTTATGTGAACTGCCCATGGTGATATAAGACACAAACAGAGCCAAGAAGAGAACACAGGCCTCTCAATTGCTCATCCAGTGCTCTGCCTACTTCAACATGAAAAGTTTAACAGCAAGACAATTTACTCTTCTTTCCTTGTAGTCTGTGTTCTGGTTATGCTGGCCTACGCTCTATCCTACACACATAGTCCATCTCCCGTCTCTGTGTCTTTGTATTGACCCCAGTTTCTAGAAGGCACTCCCTCCTTATCCCTGTCTCTCTGAATCCTGGGTTTCCTTCAAGGTTCAGCTGCAAAGCCACTTTCTTCATAAAACCTTTCCTAGAACCCCTGCATGCTAAGGCATCCATTCCTGGGACTACCTTGAATTGATTTTTTTCTACATATTTTCTATATGCTCACGTACATGTTTGCCTTTTCCTTCATTAAAACACAAGCTCTTTTAAAGTAAGGTCTTATAAGCTAGCTGTGTGACCTTGGGCAAGTCATTTAACCCCAATTGCCCTACCTTCTCCCCTCCAAAAAAAAAAAAGCAAAAAAAAAAAAGAAAGGAAGATATATCCTTTTTGTCGTGGACATTCAGTGTTTAGCACAGCACCTCAAACATATATGTTTGCTGACTGAATATGACAGTAGAATGAACAGTATTATGTGCTACCAGGCTAAATATAGTCCCTTTCTCAAAAGAGAGAGAAATTACCATGAACTAGAATAAAGCAAATGGGACTAGAACTGAGCTTTGCAGGTATTACCTTTGATGACGAATTTGGACAGAAAGAAAGGAATGAGGCAGATTTCTGATGAAGGGAAATAGCCTAAGAAAAGGCACATAGTGTGTAGAAAGCAGTCAGGTTAGAAGAGAGAGGGAAGGTGATTGAAACTGGAGAGGTAGATTGTGGCCAGAAAAAAATGAGGAATTTAATCTGAAGATTAAAGTTGTCAGCAGAATAGCGTGAGAATAATGTGTTATCTTAGGAAAATTAATCTGACCGTTTGTCTGAAAAGAAGGCTCCTCTTATCAGACAAGAACAGCCGTTAGCTGATCAATGAACACATGGAGGAATGAAGTCATTAGGGCCCCACTCCAGGAAAGGAAAAGCCGGCACAGAGACACAAGGAAGGGAGAGGCAGTGAGCCTTGGGAGACAGAAGGCTGGCCTCAGAAGAAGAAACCTTTGGGTTCAAGCCCAACTATTGACTGATCTTAGCTGGAGCCCGCTGGAAAATCGCTGACCCTTCCTTCAACAGACCTGGGAGCCTCTCTACAACATTAAGCTACAGATAAACTGCTAAAAGTTATCAGCAGAGTTTCCACACTGAGTGTTTGCTATGCTGATGAAGTCATTGGTCTGACCTGACGGTACTTGGTGACTGACTGGATAGGGTGCTTTATGAACCTTAATAAGCCTTGAAATACCAACAATGACAACCACCGCCACTAGAATAAAAAATTATCAAAATAATATAATGATAACAATGATGCTAATAATGAGAGGAAGGAAAAAAGAAGCATCTAAGAACACTTCCAGGTGTTGAGTCTGAGTGATATTTGGTTTCTAGCCAAAGATTTGGGATTGCTTAAGAATTAATAGAACCGTCTTTTAAAATCAGGTTAGAAGCCAGATAGATGAAAAAGAGAAGAAATACTTTTCATAAGTTATCTGTATTCCGTCATGTACTATTAAAAGACAATAAGCAATAAATCAGTTGAAGTACCTATTGTTATATCCTGAGTCTATAAAACTCAGTCACAGAATCAGGATTAAAAAAAAAGTCCTTAGAAATATAGCTCCCCCAAACTCCCCAGTTCCCCACTGACTTAAAAAGAAAATTTTTTTTGGAGGGGGGGCAGGCAGGGCAGTTGGGGTTAAGTGACTTGCCCAAGGTTATACAGCTAATAAGTGTTACATGTCTGAGGTCGGATTTGAACTCAGGCCCTCCTGACTCCAGGGCCAGTGCTCTAGTCACTAAGCCACCTAGCCACCCCCTCATTGACTCTTGAAAGCCCCACTTTCCTTCAAAAATCAGTTTAAATGCTGTCTATAAAGAGCCTTTCCTGATCCCAGAGATACTATTTCCAGCCTACCTCAAGCTACCTTTTGTGCTTCAAAAGAATGAAAACCTTCTGAAGGCAAAGACAATTTCACTGGGGCTAAAAAGGCAAATGTACACAGTAAATGTCTAAATGTTTGCTTACTGACTAGGGGAGATTGTGGGGAAGGCATAGACTGTATGAGACCTATATCACTATAGGGAGTATGTACATCAAAGAGTTCAAAGATCCATTTTCTAAAATGTTTGAAAAATTTTTTATTGCTTTCAAACTTTCTCTTCCCAGCCTTGAACAAAAGAAGAATAAATGCCCTCTTACAAACATGTATGGTAAAGGAAAACAAATTTTCACATTGGTCATCTCCAGGAAAAAAATCTACATGATCAAAGATCTATGGAATTATGGAACTCTGTTCCTTCCTTATCTTACTGTGTTGCAGAAAATGCCACATGAGCTCTGTCACCTGGTTTTCAAGGCTACCCATAATACATCTGGCTATCCCGTGCTCCGTGTTCCATTCAAACTGGAATTCCTTGCTCATTCCCAAACTCTTCCTGCTTCTTTGCATTCTTCTCAGTTGTCCTCTGTGGATACATTCCCATCCCATCCTTGACTTTCAAATTCTTCATTTTTCTGTAAAACTCAGCTTGACCCAGATCCCGACAAGCTGTTTGTGTTTCCAAATTATTCCCACAGAACTCTGTTGGATTTATTTCTTGCCTCCTTCAGTCTCTACCTAGTATTTACAATTATGTGAGTCTACATGGTAAATACAACTAGAACACAGCTCCTTGAGTACAGAGACTGTTTCTTTGTATTTGTGTCTTTATACTCAGGAAATAGCACAGTGCTTTGCATATGGTCTTAATAAAGGACTTAATAAAGGCTTGTTTAATTGAATTAAATGTATCTTGTCTTCTACATCAGACTAAAGTTCTTCGAAAAGAGAGGAGCCCTTTTCTGTAGAACTTCAAACATACATGTTGTTTGTCCTTCATTTTTGAGGAGGACCCATGACATCATGGATGATGTAGATTTGCATGTGAATTGGATTTAAGTGAGGCAGAGTTGAGCCAAGCTGATAGCTTTATTCCCTTTTTCAAATGGCCAGTGATGGTCTGGGATGGCATCTTCAATGTCTGACCAAGCTCTAAGGGCTCTGCTGAGCCTGTTTCAGCCACCTTCATGGTCACTGGAACAAACTGGTCTCATCTGCCTGTCCCATCAGGGGAGATCTTCACATCCCCCTAATTCACTGATAGGTCTGAGATGTGTCAGTTGAGCTTAACCTGGTGTAGCCCACCTGCCTAGATAGTTTAACTGGGTGGGGCGTGGCCACTACACATGCTACAGTTTCTTGACAGGGGGAAACACCAAACACATGTACATAGAGACTGGCTTAATGATTGGTCATCTGATAGCCAAAAATCATCACAGAGGCATAATAAGCCTATCAATTACCATCTCCACACCTTGAGCTACTGTCTCATTTCGGGTGTGCAAGGCAGGGACGGGTTAAATAGCATGACTGAGAAATTCTGAGACCAATGAGTGGCAGACAGACAAAAGAGAATGTGGAATTACAGCAGAGTGGGGAAAGGAAAAGGTGAGGGAGGTAAGCAGGAGAAAAACCCAGAAAGAACAGAATGAAGTGAAATACAATGAAAGACTGAGAAGGGCAAAGGGCAGAAGAGTTGGGGAGGCAGAAAAATTCGGCAGAGGAGACAGAGACACCCAGATTAGCAGTTATCTGGCACTCACAAGGAATGATAAGGCCATGAAAGATCTGACCAATGGAGGGGGCTGTGGTTCCAATGGAAATGAATAACAACATAACACAAAGGGGGGAAAACCCAAACAAACCCAAAGAGCTGTATTAATTTTTTCATGTTACCAGATGTGAATAATTTATTTTCTCCACAGAGAGCTCGTTTTTAGCGAATGATGAGTAACTTCCTCTAAAGAAAACGCTGCCTTTCATTTCAAAATTGAGAACTGAATTAAAAATAGCCAAACAGACCATATACCATTTCTGAGATGACACAGCAGAACTTGCCGATTAAAGAAAAATAAAAAACAACTTCTCTTCCAACTCCACAAAGCTAGCATGAGCCGGGATGACACATTGTAGGCACCGGAAGTGAAAGGGTTATTTATGCACTCTTTAGGTCAGTACAATTTCTCATCACAAGGATGGCCCTCAAGGCTAAGCACAACAATCTAACACCTAAGTCTACATCTATAGATTCGGACCTGTGACCTCACTAGGCTGGGCAAGGGAAGCCCCAGTGAGCAAACTCCCTCCACCAACTATTCTGAATTGTATAGTCAGTCTTAGGTGAGCTGTCTGAGCTCAAGTCACTTGTTCAGGGCCATACGGCCAGTGTGTGTCAGAGACAGAACTTGAACCTGGGTTTTTCCGAATGTGAGGCTGGCTCTTGATCCACTATCTTATGCCGCTTCTCATAGTTATACGCATATGCACATGCATACAGTATATATTTACTGTATTAATACCTACTTATTACATATGTGAAAAGCCAGAATTTCTTGTTTTAAATAAAACTTCAGAACTAAGGGGAGAATGGAGTAAACCTTAGAAAAATGTTTTTTTCTCCCCCCTCTTGTTAAAGAATTCACTTTACTGCTGTTAAGACATGGAGGTGGGGGGGGGGAAGATACAGTGACATTTGTGGCCTGGGTCTTCTGTCACTGTGGCCAACAGAAAGTCCAAAAGGGGCTACTGAGGAAACAACTGCCTTTAGCCTCTTCACATGAAGGCATCTGTGAATTTTGAGAGGCTGTCTGTTAATCTGGGTCATCATGACCCCTGACACAGTGATGCTGGGTCAGCTGAAGGAGTTTGTGTTGTGGTTAGACTGGGGAAGGGGTAGAGAAAAAGAGCAAGGATTCTGTGCTATGGCAGACAGCTGTATTCTAAAGCCTTCCATAGCACCCCTGAAACCTGCAAAGAGACAGGGTTGTCTAGATGAAGACAGTGGAAGGACAAATCAGTTGGTTCTGTTGTACCCCCAAATTCCTCCACTGACTTGTGGCTATCAGTACAGAATCAGTGAGGTACAAAGAATATAGCAGCTCACATTTAAAAGTCAACATGACTTAGCAAGTGAAGGGAACAACCATTTCTTTAGTAACTACTATATGCCAGGCACTGTGCTAAGTGCTTTACAAATATTATCTTATTTAATTAAAAGCAACTAATTAAATTTAGGGCACAAAGAACGGAAAGAGTCAAATGATTCTACAGTGTCTGGCCAAGAATAGTGGTCAGTATTCAAAGAGAAATAGGAAAAATTGAGGGAGGATCACGTGTCAGAGGGTGATGATGAGACCCTCCATTTGGGTTGTGTTAAGCCTGATGCAGGTGGTGCAGTGGACAGGGTGTGTGGGGCTTGGTGTCGGGAAGACTCAAATTCCTGAATTCAAACCTGGCCTCAGATACTTAGTAGCTGTGTCATTTAACACAATTTGTCTCAGTTTCCTCATTTGTAGACTAAGCTAGAGAAGGAAATGGCAAGTCACTCTAGTATCTTTGCCAAGAAAACCCCAAATGGGGGTCACAAAGAGTCATAACTGAATAGTACAAAAAGCTTGGTGTAGCACTCTGGAAGAGGTATACAGCAGGTAGGAGGAAATCTGAGAAGAAATCTTTGGAGGAGAGGTTCTGGGTGGGGATGTGTATTTGGGAGCAATCTGCATGGGGGTGAAACTAAAACCCTGGAAGTAAATGGGCTCACTACACTCAGAAGAACAGAGAAGAAAAGACTAGGACCAAATCTTTATATACTAAGAGCTGGGGATGGGGGGAGGAAGGGGATAAGGAGGCTGGAAAAGAAGTCAGAGACAAACCTAGGAGCACAGGAGTTTGAATAGATCAGTTAGTCTAGTACCTTGAGAATCAAATGCCACAAAAACCAAGGGAGGTAAAGATATCTACAAGGCAAACGCTGGTTAATAGAGATGAATACTATAGAGAGATCAAGCAGAGTCAAAGCCAAGAAAATGACCAAAAGGTCATTGGTAATCTTGGAGAGAACAATTTCAAGGGAGTAATGAAAATGGAAGCTAGACTGCAAAAGGCTGATGAGAGAGAGAGGAAGTAAAAGCAGAACACAGACTATTATATCTAGAAGTTTCTTAGTGAAAGGAAGGAAAAGGGATAGGATCACTGCTTGGGGAAATGGCAAGGTCAAAGGAAGAGGAAGATTTTTTTGGGGGGGAGGATTAAAGGAGACTTGACTATATTAATATACTAAGGGGAAAGTACCAGAATAGAAGTGAATTAAGATGCATGAAACAGAAGGGCTTATTGCTGACAGGTAAGAATATGGAGGAAATAGGAGTAGAGGAATTAGCTTTCACAAGGAAGAGGACCACCTCTTCCTGAGACTGGAGGACAGGAGGCAAAGACGGGTCAAAGGCCTTGAGAAGTTCAGCACAATAGAAGAGGAAAACCTGGCCGGGGGGGGGGGGGGGTAGGGTTCTATCTGAATGGACTCAATTTAATCAGTCAAGCAGGATGTGAGGCTCATTTTCATAGTAAGATGGATAGAGTAGTGCTTGGGGAGAGAATTTAACAATATTTCAAGCCAAAAAAAAATCCCATTAGAAGTACTACAATTGAAATCCATATTGCCCAAAGTCATATGGATATTATGCTGCAGTTTCTGAATTAGAAACCAGGTTCTACAACTCAAATCCATCAATAGGTAACATTGATTAAATGCCTACTATGTGCCAGGTACTGTATTAAGTGCAAAATCTCCTATTATTTCCTCTATCCCACAAAGAGAAGCCTTATTTGCGATAGCCCTTGTGGAGAATATGATGAGTCATGGCTACACAATGGCTGGTGCTCCGCATGGTGAGCTCAGCAGCCTCGATTCAAATCCAAGTTAACTGCATATGATGGAGAGTCTCTTCCGCCTTCCTCCTCTTCATCTGGAGTCTTAAAGTACACTGAATTTAGAGTTAATGCCTAGGTTCAAATCCCGACAAATATCATAATTCCTCCAGGTCTCAATTTCTTCATCTGTAAAGTAATGGGGTGGTTAAGCTGGATGACCTCTAAAGGTCCTTTTTGGTTCTGTGATACCCATAAAGTGGTGAGGGGCCTCGCTGAGGTTAGATGATATACTTAGGTAGAATCAGCCCATCATGGAAGAATTAACCAGTAGTCTTGGATTCTTCAGGAGATAAGAGTACAAGAATGGGTGTAAGGGGCAAAGGCATCACGGATTCAAAGGCAGGAGGCGGTGGTGAATTTGTGAGGCCAGAGCTTCAAAAACAGTCCCATGATATTCATAGTAAAAGCTGAATTTATGAAGCACTTTGGAGTCTCATTCAGGTCAGAAATGCTGGTGATTTCTCAGCTTGGCTAGAAAATTCCTTGGGGGTGTAGTGGTCATGGAGACTAGGGTGGCTGAGAACTGAGGGACATTCCAGCCATAACTGTAATGATGACATGGCCATTTACGTGCTCCTTTCTGGAGAGAGTAGCTTTCTAGAGTTTAAAGCTATCCAGATTGGTTTGGAGAAAAATCTTCAGTTATCTGAGTGTCATACACTTCCTATCATGATCTCCACCAAAGCTGTTCCCTCTTCCTGGTACAGCAGACAGTGCAATGACACCAGGGTCAAAAGACCTGCGTTCATATTCTGGCTCTTCTCTTGCCTTTTGCAAATCACTGTACCTCCTTGATGGCCAGTTTCCAAGTGTGTACATTGATGGGGGTGGATGGGATGATCTTTCAGATCCTTTCCATTTCTTCCCAGTTTTCACAAAGCTTGCAGTTCCTGGGGAATCCAGGGCCAAGGGTGGGAGAAGCTGTTTTACCCAGCAGCTGCTGATTAGGCAGGAATGAGCAAGGTGGTCTCTGCCAGAGATGGGTGGACACGGCCCTGGCCCAATGTTGTGGGCAGGGTTCCAAGGACCGCTTGAGCTGGGGGTGGCTCAAAGCAAAGTTGTTATAAAAGAGGTCAGTCTGGGGAAGCAAGAGGGAGGTGGGATGCGGACAGTGGGAAGAGCAGGGATTGTAACTAGAGTTCAGGTTGGGGTTCAAGGCACGGAGGAGTCAGAGATAAGCAGGATAGAACTGGTGGGAACTTGTCACTGTAACTATGAATAATTCGCTTACTGAGTGCTGTTTTTATGACTCCTGCACTAGGTACATTTAGAAATGCATAGTAACGTAACAGGAAGAGCATGATGCTCGGAGTCAGAAGACATCTGGGTTCAAATCCCACGTCTGGAGAGCAGTGGCTTAGTATCTGAACCTCAGTTTCCTAATCTGTGAAATGGGAATCATGCCACCTAGAACACCGACCCCTCACAGGACGGTTGTGAGGCACGAAGTCAAGCATTTTGTAAGTCTTAAAACATCAGCTAGTATTACTAATTGACATATTATTAATTACAATAATTATAAGTTAATTATACTTATTATATTAATAATTATTAATGCTGGGTACAGTGATCATAATAGACAACTGGTAGCTCTCAAAAGTCTAAGTATGGCCACCCCCAATTAAATGCCTCATACTTATACTAACTGAAACTCTCTCATCAATTTATACCTGTTGCAACAAAGACATCATCTAAAACTGTCATAATGTTCAGTTTTGAAGGGAGGAGGTGGGTGGAATAAGAAATCTGGAAAGTTTAAAATGGAAGTATTTGGCCCATAGAAGTGGCCATTTTATTTTAAAAGGAAGTTTTGCTAAAAACCAAAAGTACTGCTAGAGTAGCATTACAAATGATCTAAAAATGTCCTTAAATTGGATTCAATCCTTGGTTATAAATACTGGAGAAAAGCGGAAGACCAATTTACTCAAACTTCCTTTAAAAAAAAAAAAGATCTATCTAGGCCTTAGGGACTTGCAAATTTGGGTGGTGACCTTTGAACGTGAGTGATGTTATTTCAAAAGAAAATGTCCTACGCTTTGCTTGTTAAGAATAACTTTTTAAAAAGACAACTTCACCCAAGGGTCCATATTTAATTTTGGGTTGTGTGGATCAACTGGTGGATGGATTTAGTGGTGGGGTGGGGAAGCACTTTTTGGAGGGGAGAGACTGCTTCCCATTTTCCACCCACAGCACTGCTTCAGGAATTCTCTATCATACTCTCAAGACCAAGTACCTCTCTCCCTCTCTCCACCCTACCCCGCCCACTCATGCTTTTCAACTTCCTCCGTGTGATGTTTATTAGATGGTAGGCTCTTTGAGGGCAGGGACTACCTGTCTTTGTATTTGTATCCCAAGTTCTTAACATAGCCTCCAGTAGTAGGGGGTACTTAATGCTTCTCATTGACTCCAGTCATACTATAAAAGTACCCACTATTTTCTCACCCATAACAGTGTGAGGTCTACATTTTGGATGGCTAAATCTCAATTTGAGTAATAAGAGTCTATAATTTTCTGATAATGCTATTTATTCTTTTTACAGAAAGTCTCCAGCAACTTGTAGGAAGGAATGGACAAAACAAAGCAACCCAAATCAAGTTTGGTACCCAACATAAAGGCTAAAAATGCTACCAGTCCACACATTTTCAGATGTCCATTTGTATTTTATGGTCAAGAAACATTAGAACCCTAAATAGACCATGGAAGCCAATGGTTCAGTTTTCCCATTGATTGCTAGCTTATCACAGGATAGGATCATGGGATTTCTAGAGTTTGAAGGAGATTTAAAGGACATCCAGTACATCAGGTCCCTACTTGTGAGATGCAAACCGCTGGGGAATTGCCAATTTATTGGAAGAACTCCAGAATCCATATGTGTACCCACCATTATCATTTTTATTTTTACTTAGAATAGGGAATAGACTTGTGATTTCATTGGTATAGGAAGCTTCCAGGTGAGGAAATTCCTTCTAAGGGAAATAGCTACCCCCTTCGCAACTTATAATCTTAGAGAAGAAATTTCAGTTTCTCAAAGGCAAGAGTAAGTTATCTTCCTCCTGTTCAATTCTGGGTCTAACTTGTTCCTTTGCAGTATTTGTCCATGATATATTTACAGAACTGATGAATTCTATGGCTTATCCATCTAACTGTACTTCACAATCTAAAAAGTGGACAATATTCAATCACTTGTCTTTTGCTAAGTGGACAGTCAGGTCAAACTCTTTTGGGTGACTGTCAGTCTCATTTAGGAGGTTCTGCAGTGTTCTGGGTCTGAAAAAATTAGCCATACCATCCACAAAAAGAGGCATCTGGATGACTTTAGCAAAGGGCATCTCTCTTGCAAATTGACTTTATATTGGACAGCCACAAATGTGATATAACCCCTGACATCAGTGAATTTAGGTTTTGATGGGGTAGATCAATTAGTCAACAAGTATTTATTGAGCATACGTAGCATATTTTGATAATGGTAAACATTTTTGGGCAGCAAATGGTAGTGAGCATCTTCTTGGCTTTTCTAAAATAAAAAAAATTTTTTTTTGCCTTGCTTCGTATTTACAATTACAGGATCCTTGAAAAAGTTTATCTCTTGTATCAGGGAATTTTGTATAATTTGTATATATATATATTTTACATATCCAATGGAGTCACAATTTTTAATAGAGTACCAGCTCAGGAGTCAGGAAGACCCGAGTTCAAATCTGACCTCAGACATTTACACCCCCCCTACGCCCCTCTAGCCGTGTGACCTTGGGCAAGTCACTTAACCCCAACTGCCCTCCAAAAAGAAAAAAAAAGTCTTGAGACAGTGGTTTGCTCTCCAAAATCAAATCCCCAACCCCCCAGTAAGAGACAATATGCACAGCAGATTTTTAAAAATTCTGTTTTAGTTAGTTGTATTAGAATAAGGATATAGTTTTGCATATTTATTCATAGAGAATACCCTGATGTTGATCACCAACTATACATACTCTCACAGGATGGTTGCCATTACTACTTTCCTCTCCTTCAGATAACTTGAGAACTGATCTCTAAAAATTGTGGCACTTCTAGAATGAAATTTTTCTATGCATACTTGATTTAATCTACCCTTTCTCCCCTCTTTCTCTTCAATAACACTGGCATTCTCTCCATAAGCATACCCAGGACTGTGATATTCAGAGTCTACATGAAGTGGCTCTCTCGATTTTAATGAGGGCAAAAAGCTTAGTACAAAAATTGTGGCAGATTTTTTCCACCCTTCATTTAGTTGCTGTTCTTTTTCCAGGTTCATCCTTAATACTCTTGGGGGTTACTTTTGTTGACTTTTCTTTAGATTTAGGAAATTTTTTTAGGAAATTTAGGAAATGCTGCTCCTAAGCTGCCCTAGCTTTTTCTAAAACTTTGCAAACAAGTTTATATTCTAAACCCTTGTTCATCATACAACTCTCCTTTGTAAGTCAATTATCTAATGCCTAAGGTGTCTGCTTTTTGAAAGACTCTTTTGCATTCCTCATAATTGCATCTTAATTGTGTCAGTGAAAATTTTGTATGGAATTGTTATGACTAGTGTCCATGTTTTTTTCTCTACCCATTTTCTACTTTCCAGCATCAACAACTTGTTTAATGAAGTCAGATTTCAGTTGTTTTAATAGCATGCCAAGTTGTTTTCTTGTTCGTTCTTCTAGTATTATATTTGTTTTGACCCCTTAACAACAAATTTGTGGTATGATTGCATAGTGACAGTTGATTAATAAATGATTCCTACATTGGTAATGAATCATTTTTTGTCCATTAAAATACAATTTCTTTTTTTGTGATACAATCAATTTCATTTTTTTTTTACTATGCCCATCATTCTCATTCTTTTACTGAAGAAAGATTTATGATATAAATATATGAGATTTTTTTTTGGGCAATCTACAAGTCACTGGCGTCTCTCATTCTTTACTTTGGTTCTCTCCCTCTCCCTCATTCTCTCTCTCTTTCTCCCCCCCCCCCCCCATTCTGAACTCTTCTTACCTCTGTATTAACGTCACTGGATATCAAAGTATATACTTATTTAATTCAGAGGGTCTGGCTGAATGTATTCTCCTTATGGAGAAGCTTCAACCACATGGTGGTCTTAAGGCTGGATTACTACACAGGTCCTTGTAGAAAGTAAAGTTCAAAAGATCTTCGCAGGTATTCTCTCTATCATCCTCAAAGTGTTTCCCTTTTTGGGGAGCATGAACCACAGGGTGGCACTATAAGTTTGGAGGACTTTATAGGTTCCCTGAGACTCATTAAAGGGACAAATAGTCTTCATAATATTTTATGGGCTCAAATACAAGTCTTTTATGTTGTACATTTTTTTGGTGACTTAATCTGTCCTGCTGAATCTGACACGAGCCAAATTCTGAAGTTTCCAGGGAGAAAGATGGGTAGGGACATAAGCCAAGAGTGTGGATTTGTGAAAAGCCTCCTGAATTCAACCAGGTCCACATAAATCCAGAGCTGAGGTTCTTAGACCTGGGTTATACTAACAGTAAGACTGCTATGATGAGAGAGTATGGTCCTCAAAAAATCTGACATTAAATTAAGAGGTTCTCATGTTGAAGAACACTGAGAGCAGTTAACCCGGTTGAATCCTTCTCACTTTGTATATACAACTGAGGCAGTGTCCTTGTCCAAGGTTTCATGGGCAATAAAACAGCAGAGATAGGAATTCAACCCAGGTCCTTGGACTCCAAACTGTACAAAAGTCATTTGCCTTCTCTTCTGGTTTCTTCATCAGTCAACCTCCCTAGCTCAATAAACCTTAGTGACTCCCTAGTACCTCTAGGATTAAATAGAAAATCTTCTGTTTGCCATTCAAAGTCCTTTATAACCTGTCCTTCCCACCTTCTCAGTCTTCTTACATCTTTCAGCCCCCAGTCTTCCCCATCCATTTTTCTATCACGAGACTCTCCATCTCTTGGTTCTAGGCATTTTCGCTGGCTGTTCCCTATAGATGGACTGCTCTCCCGACTTCCTTCAAGTCTCAGCTAAAATGCCATCTTCTATGAGAAGTCTTTCCTGATCCTGCTTAATTCTATTGCCTTTCCTCAGTCCACTATCATCAATGCGTCCTCTAGAGAGCTTATTTGTACACAGTTGTGTCCATGCTGTCTTCCCTTGAAAGCAGGAACTGTCTTGCTTTTTTTCCTCCTTTTTTTAAAATGTCTTCTCAATGCTTAGTACAGTGCCTGGAACATAGTAGGCACTTAATAAAGACTACATGTCAAATGGACTACATGACCTTCAAAATCCTTCTTAGTTCTAAGTCTGGGATATGGAATTAGACCCAGGGACACTTTCCACAGATCTACAGTCCTTTCTTTTTCTCCTTGTTTCAGGCTCTTGGTCTCCAAGTCATTGCCAACTTGGTTAAGGTAGACAGGAGCTAGAATAAACACAAGCAGCTTCCTGTGGGCCAATTACTCTCTGTCCTTTTAGAAAAAAAGGGGAACGTGTCCTTCCTCCCAGTATTGAAGCCATAGCTGTATGTTCTCCATTGACTCCCTTACCATTGACGTCCTCCCTTTCCCTTCTGTACGTATCTTCCTTCTTCTTATGAGATTTTAAAGCTGAACTTCACCAGAGTTCCATTAAAGTCATCTCATCTGACTGAATGTAACACAGCCTAAGTGTTTTACTCTGAAAACCCCCTTGAAGTATTTCACGTAATTATAAAACCTTGGAAGCAGTTACTAAAGCAGAGGCATTTAATAAATACTTAGGTAAGAAAGTAAGCTTCCTGAGCACAGGGCAGTTTCACTTTTGTTCCTCCCTGTATTTTCACAGTGCCCAGCATACAGCAGGTGCTCAGTTAATGCCTGCTGATTGAATGATAAAAGGAGAGACTTTGGTTATGTTCAACAAGCGTTTCTAAAGCAATTAATGGGTGCCAGGCACCCACCCCAGACGCTGATTTTACAAAGACAAAATGGAAACAGTTCTTATCTTCAGTCACAACTGGGTCATACCTAAATGCCTAAAAATCACAAATTCAATTCAATTCAAGTATTTATTAAGGGTCTGATAAGCACTAGCCTGAGGAGAGGTAGTCTAGCACAGAGAATGTCTGCTTTGGGAGTCAGGAAGACCTCTTTTTCACTTAGCAGTGTGACTCTGAGGAAACCACTTAACTCCTCCTGCCTCAGGCAGCTCCCTAGGACTTTAATGCCTAGGTTAAGATATACATCATTGGAAGAGTTCCCAAACTACAAATCTTTGGATAACATATGCAGTATGTAATTGGTCAAATATATTTTGCCTTCCTATGTTTCTCTTGACTCTTGTGTTTGCATTTCAAAGTATCTACTCAGTTTTAATCTTTCCATTATCCCACCCAATTAACAAGTCTGAAAAGAAGGTAAAATAAACATTTAATTTCATTTTTTAAAGTACTCAAAATGCTTATTGAATAGAATGCCAAAACTCAAATATGCTTTTCTTCAGCACTTTAAACACGTTCCTTTCAGGGAAGATGTAAATCTTGCTTAAATTCAGGTCGACAGTCAGACCTCCCATTCTGGGGGCATCCGAAGGCAGCAATTGTTGTTCCTGCCCTTCCTGTAGCCCTGGAGATTTCAGTGAGCAAACTATTTTACTAGATAAAGACTGAATCTCCAAAACAGAGTCACATGTTTGTGTATCAAGGACAGAAAAGGTGGAAGTCACTGACTTCCGGAGAACTGACAGTCTGTTTGGCGGTCGTCACAGGGGCTAGTCTAATTCATCTATGAATGGATAAGGATATCCAGGTTAATTAAAAAAGGTCACTGGTTCGTTTCTTTTTCAGGAAGGCTTGTCATGAAAATAACTAGAATTTTCCTCAGCTAAGATGAGGACTCAAATTCACTCCTCCCTTCCCCTGTGAACATAGAGAGGATGGCTCAGAACATATTCCCCAGGTGGAAACACAATCCTCAGAGAAGAAATCTCCTGGAGTAAGAAGTTTCCTTAAAACAATACATTCATTAAGGACAATGTTTTACAAACAGATTTGATGTACACACACACACACACACACACACACACACACACACACACACACACACACACTCTAATGCATACTGCTGTTAAAGCGGGAGGAGATGGCATAAGGGAGAGTGTGCAATTTAATTTAGTCAAAAGACCTCAGTTCATATCTCGCCTCTGCTACTTAGTACCTTTGTGGCCTCAGGTATACTAGTCTTTGCTCTTGTACTCAAGTCATACCCATCATGTAGTTCTCATTTTTCTTTCTCTAATATCGTAACATTCCATGATTCTCAGACATGTGGCATCAGGGGTTACTATGATGACCAAGTGATACCATGAATATAAAACTGGAGGGCCGGCCAAGTTGACCATTAAAGTCCCTTCTAGCCCTATCTATAATTCTATCTATGGTCTAGAGGAAAGCCTTCTGGGAAGAAACTCTCTGTAGGGGTCAAAAAAGGATATGAACAAGAATTACACAGGGTGAGTAAAGGAAGATGGTGGGTGTTCTACCAGATGGATCATACATCTAGTAGACATCAGGAGTCCACTAACTGTATTATAATCATATCTAATGACTCTGAATAACTGTAAAATATATGGATATTTTCCATGCTGGGTGCTAATACTGGGCACCTTATCTATTTTTACTTTAAATTTATTGAATTTTAGCAAATGTTTACAGAACATCAGATTTGGGGAAAAAAACCACACGAGGAGGCAGCAGGTTATATGCAGCAGAAAGGGCAAAGGTTCAGATCCTTCCTATGTGACCCTGAGCAAGTCTTATAAACTCTGTGGACTTGAGTTTCTTCATGTAGAGATGAAGGTTTGGATTGGATGACTTTTCAAAGTCCCTTCCATCTATCTATTAAATGCTGCAGCGGCAACCATACTAGCACTCCCAGGACGGCTGCTAGCACAGGGTCTTAGATGTGCTTTACTAGGAAAGATACCTGTTTAAGGGGTAAACAATCTTTTTTAATCACCTTCACTGGTTCAGGGGAAAAGTCAGCACCCTGAACTTCAGAGAAAAGATAAACAGAAAATACAAGCAAAGAAATAAAGACCAACAGACAGGGTTCTGACTGCCTGAATCAACTATATACTTTACATATATCCCTGGCTCAAGAGAGCCTTTACATCTGAGCAGTTGGGGACCTCTGAAAATACAGCCACTCAGAATCACGACCAGGGAATCACAAAATCCTTCTCATAAGTGAGCCCCCCCAAGCAAAATACCAACTCAGAGGATATATAGACTTCTCAGAGCCAGAAAGCATCACAACCCTCCTGACTCAGTGTCTAATTAGAAATCTGCAAAAGGTATAAAGGCCTTCCTATAAGCAAACCTCCCTAAATGAGCCCCACATGAGTCCTATTAATGCGTGGGGAAGATCTTAAAACCCATTAACATTACAACTATGTTCCTGGGTTCTAGATTCTCTCTTAATCTATCCTAAGATTATCTTAGTTTTACTAGTTTCCTATCACACTCCTGATCATATTTAGTCAGTCCCCAGAATACCTTTTGTAGTCATAAAGCTGACTCTTTGAACCCAACTAAAAGACTTACCATTTATCCCCACTGACTATCATCCAACAGGAGATATCAATATCTGATATTTCTATATTACTTTAAACTTTACCAAGTACTTTATATTCAGAATATTTAATCGTCACTGTAACCCATTGGGGCCACATGCCTGAGAATCATGGAACAACATTATGATCTCAGAGAAATAAAAATGAGAGATGCATGATGGGTATAAACAGGTTAATGGGGACGTGAGCACAAGACGCAGAAGAGATGGTGAGGATGTTTATAATTAGAAACGAAGACTGAATGGGAAGAATATTGAATGGTAAGCATGGAATATGAAGGGACCCAGAAAAAGAAGGCCCCGAACATTGGGTGGATACTTTATGAAGGACTGAAAGAAATTTCCCAGGATGGCATAGGATGAGAAGGCAGGATTGGCCACTGTCTACATCAGTGGAGGGAATGCTGCTGGGGACAAGAGCGGGAATCCATCAAGGTATCAAATGAGATAGAATTACTTTAGATGGCCAATGCCACAGTCCATTTTCTTTTCCTCTGTTCTTTTCTTTCCCCTGCCCTTACCGCTCTCCTTTTCTCTTTTTTCCCCATTAGACTGGTGGTAGAAGGGGGATGGACTGTGTTCCATATGGAAAGCTGGAAAACAGGCTGAATTTCTGCATGTCAGGGACAAAGTCCTGTGTAAGGCAGAAATGATGTGCCTGTCTTCTCTCTGGTTAGCTCTCATTGAATCCCCTGCCAAAAGGCCTCTGTACAACAGAACCCACATAGCTAAGCTATGTTTTTGTTGTACCGCTAGTTAAAACACTAATAATCAGACAAACAATAGGATTCTGTATTAATAGAACCTTTCCACCCAACCCTTTCTTGGGTGGAACCTGGTGGTGTAACAATATGCAGCGGCTGGAGACAGGAAAGGATGAACAACACATTACATTCCTTAGACACTTGAGACAATTAATAAGCAGAACAGAGTTCTTAAGTAGGGGTTTTCCGGGAGTATCTGAAGAAAGCAATTGTTCATCTCCAAAAATAGGTAGACTCACTGGATTTGTGACAGATGCGAATATAGATATGGGGGGGGGGAGAATACAATTAAATGATTCAAATTCTTGCACTGCAATTTCCACAGACCTTATATTTGTAGAGGTCAAAGGAAAACTGGCACTTACCTGTGGGAATGACTCATCACAGGCAATACTTTACAATGCGCATATTCTGTGCTGAAATAAAACTGGTCAGCCAAGCCAGCATTTCTTTCTCTTTCTGTGGGACAGGGAGGGTTTCGTTTTAGGAAATGGGAGCGTTAACATGGACAAACTGTCCTAAATTATTTATGGCCATTTGCAATTTCCTTTAACTGTTTTTGGGGACTCAGGAGCAAAGCACATCAGAATTTCCTCCATGGTTCTCCTTTCTCTGCTGTGTGAATTGCCAGGCAGGTGTCACTGAGATAAAACAAAAAAGTGGCAAAAGATGAGGCTTCAATGAGGAGAGGCAGAAAATGACTATGGGCAGAGAGCTGTGTTCTAGTCTTCTCTGACCATGTCCTGTGATTACAGTCCTGGCTAGTTAGCTCTTTCCAAATGGGAGGCAGATCAGACTCAGGCTCCACAAACGTTTGTCATACTATCAGACATTTACCAGTGGTGTGTCCCTGGACAAATCAACTTAATCTCTGTTATTTAATAGCACCCACCTTACAGGGTTGCGATGAAGATGAAATAAATGTAAAATGGTCAGCACACAGTAGGTGCTTATAAAAATACTAGCTATTGTCACCATTATCACTGACAGTCAAAATCACGACGAGAAATGTTTCTGGTCTCCATTTAGCAAAGTCTGGAATGAATTAATTTCTCCCTAATGGATTAAGTGTGTAGTTTATGGAGCAATCACTCCTTTTCACATTCATAAATAGGCTAGTTAGCTAACTGGGCAAAATGAGTATTTTGGCTACAGCAATAGGTTGAAGAAGGCACAGAGGGGACGTCGGCTGTATCAGTGGAGTGAATTACCAGCCACAGAAAGTCAATGTGGTTGACCCTGAATCAGGGACCCTAACTCAGTGTTAACCCAGCCTAAACTTCTTCATACATGCATGATAATCACACCTACCTCGAAGGGTTGTAGTTAAGATCAGAGGAGAGAGGCTGTCTAAAGTAAAGGACTCTGCAAACCTTAAATGCGAGCATTTACTCCCATTAGCATTACTGCTCCCATAGTGATGAGAAAGCTAAGCATTATACATGCTGAATCTAAAAACTGAGCCACAGCCAGCTTGAGCAAGTGAAGGTCTATCAGCTATCCTAGAGGGGAAAAGGCTTCAACTTTGAATCTAAGCATGGGGATGGGGATTCATAAACATGAATTAAATAGACTGCATGGTATAAAAAGAGAAAAAACAAAACATGATAGACTCAATGAGTTAGAGATCAGAAAGCTATAAGAACAACAATTTGTCTCACTACTGCCCATCTTAAACTCTCCATTTAAGTCAAAAAAGCCTCCATCTCCCATCTCTGTAAATTTTTTTTGGGAGACAATTGGAGTAAAGTGATTGACCAGGGTCACACAGGCACTATGTATCTGAGGGTACATTTGAACTCAGATCCTTCTGACACCAGGGTCAGTGCTCTGTCCCCTGTATCACCCAGCTGCCTCTCCGTCTCTGTACTTTTGTACTGGACAAACCTCCATTGGGGATGCATTCCTTAGTAATGGGGGGTGGAGAGTGGTGGGACCAGACCTTCATTATGTACTCCTCACTTTTGCCTCACAGTCTCTCATTAAGACGCACCTCAAGCACCACCCTTCCTTACACCCCAATAGCCAGTGACCTCCCTCCCAAACTACCTTATTTTGTTCTCTATCTACTTAGATATGAACACATTAGCTCCCCTGAATGAATGAAAACTCTTAGGAATTGCGATTGACTCATTCTTTGTGTCTGATAGTAAATATTTAAAAATGTTCTGACAGAGATAAGTTTCCAAGAAAACTGAAGGGAAAGGGATAGACTCTTTTTCTTTTTTTTTATCTTTCCATGGCTCTTTATTACATCATGATCTGCAAAGGATACATTTAATATTTCTACCTTTTTGCAATGGGCTGTTAGGTTTTCATGCCTTCATAATACATGGTCAATTTTCATATAGGTACCAAAGGGAATAGACTCTTAAGACTCTGCTTCTCTTAGGCTCACTATCGGGGCCTGCTCTCACTTCTTTTTTAAGCCCTGAATATCTCTTTACATGACTTCATTGGGGAATAATATCACAGCTGACCTTAGACAAAACAGCCTATCTGGTGACTCCAAGGTTTCACTTCTGACACCAACTGCTGTGGTTGGAGGCAGAAGTGACTGGTTCTGTTGTTTCCTCTCCCCTTTCTTAATTACATAATATCATGTATATTAGAGATAGGGTTTGTGGAATTCTTGACAAATTTACTTCCATCAATTAATCCATAAACAAGCATTTATCAAGTCCTTTTTATATACCAAGCACTGTGCTAAATGCTAGAGAATAAGAAGAAAAGCATAAACCAGTTCTACCCAAAAAAGCTTAAATTCTAGAGAGACACAATGGGCAGATAATAACTATGTATACAGTATGTATGTGTGTGTAAAGAGAGACAGATAGGATAAATGAGATACATGGAGTTAAGTGAGTTATGTATGCATTCACAGGGGTGAAGACCGGGAAAGGCCTTATGAATAAGGTAAGAATTGAGTTGAATCTTCAAGAAAGAAGAGTGACAAGGGAAGGTAAAATGTAAGGAGCATCGTATGCAATAAACAAACGTATCCCCTTTCGGGTTGACATTTTTCTGGAGCAGGGATATACAATGGAAGAAAAGCTAAGTGGGAAATGCCACCATGACACTGACCATGATGAAACCTAGTAGTTGAAATGGTCCACTAATATGGATTTCCTCCTTGGAAGGCTCTCTCACTGCCAATAGCATTTGCAAAGACTTTTGTATATGTTAATGCATTTGATCCTTGCCTGGGAGGTGGGTGCTATTATTATCCTTGTTTTAGGGAACAGGAAACTGAGCCATAGAGAGGTGACTTGCCCATAGTCATCCAGCCAGTGTCTGAGGCAGGATTCAAATTCAGGTTTTCCCAGCTCCAAGTCCAACACTATCTACTTTTCTACCTAGATGACTGCCCTTCAGAGCTGAAATTGCAAAAAAAAAGGTTGAAGTGTGAATGATAGCTTTCCTCGAAGATTTTTCTAAAGTTTTTCTTTTGTTTGTTTCTCCTGATCTATTACAACCATTTCCTGGCATTAATACAGAACTTCGTGGCCACAAAACTATATTATTTCCATCTATCATCCCTGTGAGGATCCAATGACACTGAAGAATTTTAAAAGGATTTTATTTAGGTTAAAAAAAATATCTATCTATCTATCTATCTATCTATCTATCTATCTATAAAGAGTAGAACAAGTTGCCTGGCATTCCTAGGTATTAATTATGCTTTGCTGTCTGACAGATAATTCTACTTGGAGAGTTTGCACACATGAGTCCTATCAGGGGTTAAGGGATGCTCACAATGCCGCCTCCAAGGAGGTAAGAAATTGAGCTGTAGAGAAGTTATTCATAGCAAAACATAATGCTGGGTTTGACCTCAAAACTGGGAAGGAGAGAAAAAAAGGAGAGGAAAGATTTTTTCCTAACTCTTTTACACTCTCAAAGTACTCAAGAAGAAAGAGCTTTCTTTTAAAGTTCTCAATTTCAATACAATTAAAAAAATCAAATCCATTAACATGTCTGTTTTTTTCTTTTCCTTCTGGAACTCAAGTGTAAGGATGATAATTTTACAAGGGCCCTACCTTACCCTACCCCACCCCTTCTTTTGCAAAAGAAGAAAGGTGAGGGATATATAAGAAGAAAAAAAACCTTAATCTCTTTTTCACATTGAGATTACAGCTGGTATTTGGATTAAAGATCTAACCCTAAATATCTAGTAAATAACACAAGCTGGTAAAAAGAAGAATAATAATGTTTTTAACAAGATTCTGTCAGATGACTCACTGCCTTGGATCATCTTTGGGAAAGCACCTACACACAAGAAGTAATATTTGATGTAAGAAGTTATTTTAGGGCGCACCATTTCCTTAGAGGAAGGGAACTAAGTAACTCTTGTTCTAACTAAAGATGAAAATGGTCACAGTGATTAAACATCTGTCAAGTGACAGTGTGACAGAGTAGAACACGAATCACCTGCTGGCCAAGGCATTTCTCTCCAGTGAAGCCGATGGACATTCTTGAGGATAAGCCGGCATAGTGTATCCTCTGGGAGAGCTTGCTTGTCTGCTCCACTCTCTCTTGCACCTGGTGCCTCATTACCCTCCTCACCACTTGGGGTATACAGAGTGTTCAGGGAGGACTAGGACCTTGGCTTAAGGGCTAGCTGAGCCCTTCTCAGGGTTGGTCATCCACCTTCACCCAACTCTCACCTGTTGCTCCAAGAAGCTGCAGCATGCAAGGGCAGCCACAGTCTTGTAAACCTTCTTGGTAGACTGACTAAAAACCAGGCTGGTAACCATCAGACCTCCAACCCATAGGTGAGTTTGGGGGTGGGGGGAGGAGAAGGTGTCTACTCCAAGTAAGTGAACACTTCCCCCAGAGGAATGGATGTATGAGAACAATTTGTTCCGATGGCCATGAAGGCAGCTGAAGCAAGTGCTGCGGACTGCTTAGAGCTTGGTCAGACATCTAAGAAGCCAAGGTCACCCACTACATCCTGGGCCACTGCCAGTTGTCTTGACTTTTGTCTAGCCACTGGACATCGATGACTCAGGAGGAGAGAGTGAGGCTGATGACACTGCCTCACTGAAATCCAGTTCAGGCTCAAGCCAAGACATCTGTGATGTCATTGGTCTTCTTTGAAAAAAGGATAAAGAACAGCAACCACCCTCACCACTTAAACCACCCTAGTTCACACTCTCTTGCCTGGAGTAGGATGACAGTGACAGCTTCATAATTCACCTCTTTTCCTTTAATCTTCTCCTCCTCCCTCCCAAATGTTGTAGGATCTTAATGGCTATTTCTATTTCCATTATTTTCCCTCATATTCAACAACAACAACAACAACAACAACAACAAAATCAACAAATTTTAATGCCTGCCCAATGGTTAACAAATAAGATCCAACATTCCTTAGCTTGGCATTCAACGACTCTCCATTATCAGCCAACAACCTACTTTTTCCAGTCTTAGCTCCTGCATTCTCAAACTGACCTACTCTCTAGTTTCTCCCATCCCCAACTCAAGTTCTAAAGTTTTCTGCCTCTATAACTTTGCTTACATCAAAAATAATTAATAACTAGCCTTTACATAGCCCCTTAAGGTCTTCAAAGTGCTGTATGTGTGATCTTATTTGGATTCGTGGCATCTTTACATATTTTTAATCATCCCTTCCCAATTATAAACTCTTTCTTCAAGAGTAAGGGGCACTGTTTTATCTTTCTATCTCTTTCAGACATTTAGCACAGCATGTGCTTTATGTAGACAGCAGGTATTTAATATATGAACTTGGTTTCCAATGGCCAGTTTTACTATGGAACTCAGTTGTTAAATAGGAATGGTAAGTTCTGTCCATTCTCCACAACATACAGTCTTGGGCTTCAAACCAGACTTACCTTTCTCTTTAAATCAGATCCCTCTGCTGACTTCCCCATTTCTGTTGGTGATATCATCTTTTATGCAGTTATCCACGGTGGTACAGATTTGACTCTCATATTTAAAAGCCCATGTGTTGCTGAGTTCATCCTATCTTTCTAGTTTTAAGCTTTACTACCTTTAAGCTGCATAAAAACTGGATCTTTGGGTAAGGTTTTATCTTTCTTTCTTTCTTTCTTTTTTTTTAAAGAACCAGAAATGTGATCTCATTGGTTCTTGGGTGTAGAAACTCTACCAATCTAGGTCAGCTCCTGCTCAAAGTTTCTAGTCTTAGAGAATCACTGGGGTGGCAGGTGGCACTGAAAGGGTCAGGGACTTACCAAGTGGCCACCCAGCCAGTATATATTAGAGGTAAGACTTGAACCCAGGTTTTCTTGCTTTGGCAGTGGGTCCTTTCTCCACTAAACTACATGGTCTCTCTTATGCTGCAAGAATACTTTTATAAGATGTATATGAAGCAGAAATTTGAGCTCCTGAAAAGTAATTTTAATTGTAGCTGTTTAAAAATGCTTGCAGACATAGCATATATAGATATTAGCCAACTATTCTCCTATTCCCAGGCACAGTTCCCCATAGCAGACCCAAGGTTCTCAAGAGAGGAGTATACTGTCTCTAGCTTTGGACCCTTGGCTCTACAACAGAAGGATCAGAAAAAGAAAAGGCCAATTTTCTTGCCTTTTTTTTGTTTGTTCCCCCCCCCCCATCAGTTATCTGTGGATTTAATTTCTCTCTGATGGTCTACTTCCCAATTAACAAATAGGACACTTTTGAATTGGACTTCACTGTCATTGGGAAGCCCCAGAAGGGGAAACTCCCTCCACCAAGGCAGATGAGCTATTAATGCTCAAGAGTTGCTTGAGGCACAAAGTCGTAAGGTATAGGAGGTGTGACACTCTCACCCATTATACCAAGTGACCCTTTCCACAAAGATATTAAAGGGCTTATTATTATTATCCAAGAGTTTGCATCATTTGAAACAGATATCAAGCGGCAGTTGTTTAAACTGCAAATGAAATGCACAGTCTTTATGTTCCTCTTTATCTAATTTGTGGGATTGGAGCAGGAAACTCCATATCTAAAATCAACAGGCCCCAAACCAGGCTTATCTTTCTCCTTAAACCAGCTCCCTTCTTGTGACTTCCTCATTTCTGCCAGTGGTGTCACCTTTCATCCAGTCACCCAAGGTGGTTTTGGCATTGACAAATCTCTCATCTTTAGAAGCCCATTTGCTGCCAAGTCCAGTTCATTTTCTCTCTCTCTCTAGTATCCTCACATTCATGTCTGTGTGAGCTTGGAAGAGTGTGCTAATAAAATTGAACAACCAGCTCTCTGAATCAAATAAGCACAATCCATTTAAATCTGATCTCCACTACTAGTATTTCTCTATCATTTTCAAGAAAACAAAAATTGGGCCCTGTTTGCAGATTTCCAAGGGATAAGTGCTCACAATGGAAGCTGTACTAGATGTGAAGGTCTCTTTCGGCTCAAAATCTCTGATTTTCTCTATTCCTACGGCCACCATCCTAGTACTGAACACTCACAACAGCTCTCTTCACCAACATTTGAAAAGTTATTGACTTCTTGGGCTTCCTTCCATCTTTCTGATTTCTACTTTGCCTCCGGAGTCAAGTGGAAGAAGAAATGAATATATCATTAGAAGGGCAAGAGGAGAAAAGTGAATTGGAAGATTGAGAAGCTCCCAACAGAGGCCATAGGAATAGAGATATATGGAACTCCGGATAGAGTATTACTAGCTCTTCCACCTGATTCAAAACTCTTTATGTCTGCCATCTGATAGAGGATTCCTACCACTAACTGAATTTTCCCCAACACAGGACATTCCATATTTTAATGCAAAGTCTACCTGCCTGAAATCAATTCACTCAGGCATAAGCCACAGACTTTGTATTCTGGACTGGTTGGTTTTTTTGTGTCTGAGGGCAATACCTATTTCATAAATATAAATAATTGGGTAGAAAATAGTTACTGGTGGTCCTATACATTTCCCCGTATCAATTTCCATCCACGATTATCCTAGTTGAAGAAAAAGTTGTTTTTATCTACCGCTGAAACTAGGATAGTAATGCAAGAACTAGGATAAAACATTCTTGCCAGAAGAATGCCTATCTTTCTGGAAAAGTGAGCGAAAATGCAAAACGTGTCTCGTAGTTTGAATTTTTACCTTTTATTCGATACTGCTGATTAATGCTGACTCCTAAAAATTAATGTAAGGTTTTGTGAAAGAACTACATAAATTATAAAAAGAAAATAATAAAGGGTGGGTAATCATAATGATAATAATAATAGTGGCCATTTCCATAAAGTACTTTGCAGTGGTTATCTACATATCCCTCAGGATCCCTGATTCACACAGCTTATGGAAGTGGAAGAAGGCCATCTTCTTGGCCATAAAACTTAGCCGCATTATGAATTTTTTATTGGTCATGGAATGATCACACCCAACTGAGTCTCATAAATTAGGGGTTATATTGACAAGAGTGTGACTATCAATATTTAGCTACCACTGTCAGAGGTTGTATTTTTGCCTATATGCTGCATTTCCATTTTCTCCCTAAGCTTTCTGCAATCTGACTTCTGACTTCTTCATTCCATGCAAAGTGCTCTCTCCAAAGTTACTGAATTGCCAGATCTAATGTCCTTTTCTCAATCTTCATTGTTCTTGACCTTTCTGTAGCCTCTGACACTGTCTATCATGTCCCTCTGCTGAATGGTGTCTCCCCTCTCCCTGGCTCTTCCTCCACATCATGCCTGTGAACCATGACAATGGCCCCCAACACTCGGTCCTGGATTATCTTCTTTTCTTGTTCTATATAATCTTTATGATTTCTGATCTTACTGGTTCCCATGACTTCAATTATAGCCTCAATACAGATGATTCTCAGATTTCCTTGTCTATCCGTCACCTCTCTTTTAGGGGGCATTAATGGATAGAGCTCTGGGATTGGAATCAGAAAGGCTCCTCTTCCTGAATTCAAATCTGGCCTCAGACACTTCTTAGCTGGGCAAATCACTTCATCCAGTTTGTCTCAGTTTCCTCATCTGTAAAATGCGTTGGAGAAAGAGATGGCCAATCACTCCAGTATCTCTGCCAAGAAAATCCAAACGGGGTTATGGAGAGTCAGACACAACTGAAATGACTGAGCAACAAATCTCTCTTTTGATATCACATCACCAACTACCTATTGGAAATCTTGAACTTGATATCCAGTACACACCTCAAACTTAAGAGGTCCAAAATAGAACTCATTATTTTGCCCACTACTCTCCAAAACAGAACACCCCAAACACTCTACTACTGTGGAGGTAGACATCATCTTTCTAGGTACCCAATTCCACAACTGAAGTATCGTCCTGGACTCCTCACTGGTACTCACCCTACACATCAAGTCTTGTTTCTACCTTCACAACCTCTCTTGTGTACATTCCCTTCTCTTCATTCACACAGCCGCCACAACCCTGGCACGTATCCTCATCACCTCAGGAATTCTGATTGGGGTCTTTGCCTCCAGTCTCTACCTAATCCAAGCCATCCTCCACTCAGATATCAAATGATCTCCTGAAGGTACAAATCTGATCATGTCAGCCCTTCCTTCTTCCATTCAATGGTTCTGTTACTGCCAGCACCATCCACAAACGCTGTCCTCCTGACCTTGTCTTTTCTCTGGCTTCCCTTTCTTGCCAGCTTTCCTGGTTTCCTTCAAGACAGTTCAAATCCTACTTTCTATAAGAGACTTTTCCTACCCCCTCTGCTAGTGTCTTCCCTCTGAGATTATCTCTCATTTATCCTTCCTTCCTCCCTCCCCCCCCCCTCTCTCATAGGTACATATATGTTTGCAGGTTGTCTCCTCTTATTAGAAGGTTAGTTCTGGAGGGCCAGGACTATGTTTTGGACCTTTCTTTGTATTCCCAGTCCTTTGCAAAGTGTCTGATACATAGTAAACACTCAATAAATGAACATTGACTGACCAAATTCAGGTACACTTGACCCAGAACAGCAATTTTCTTGTTATACATTAATAAAAAAAAAACCACTGGGTGTGTTCAACCATTCCTAGACACTATTTTGGGGCTTATGTCCTCTGTCCCTTTAAGGATATATTTGATTTTCCAGGTCAATGAATCTAGATTTACTGAAAGTTGTTTTGGCTGTTTGTTTGTTTTCTTTTTTAAGAGAATTAAAAAAAAATTCTAAGAGTCTTGCTGCACACACATGGAGGGCTGCCAGTCCTAAGCTCTTGAAATGAAAAGAAGCCAATAGGAGGCAGACTTATTTCTAAGTACTTCTCAGTTACAACAGGCATTTCTTTCTACCTAGTGAATGGTGGCAATATTATTGAACGTTTGTTCTGGAAAATTCAGCAAAGAGGATTACAGTGAGAACTCTCTTGACATCATCCTGAGATGGGAGACACTCAGGTTTCTTTGTACGCCTCTGGTCCAACAAACATGTTAGGAAGCTGGCTGACCTAGCCCCAATTAAGCACAAATCACTCACTCTTCCTTCGAGATAGTCCTTGCTCCCTTAGAAAGGAGCCTTACTGGAGAACAGGCATGTACTGGGTACTTGGGGCCTTCCTGTTCTCACTGGAAAATTCGAGTCAGGGCTGGAGGGATGCTGATGCTCCATCCTCAAGCTTCAGAATCACAATGAACTGGGTAGATTTAAATAGCCTCATACAATTTCCTTTGTTCTCTCCTCTCCCCTCCCCCCTTGCTTCTTACAGGTTTTTTTTTTGTTTTTTTTTTTTGGTTATTATGGGTAGTGACAGTTTTTGGTTTTTCTGGTTTATCAACGGTTTCCTTTACCGGTGGCATTTATTCCTCCGGCTGGAAGGCCAGAACGATTGGAAGCTGGAAGGAAAAAAAACCCACAATTGAATAGCCTGGCCCTAGCTTTAACAGTCATCTCCAACCACAGATTAATACTGTTACTGGATTTGACTAACGGCTCTCTCCATCAGCCCAACTGCTGACACTTGAGAAAAGCCCCAGCAAGTGAAGACTGAGAAGGCTGAGGCTCTGGATTGTCTGATCCTCAGATTGCCCGTTTTTCTGGAGGGTCGAGGCAGCCATGTCCCTCTTTAAAATGTTTCCTCCTCACACAATTCTTAGTCATCCTTGCAACACTTGGACAGGAGTTAGGTCTCTGTTAAATACTCTGGATGAACCCTAGGGACAACCTGCAGACTTCCCCCAAATAGATTCAATTCAGTTCAATACACTGAACAAATTTTTTGGAGGGGAGGAGGCAATCAGGGTTAAGTGACTTGCCCAGGGTCACACAGCTAGTAAGCGTCAAGTGTCTGAGGCTGGATTTGAGCATATATTAAGCACCTACTCAGCACCATGCTGGGTGCTGAGAATACAAAGACAAAATCAAAAAAGACTGCCTGCAAATAAGACTAAGTCTTTCTGTTGGAGAGTTCCTCAGGCTCCAGACCTAGCACATTTAATCAAACCACTGACCTGAAAATTATGTGTATCTTACTAAAAAAAAAAATCAGTCTAAATGATATTACAAATAATTTTTGTCACTTAAGGCCTTGGCCTTGGGCCGGAACCTCTCTGGGCCTCAGTTTCTTTATCTGTAAAATAAGCAGGTGAGACAAAGTGAACAATCCAGTCCTCTCCAGGTCTATGATTCTATGTCTCACACTCCCCTAGAATGTAAGCTCCTTGAAGCCAGGGATGTGAAGTCTTACACTAATATCCTTCCCCAGAACCAAGTGGCTTTTGGATTCCATCAACTGGATGAGATCACAGGCTCATCCCATCCACACAAGCTGACTCTCAGCCAATCAGAAAGATCCTCGGATTTGAACATGCAAGACCTAGATTCCTAATCCATCTTTTTTGTCAGATACAAACTCCTTCATCTTACAGATGTGGAGCCAGACCCCACAAATACAACGATTTACGCAAAGTGAGAAAAACAACAGTCAAGCTGGGATTTGAACCAGAGTCCCCTGACCCATATTTCTCACTTTTTGTACTGTGTACCCTTCAGTTTCTCTGTGGGAGAAAGTCAGAGTTCCTTGCGCCCTTTGTTCTACCCTGACATGCAAGTATTAAAAGCGATCTTACTGGGGAACAGATATATTTTAACTACATTAACAGTGATAAAGACCATGTTTGTTTAAGTCTATAATTAAAAAAAAAATAACATACATTAGGGTGTACTTCTGTTCTTTGTCTGCTGGTGGCACTCAATTCCAGTTCAGCCTCTAGCTGTTGCTAACATGGTATTGTGTTGGCCAATGTGGGCCTCCAGATTGGGAGGTTGGTTGCTGGGTCAGATGTGTGGCCTGGATCTGATCAGTCTTGATTTGAGGCCAAAAGAGACCAGCCGTAACACTGAACCATCTCTGTAACAGGCTGGCCACCTGTCTGCCAGGGAAGATAAATCCAATTTCATGAGGTTTGACTTGGAAATCAAACCATCTTCTCCACCCTCCTCTCTCCCTCCACTCCCAACCAAATGTACACGAATGTCAGAGAGAAGAAGGAAAAGACAGGGCTCAGAAGTTTGGATGTAAAAGTGAATTTCATGGAGAGCAAGAATTCCAGGGCCTTCCCTCTGATACTCTCCAATCTGTATCTCGTTTGCAAATGCTGTCTCTGCCTTTAGACCGTGAGCACCTTGAGGGTAGGGAGGGTTTCTGCCTTTCCTTGTGCCCCCAGCATTTAGCACGACACACAGGAGACCAGTAAATGTTGGCTGATTTAACATGAAGCTCTTGAGATCATAGAATTCCCTTTTAATGCTTTCAACGGTGTCTACGTTCCAGTCATGTAGAGAAAATTTAAAAAAAGAAAAAAGGAAAGAAAGGCATCTAAGGCATCGCTGCATGACATGTTTACTTTTGTGAGGTCAGAAGGAAAAAAGGGAAAATGATTATGTTCAATACCATTATTTGTCAAAAGCATAGATTCATTTCTAACCCCAAAGACACATTTTGTCAGTAGAGACTCAGAGCCCCAGAATTCAGTCACATTCAGCTAAATGCAGTCAATATAGTACACGCTGCCTCCAAATGGATCTTCTATGGTGAAAGAGCGGTCAGCCATATGGATAAGAATGGGACTATTGGGCCTCAGAGCATAAATCCTCTTGTAGGATTTCTGGTGCCTGATTTTCACAATTTCAGACTGACTGATTTTTTGCAGTGATAAGAGAAGGCTTTAAAGAAAACCTCATTTCCATTCTATAATCTGCCATCTTGGAATTCTGTTGCAAGTGGGTACGTTCCTCAAAGTTTGTAAGTGTCCCGGTATGAACAGAAAAAGTTTCACTTTTAGCTGGACTGGCTGTATTATACTTTCTGATTCTGAATAAAGTTTATAAAAAGATAAGGTGAAGTACACAGAATGGTATTTGTTTGACCCTAGATGAACAATACAAGGCTGGTAAATGTATCTCTAAGAAAAAATAATCAACAAAAAGACAAATTTAAAACCCCAGAAAACAAGGCTGAATAGGTAACAGCTCTGAATCGTATTGCTGTATAGACAGTTTTAGGCACTTCACCTTTTCATTTGGCTGTGAAACCCAGGGCAGTGAATCAACAGCTCAATAGAGTAATGAACTTCAGTATATTTTTTAGGATAAGGTAGACATCCAAAATGGTGCCCCATTCACCGCAATTTATGTAATAAAAGCTACCCTTAAGTAGTAATTTCTATTTCTGAGAGAAACTTCCCCACCCAACCCCCTCTTTTTTTTTGGTTTAGCTAAATACTTGGCCTTATCAGACACCAGCTTCCCAAGCCACTGTGAGAAGGCCAGATGGGAAGCAGCTTTGAAGACCTCCTTAAGTGAGAAATAATAGAGAATGAATATCAGACAGACACAGACCACCCTTACTGCAGTGGACCACATGGAGTTATCAACAGATTGTAGATGGTCTGTAAGAGTGCTCATTACACCCTAAAATTTTAGCACAGAAGCAAGAAAGGAATTTATCTTCCTTGTGGCAATCTCCTTTCTCAGCTTTTCCTTCAGCAGAGCACCTGGATAATATAGCAACTCAGACATGTACTGAAGTGTCATTAATCCACATGAACTTAAAAGAAAGTCCCATGTACCACTCAGTATACTCCTTGTCCTGTTTGATCAACTTACCTTAAGGCTATTTGGTAAGAAACATATATAAAGCAAGCTTTCATCATGTTTTTGCAAAGGGATCTACAGAGTTACAACAGTTGAACTATATGGAACTCCAGATGTCAGGTACAGTCATATATCTAAAAGATGCCCATCTTAAGTATTTAAACTGGATGGGCCTTCAGGACTGTTAGTCCTGCTACAACCAACTTTTGCTGAGTCCCAGGAAGAGAGGCGAAGCAATATGCCACTGGCCAAAAGAGTTGTTATTATTTTTTAAAAACACATACACTTTCATGTATATTATATATAATGTATATAATAAGTATTCCTTAGAAATGTTTTAGAATTAAAAATGATTAAATTTCTTTTCTCATGTCTGAGAATTTTAATTTGATCCAAGGGTCAGAAAGAAAATGAACTGAGATAATGGGCTTGTTTCTCTTCCCATATGGAGGAGTGGGCTGTTTGGTTTAAGAGTTCAAGGAGTTAGCTAATCCAGTGAAAGTAAGTGGGAGACAAAATTTGAGGCAGGAATGTTTTTAGAAAAAAAACTGTCTGGAATACACACACACACACACACACACACACGTGACATATATTAATATATGTCTTTGAGACACACATATGTAAGTATAAAAAGGATAAAAGATTCTGTTTTTATTCTTCTCTCTAACCTCTGTTCTGGGGAACAGCATAGAAATAAACATAAATTCATGTCCAGGCCAAGTACTGATGTCTATAAAAGAACTGATCTTTCTATCACTTCCAAATTCAGAAAAGACTAGAAAAACTAGCCTGGAATAATATTTGGAACTTTAACATAATTATTTTAAACAGACAAAATGAGGTTGATATTTCCCCATCTTGACCATACTGATTAAAAAAAAAAAGAAAACAGAAACTCACATAGAATTTTATAGCTGAAAGGAAGTAGTCTTGATTATAACCTAGCTTGACAACTTAAAAAAAAGCATATATATACTAAAGTTATTCCCAATCTGTCTTTTTTTTTCTTTTTGGAGGTGGGAGGACAGGGCAATTGAGGTTAAGTGACTCGCCCAAGGTCACACAGCTAGTAAATGTTAAGTGTCTGAGGCTGGATTTGAATTCAGGTCCTCCTGACTCCAGGGCTGGTTGTCTATTCACTGTGCCACCTAGCCTCCCCTGTCCCTTTTATCTTAATTTAGCAATCATCAAGGGAGAGGTAGAGGAGGACTATGGAAGTATTTGAGTCTCTCCGTCTCTTCCCAGGGTGACTTTCGTTAATTACAGAAGTCACTGGAACCAACATCTCCTAAAACTTTTCCCTTCCTTCAGGAATTCCTACAGTTCCTGGAAAAGACACATAGATCAGAAAGGCCACAGGGAGGATGAAGCTTTATGGCTGCATATGTGTTTCTGAACGAAGGCCAGGAGCAGGGTGATGAACTCCAACTGTTTACATTCAGGATTTCCTTTCCTTTTAAGGGTCAGATTTGTGGTTTGTACTCCATTGGTTCCTGGGAAAGAAGAGTTGGCCAGTGGCTACACCCCCCCCCCCCCCCCCCACTGCTGGGAAAGTTAAAAGCTCTGCATCCTTAGCCCAAGTGAAGCAGGAAGAAGATAGAAGACAATGAAACTTAGTTGTCCTGGAAGGCAAACAATGATGACCAGCTCTCCTCATCCTAACTCTTACTCAGAAATAACTAAGATGAAGAAATATTAACCAGCAATAAATTTTTATCTCAAAACAGAAAAAAAAAGGGACAGGGTGATATTAGGTAGGGCTATAAAAAAGCAAATATAGTAATTATTAGTTGCTCTTTACTTGTCCTGTGATTCTGTTTCTTAAGGATAAAGGAGTCACTCTCTTTAGACTCCTAAGTGTATCATATGAAATTATAAATAATTAGTTTCTAATGGAATAGAACAAAAAAAGAGAAGAGAAAAGGTGGCATATGACACTCTCCAAACTCATTAAGGAGAGGGACTAGGTCTGTGCTTTCACTGCTCTAAGGAATTCTCAGGTTCCCTCTGTAAGGATGCTTCCTCTCCTACAGTCTCCAGAAGCTGTCTCCTGCACTGTCAAGTGACTTGCCCAGAGCAGAGAACTACCATGTCAGAAGTGAGATCCGAACCCAGTTCTGGCCAGCTCTACCTGCTATATCATACTACCTCTTTAATCTCATTAATTCCACATTAACAAGGCTAAGAAGGGTAGCCAGGTAGCACAGTGAATAGAGCACCGAGCCTGGGATCAGGAAGATGCATCTAAGTCTGAATCCAGCCTCACATACTTCCTGGCTGTGTGACCCTGGGCAAGTCACTTGACCCAGTTTGCCTCAGTTTCCTCATCTGTAAAATGAGTTGGAGAAGGAAATGGCAAATCACTCCAGGATCTTTGCCAAGAAAAACTCAAGTAGGGTCACAGAAAGCCAGACATGACTGAAATGACTGAATGACATTGACAACGTAAGGAAAATTTTGTGTCTGGACAAAGATATCCATTAAATTAGCATTTCGAGAGATTTAAAATCATTTTTATAATAAAAAGACATTTAATTCCTGATGTGGTAAATATAGAGCTTACATAAACAAAAGCTCTATTATTGGGGTTCTCAATAATTGGTCCAGAGATCGAAAAGGATGTTTACTTCCTTGGGTACATACAACTAAAGCAAGGAAAATTAATAAGAATAATAATAATAAAATAATAACAACAGGTAATTTACATAGCACTTTTAAGACGGACAAAACCCCTACCACAACCTAACAAAGTCAGCTGAATGAGCACTACTATTCTTATTTTAAGGATAACTAAACTTTAGATAGCTCAAATAACTCGCCCACAATCATAGCTACAAACTTCAAAGACGGGATTCAAAATCAGCTCTCTCCAGATTAAAATCCTGGCTAGTTTTCCCCTACAACAAGTGAAGTGAACAGTCACAGAGACAGCAAGACCTAAGTTCAAATTCCGCCCTGGATGTTTAGTTGTGATGTGACGGGGGCAAGTCACAATCTCTTCTAGCCGCAGTTTCCTTATCTATAAAATGTGGGGGAGAAGAGAGAAAAATAAAGTACTTTGCTAAATCTAAGAGTGCTCTACAAGCCTAGCTATTGTTATTAATATCACAGTAATGCTCTCTATACATCTGAATATTGTTATTATTTCACCAAAGAGTTCCTTTAGAGTTACGTCCGGATGGCTTTAAATCCTGCAGTAGACAAAATAGCGGGGGTGGGGGAATATAGGAAGGAAAAAAGCCCGTCTTCTCATTGCCCAGATTTCCTTAGAATCAGTCTTGAGAGGACCTGCTTGGTTTTTCAGCCTGGGGCCTACCTCTAGACTCAGTGGCAAATGAGGAAGTGCTTCAATCTCTTTCAAGAAGACCAGATGCCAGGATGTCACTGAAAACCCTTCTAAAATGTGGGGCAACCCTAGCGTAGACTAACCAATGGGAAAGACCAGCAGGAAGACCCCTGGTGTTGACACTCACACAGAGGCACCTACAACAGGTGACTTGGTCAACTCCCAGGTAGCCACTGTGGAATTCACAGGAAGGGAGTGGGAAGAGCCAGTCCAGAGAGACCAGCAGTCAACACAGCTCTCTGACTGTGACAGCTGAGCTATTTCGTTCCTACAATGGCTACTATTTTTTTTTTTTTAAGTATTCTTCTTCCTGATGGCATTTGGCATTTCCTAGGGAGGGACCAGTCTTGCTAGCAACCTAGAATTTCTTAGAAATGCTATCTGTTCACCACAATCTCTATATTCACAGAATTACTAACAAGCTTCACTTCTTTAATGTATAATTTTGTTTTGTTTTTATTCTGTTGCCGCCTGGAAAACCCCATTACTGTCGTGCCATTAGTTCTGGTTCTGGCTCTGGGCCGGTTAGGATTGCTAGGTTTTAGTTTCACAGTATCACCCTGGAGAGAAACCTCTGTGTTTGTTTGTTTATTTATTTATTTTGGCCACTACTTTAATTTAACGCTTGTTGGAATTCTGAAATTCTTCTTTGAAAAAAAGATATACCATCCGTTCATCAGTGAAGCTAACGATAAGGTATTTATCTCTTGCTTTTCCTCATTTCTTATTTGTTCAACTTAATAATAATAATAAATAAATAATATTCTCATTTATATGGGGCTCTAAGGTTTTACAAAACACTTCTCTTTGCAACAACCCTGTTACGTAGGACATATAATTATCATCAGTATTATTCCCATTGGACAGATGGGGAAACTGAATCTTTGAGAATCCAATATTCAATTATGTATCAGATCTCAATGAAAATCCAGAATGGGGTTAAGCTTCAAGGTTCTATGGTCAACTCATTATGTGATGATGCCTCAAAAAAAAAAATATATATATATCAGCAAATAATGCATTTATTGTAAGAGATAACATTATTAAAGTGTGGAGAAAAGGTGAATCAGCTTTCCAGCACAAGCAAAATGGATCAATCAGTCTATGAATATATGCATTTTCCAAGTGTCTAATGTGTGCTTGGCATTGTTGTAGGACGATATGACGAAATGAAACAGTCCCTACTTAGAAACAGACTAACATATACAGGGTCCTGTTGGGGCCCTCATACTCTAAGGACATCCTTCAATACTCTCTCCTTTTTGTGGAGGAAATATTTCTCCCCTCTATGGGTCCTGTGTTATTTAAAATATGGTACGGGTTTCTGTTAAGATGCTTTTCAAACCTGATAGGATCCATTTTACAATTGTTTAGAAGGTATATTAAGACTGGTACTATGTAGGGTCTAATTGCTTTTAATGTATTCTTCCCATTAAGTAATAATTTCAGGATACTAATGACTCTTAATGTATTCAGTCAGAGCCTTTTCTCCCTGATACTTCTATGGTCAGCGTGTATATTTTGTGGAGGAGACCAAAATATTTGTATGTATCACCACTGTCCATTTGTTCAACATGACCTCCAGATTCAAAAGCAAAGGTTTTACGTTCTTTCTTTCCTTGGTGTATGTTAAGAATTTTACAATGATAAAAGTCAAATGACATTTTGGTATTAATGGAGAAGATTCCATGAGATGGAAGGATTACTATTAATTTTTACTATTACATTGTACTACTGTTCAAAATGACTGACTGGTGTTGGGGGAAGGGGGATCACTGGGGCTACTGGACAGAAAGTTCCTCCCCTGCCAATAGATGGAGGTACCTTTTGCCTTTACCCCTTTCTGTTTTTGACCCAGGTGTCCAAAGCCTTGGGACTGGTCAGGCAATGGAACCACCTTTTCTTCACCTCCCTGCTAATGCCTCTCTCTCTCTCTTTTCCCTCCTTCTGGATGGACACTAACTCCTATCTCACCCACTTGGTGGGAACTCAGAATTCTCTCAGGTTTGTCTCCACTTCCCAAGGGTAGTGGATCGGTACCTTCAAGGCATCTACCCTGCAGAATGTTCATGGCTGTTCCTATCACTTTGATGAGCTGGGAGTCACGACCTGCAATCCTTCTGCTAAAATCATCAGACCTTCCTACCTGTCCTAATGATGTGCCCCATGGTCATCCGGGCCTTACCACATGTTCTGCCAAATGGTGGCAAGCAGGACATATCCTAGCGCAGTAACTTTGGGAATAGAAAGGAGGAGCTGAATGTGAGAGACTCTTGGGCAGAAGAATGAGCAGAATTTGGACATTAACTGGAAAATCAATCTATCAACCAATTAATATTCATTAATTAAGTGCCTACGTGTCAGACACTGCTAGATGCTAGTGATAAAAATATAAAAGTGAGACAGTTCTTACCTCCAAAGAGTTTGAATTCAATTAGAAGGAATATTAAGGACAGAAAGAGTAATGACTGAAGGAGGAGTGGGTTACACAGAAGAGATGTTCTGTTGACACTTGGAGAGAGAATTCTATGGGTTGGGAGTGAAGGTAAAGCGACAGATACGGATTCGGGAGCTGCTATCTGCATAGAGGAGGCAACTGGGGCCGTGGAATGTAATGAAACTGCAGGGAGAGAGTATGTCAGAGTGAAGAGGACTAAAGACAAACTTTTATGTGAGGGGAGTTTTAGAAATGGACTCATCATTCCTGCAAATGTCTCTCAAGTCAACACTAAGCCATAGTTTAAAGTTACCACCAAGATAGTAAGAACACTATACATCATAGCAGCAATGCCACTTAAGTGACAATGCTTTAAAAAACAACCACTACCAGTCAACGATGACGAACCACGATGAATAAAACAGGTCCTGGGGGACTGATGAAGAAACACGGCTTTTCCTCCCAATAAAATGATGCGGATTATGGGACTGTAGCATATATGCTGTTGGCTGTTGCTGTTGTGTCAGGTGGCTTTGTTTAAATGGTTTTATTGATTTTGTCAATTAAAATAAAGGGTTCAAGGGAGAAGGGATTCAGGAGAAATGAGTGGAGCATAAAATCAAAAAGTAACAATAGAAAAATTGGGGAGGAGGTGGTGGTAGGAACATAGCCATAGGGCTACCCCATTGGGACGGCTTTGATATCACATAGCATTGCCTTCAGTGAATGGCTTTTTAAAATGTAACCAAAAATATAGAGGTAATAAAGGGGCCAGAGGTATTAAAGGTGGACAGTACCAAGAATTATGTCACATGCAGAGAAACAATGGCTCCACTGTCTTTTTTTCCTTCTAGCTCTGAAGTTGTTTCTGCACCAAATGCCCTTAGGAATCTGACTCGATCCCACAGGCCTCTTCTCTAATTTTAAAATTGGTTCTTCCTTCATTTTGCATGGGATAGATAGCCAGTTTTTTCTTACCTTCCATCTCCAGTTCCCTTCCCTCTAGCCTTCTCCTTCCCCACAAATTACTTGAAGTGAGAATTATATTGCTTTTGGCCCTAGGCCACTGTTAAGATTATCAAGGGTAGAGTGAAGTCCCCCATCTTTAAAATAAGTTAGAGATACAAAACAAATGAGAGAGAGAGTGTTCTAGACAGAACAGGATACACTTGAGGGCTTCCTCTCAACTTGTATGGCCTAAAGGAGCTTTGGGCCTCACTTCCAAAGTGGCCAGTGCAAACACACTCCTAGAGTTACCACTTAGCGTAGGTGGCACATGCTCAATGACTTCCATTTTCAGCTACTGTCCTGAAGTGAATACTTCTGGCAGGATTCCATCAATATGGAACAGAATGAAAGGCAGTGAATGTTGAAGGACCTCTGACTCAGAGGCAATGGAAAGGAAGAACAGAATGGGGAAAGTAACGGATTTTGAGGTCAAGGTCCTGCATTCATAATCCCAGCTCTGATACCAACTCTTAGTGCACTTGACTGAGCAAGTAACTTTACCATTCTTGGGCTCAGTTTCTGCAAGGAGTTGGACTAGATGGTCCTAGAGTCCTTAGACTAGATGGGCTTAGAGTCAAAAAGAGCTGGGTATAAATCCAGCACTTCCTAGCTGCATGACCCTGGTCTTTGCCTCAGTTTCCCTAATTGTAAAATGGAGAAAATGGTGCCTACTTCCTTGGGTTGTTGTGAGGGTCAAATGAGATGACATTTGTAAAATGCTTAGCATGGTACCTGGTACACAGTAGGTACTTAATAATTCGGTCCTTTCTTCCTCCCTAAATTCTCTCCCCTTTCTCCTCTGAAGCGACCTCCAACTCTAACTATTTCATGCTATGACCCTACAATAGCTAATACCACTAATGGTGCTTTAGGGTCTGCAAAACACCACAGTCTATCATTTTGTCTCTACAAGAACCCAAGGAAGGAGGGGCTGTTATTTTATTTTATTTTTTTGCTTTTTTTGGAGGGGGGAAGGCAGGGCAGTTGGGATTAAGTGACTTGCCCAAGGTCACACAGCTAGTAAGTGTTAAGTGTCTGAGGTCACATTTGAACTCAGGTCCTCCTAGCTCCAGGGTTGGTGCTTTATTCACTGTGACACCTAACAGCCCCAGGAGGTGTTATTATTAACTTTGTTTTACAGATGAGGAAACTTAGGCTGAAAGAGGTTAAAGGTCGACTTGCCCAGGGTCTCATGGCCAGTGTCTCAGGTAAAATTTGAACTATGGTCTTCCTGCCCTTAGGGCTAGAGCTCCAGTTCTTCCTAATTGCCTTTATGGCTATACAGATTCAGGCTAAAAGAGTCTGATAAATTATACAATCCTGGGCTCTCTCCTTTATCGGCATAACATGTTTCTGTGCTTACTACAGGGCCTGGCACACAAGGTGCTTAATAAATGCTTATGGACCGAATGACTTTTCTACTCACCCTGGTTTTAGCCCATGATCCACTCTTTTCTACTGCACATTCAAACGGGTAGGATGTGTACTGTGTATGACCCACCCCAAATCCTAGTGATCACTGGATTACCTTAAGTCTTGCCCTAATATCAATGGGTTTGCACAGACATTTTTTGGCTTATACACTCTGCCTAAGTCTGTGAACCTTCCTCCCTTCCTAGACATTTATACTTTCTCTTATGGCTACCATATCACAAGAAAAAGAACATCCAAGCATTGATCCATGGCAAACACTTTTCTAATTGGTGTTTTTTTTTAATGGAAATAAAAGCAAAATTAGAATAGAAAGACAGAATATATTAAACAGAACTGGGGAAAGACTTAAAAAAAAACCAGAAGCACATTAGAAAAAGTGTGCTTCCTCTGACTCATTTTGAAAATTATGTCCTCTCCATATAACTGTGTATCAAAAGCTTTAGGCCTTCCTATTAACATACATGACCTCAACACAAGAATGAATTCAAACATGTGGCACTTTCTGACATTAAAAATGTATGTCACCTCTTAAACTTCTATTACCTGCCCCCTTGGCCTCACCACCATCTCTATAACTGTTCTACTCCCATGGTCTAGAACAATAAAATTCCTCTTTTGGGTTCCAGTTTCCTATCTATCCCTCTGCCTCCCTCCCCCTTAAATCTTTTCTTTATTTTCACTGAGATTTCGGGTTATTGAACCCTAATAGTTCCCATAGTTCATTATCTTTGATCTAGGTTCATTTTCTTCTCTTTGTTATCATTAAATGCCAAAGTGAGGAATTTGTAGTCTTGACCTTATAGTTAATTAACTATACATTGTCCTTTTACCCTCGAATCCTTTGACCCTTTGTTCTATCACCACTCATGCCCTGCAAAATGATAGGTCTGGGTTACCCCCACCATCAATGCCTTCTACTCATATTGAGCTAAAAGCAAATGGAGAAGGCATGCAACTGTGCTAACCAGACCCACTACAAATTTCTGCTCTCAGATTTCACATGGGTTCCTAGTGTTGCACAACAATCCTTTTATTCTTCCCTGACTGATTCTCTCCTGCACTCCTCACAATATCTGTTCCAATCTTTTCTTTAAGGCTCTTATTCCACCTTTCCCTCCTTTCTGTTGCTACTGAGAGAACAGAAGCCATCCGCTGTGTGCTTCCTTTTCTCCCCTATTCTATATGCCCAAACCCTTCTACATTACCCCTACCACTATTCTTTCCTGCTTTACTCTAGACTGAGAGGGAGGGGTGGCTTTTCTTCTCATCACGGGTAATCCCTTCCCTTGTGCTTTTGATCTCATTGTTTCCCATCTCTTGCAGGAACATGCACCTTTGATCATTCTCTCTGCCCCTTCTATCTTCAATTTATCCTTACTGACTGCCTCTTTCCCTGCTGCTTTATAACCAAGTCCAGGTCTCCCATTGAAGTGCCTGAATAGGCTCTTTAAAAGTCCTTTATCTGAAAGAGTGTACTATCTCTCCTTATCCTTTTATACCTCTCCTCCATTTCATAGCCAAAACTCCTAAAAACAGCCATCTACATTCAACTCCAATTCTTCATCTCCCTTTCACTTCTCAATCCCTTGCAATTTAGCATGACACCAAAACTCAAATGAATATAATCTTTTAAAAAAATTATTTTATGCCTTTGCTTTTTACTTCATATCCACTCCTTCCTTTCTTCTGCTCCTTTTTCTCTTAATGTTTATTTCTGAATATATATTCTCCTTGTCCCTTACTCAAGAAATCATCTTTTGGGATCAAAGATTAAAAAAAAAAAGCCAAAAAAAGCACTTCAGAACAAAATTAACCAACATACTAACTATGATAGTGAGAAATATATACAATTTGAAAACAAAAGAGAAAGAAAAAAATGGTCACTAAAGCATCTTTTTTTTGATGCAGAGAACAGAAGGAAGACCTAAAAGAGGCACAGATAACCAAGACAGCTTTGAAAAGCTACTACATACTTAAAAAGAAAAGTAATTTGTATTTAAATAGTAATAACTCTTATTCTGTTCTACTATTGATGTGGACAGGCTCATTTTTTGGTGTTTTAAGTTCAGGAATAAAACACCAAAATTAAATTTAAAAAAAAAATTGAAAAGAGAGTCTATGTATGCCGCATCCCAAATCCCAGGTTCCCCACCTCTGCAATAAAGGGAGGGAGATACATTTTCTCTACTCTTCTCCAGGGCCAAGACTGGTCATCATGGTTACACTGTCTTCAACTTTGGTTTTGGTTATATTCATTGATGTTATTGTAGTCATTACTTTTATTTTTTCCTGGTTCTGCTTATATCACTACTCAACAGTTCATTTAAGTGCTTCTCTGAATTTTTCCTATTTCTTACAGCATAGTAGTAGTGTCACATTTATATATCATTTAGTCATTCCACCAACCAATGCTGTCTCAATTATTCAACATGGCAGCTGTTTCTCAGTCCTCATTCTTCTTAATTTCCTGGCAGTTTAGGCCGCTGCTGATCACTGCCTCCTGAATATTCTCTCTTTCATCAGCTTCTGTGGCACTTGTATGCCCTCTCTCTCTGCCTCCTCTCACCAGGGACCCCTATCACCTTTCAGATGGATTTTAGCAATAGCCTTCTAACTGCTCTTCCTGACTCTAAAATCCTCCCATTTCCACTTTAACCTTCATATAATCACTAAAATATCTCCCTTAAAAAAAGAGTCTGTGTCTTTTTTACTCAATTTCTATAGCTCCTTATTGCTTTTCAGATAAAATACAATGTAGCTTAGTGTTTAAAATACTTTGTAATCTGCCCTTTAGTCTACCTTCCAACACTTATTTCACATCACTCCTCAAATCTGCCCGCTAGTTCCTGACTTTGAACAAACTGCTGTCCCCCTCTCTTCCTACCCTCCATTGCTGGGAGGCATGCCTTCCCTATCTCTTCTCCTTAGAATCCTTATCTTCCTTCAAGGGTGACCTCCAGGGGAAGTTATTCCTGACCTGTCTCCTCAAATCATCTTGTATTTATTTATCTATTTACATGCTGTATCCCCCATGGAAAGTAAGCTCCTTAAGGACATCAATATTTTCTTTTCGGTTTGTTTTTGCAACCCCAGAGCCAAGCATGTGTGCCTTTCATGCAGTAATTACTTAAAAAATGTTTGGTGAATAGAAAAAAGGTCTCAGTGCCTAATAAGAAAATATTACAAATTGGTTACATGTCATATGAAGATTGGCTGGAGGACCTGAATGTGTTCAGTTGGGAGAAGAGAAGACTTAGGGGAGATATGGCAGCTATTTTAAATACCATGAGGAAGAAGGATATGAGTAGCTCTGTTTGGCTGCAGAGGGCAGAAGCTGCAAAGAGCCCAATTTTGACTTCTTCATAATTAGATAAAAGTGGAGTGAGTCATCTCAGTCCCAGGTGGTAGGCTCCGCATGGATGGAAGTTTTTAGTTTGAGTCTGGATGACTAAAGACACCATACTGGGGATTCCTTTCATTTACAGATTGGACTAGACAGTTAATTAGGTCCCTTCCAATTCTCAAATTCTCTGACTCTAATGACAGTTGCCAGGGTAGATGGAATGGGAAGCCACAATTACTTCTGGGAAATAGAAACAGGTTAATAATCTTAAGTTCATAGATGCAGAGCTGGAAAGGACTTCCAAGGCCATCTAGCACAACCCTATTATCTTGCAGATGATAAGCCCAAGGTTCAGGGAGGAAGAGTTCCTTTCCAGAAGGGAAACAACAGTCTTCTTACAAAATCTAGTCCTGTTCCCACTATGACACCAGTGCTAAGCTCTCGATTGCCAATCAAGTCACCAGGAGACTCAGATCTCACTTTCAGGTAAAATAGTCATATAATAGTTGCTCTTACTTTCGACGAAACATTTCTGCAAAAATGCAGCCAACACTCCATAGGTCCACGGGTGTGGCGTAACTGGATTGGAGCAAGACTTCAGGGGCTCTGTACCACAAAGTGACAACCTACAAAAGAGAGAAAAACACATGAAGTAGAAAATAATTATTTCCTTCAGGGCCAATCCCCCATTTGAGATCCAAGGAAGAAAGAATCCCTATAAAATTCATCAGAGCATGACAGGAACCAAAGCAGGATGGGAAAGAGGAATTTTTTTCAGGGATGTGAACACATCAAGTGACTCACCAGAAACTTTACAGCTCTTAACACAGTGCCTGGCACACAGTACGCATTTAATGAATGCTGATCAACTCACTTCAGCCTTATCTCAGATTCTGGTGCTGAATCAGGACAGTAAAATAACACAAGAAAATTTTGGAGAGTAAACCTCCCCCCAAAAGCAAGTTTTCTATTGACTTTAGGGATCCTTGTCTTAAAATCAGTATTTTTTTTCTGAAGTCACTAGAAATAGACTCTAGAGAGCAGCAGCTTGGTAGAGAAGAGATAGCTTTGGAAATTGGAAAGTGCAGTAGTTATGGGAGCATTCATTTAGAGACTTAAGGACTTTAGAGATGGAAGAAGGTTTAGACGATAGCTAGTTAAATACTCTCATTTTATAGAAAAGTAAACTGAGACCAAGAGAGTTTATAGGTCATACAGGCAGTGAGCAGCAGGGTCAAGATCTGAGCCTTAGTCCTCTGATTCTATACCTGGCACCCTGTTCCATGGCACTACTCTGCTTGGGGATGGGGGCTTTAAAAGTCTCAAGTACAGGTGCTGAGTCAAAGTAAGCTTTTAGTGAGAGGACATGGTAAACTAAACAAATCCTCCTGACAAGATAATAAATTTCTTTAGTGCCTATTTAGAAAATGATGGAACAAAAGGATGGAAAAAGACTGGGGAGAAACCCTATTATTCTCCTGAAGGCAGGGAGGGAAATGCCTAAAACACCCCCGATAGATAAGATAATTTTTTTAAAATTATAGTTGGAGAATGTCATTCTAAAGAGAGTATAAATGTTCCAACTCCCTAAGACAACAAATCCATTTTTTTAAAGAAAATATTAACACATATTTCAAAAATCACTTAGGATCAAATAAACATGAGAGTGTTATAAAAAGATATCTTAAATATAAAATTATGATTTTAAAATGACCAGCAATCATTCCTAGTTTGAGGGCAAGGAAAATAGATTAACCATTTTCATCGTTATCCAATTCAATTCAATTCAAGCATTTATCAAGTGCCTGCTATGCAAAGGCAAAAGCAAAAAACGGTTTTAGCCCTAGAGTGCTTTATATTCTACTAGGGTATCTAACATACACAGAGGAGTAAATACAAGATAATTTGAAGATGGAGGGGAATCAGAATAGGGTTCCTGTAAGGGGTGGCACGTAAGATACAAATGCCAGGAGGAAGAGATGAAGAATGAATGAATTCTAGGTTTAGGGAATATTCTGTGTAAAGGCAAGAAGGCAGAAGACAGAACTAAAGTTGGGAAACATTAAATACTTGAGTATGTGAAGGACAATGTGAAATGTTTGGACAGGTGGTCCAACGACAGACTGTGAGCCAGGCAGTGACACGGTCAAATCTTTGTTTCAGGAAGATTCTTTTGGCATTCAAATGGTTGCCATTTTTGGAGGAGCTGCCGACTAATGTTGAACACAGCAGTGGTGGGTACTATTACAGACCTTATATAGAAGCTGCTCAAAATATGGAAATGCTTGTTGAAGTGAGGTAGAGACGTCAAGATTGTCAGAATGTCCAGAGGCCAAGTGGTACAACTCAGGCACCGATCATTCTGCTTTCAATTCACAGCCTCTTAAACATTTGGAATGTTATAGAGGAGATTCTTGTTAAAGGCTGGACTAGGTGGCCACCTATAACAAAAATCTCCTCTGTCACATTCCAAATGTGGTCAACCAGCCTTTGCAGAAAGACATTTAGTGCCTGGGAGGGGAGTCCTCTACTGCCAGAAGCAGCCCATTTTACTTTTATACAACTCTCACATTTAAGGAGTTTTCTCTAACACTGAGTTGAAATCGGCCACTCTGCATCATTCATCCCTTATTTCCAGTTCTACCCTGGAGGACAAAGAACAAATTTAATCCTTTTCCTACATAAAAACCCTTGAAATATTTAGAGGCATCAGATCTGTCCTTCTAAGTTTTCTCTTTTCCGGGTTAATCATTTCCAATTCATTCAACTGATCATCAAATGGCATGACCTCAAAAGCCTTCATTATCTTTGTTACTTTCCTCTTGACACACTGTCAATGTCTATACACATGGACACAGTATTTCCAGATGTGTTCTAAAAATGGCTCAGTACAGTAGGATCATCTCTCTCATTGCTGAAGGCATCATACTTTTCTTAATTCAGTTTAAGACCACTAGTTTTTAAAATTCTCTATAACTGACTAAATTCCGTATCTGCTGGTCTATTAATGGAGACATATATTATTGGAAAAGGTGGTTCCATTACATGGTGAGGATGAGAGATACTGATGGAAAGCTCTTGGGTTCCAATTATCAATCCACACCAAGCCAAAAGATAGGGAGGAGCTCCAGTATGTTCCAGGGAGGAAACCGACAAGAGTCATACAAGATGGCAAGGTGTGGATGGGTCATGACTATGATCATGGGAGAAAGTATTTAGACTGATGACATTTTTTTTTTTCAATCATTCATTAGCAGCTTCTGCCATTTATTTACACCATGTTGATTTAATAAAGCCGCTGGGGCTTGCCCATGGTGCTCTTGATATACAATGCCCTCACATTTTGCCAATTTTTCTTCAGCAGAGAAACCAGGAAATTGACAGCCAAATGGATG
>CM053597.1:37263613-37344290 GCA_028646575.1 Pseudocheirus occidentalis | reverse complement strand
CTCCACAGTTTCCAAAAACTTTCTTCGTTTGCGCTGAGTTCCATGCAGGACCTCCCGCACAGCTTCATACAGCGTGTCCCGAGAAACTTTGCTGCTCATGGCTGCTTACTGGTCACAAGCCGGGAAAAGAACCGACTGATGACATCTAAGATGATGGGATCATAGATTTAAAGCCAGAAGGACCCCTGATCCAGTCCAATTCCCCTCATTTTACTGAGGCATAGAGAAGTTAGATAATTTGCCTCACATCATACCACCACAAAGTATCAGAGGCAAGACAAACTCAAGTCTTGCTGGCTTCAGGACTTTATGGGATGAAAAGAAAAGTTCATATTGTAAAGCATTCTGAGCACACAATCTTTTCACAGTCTCTATAATAAACCCAAAGCACTAAGTACTTCCTCTTACAATGAGAGGAATTACCCTTTTAACAAGGCTCTCTTTTCTTGGCCATCTAGCCTTTAACCAGTGATACTACTGCTGCCAAAGGTATCTTCTTAATTTTCCTGTAATCATTCAAAATAGCTCTTGATAAACAACCAAAGAAACAGGTCTTATTTCTTAGAATATTAGTCAGAATTTACAAAGTTTTAAAGTATCTTTAAAAGAACGATCAAATTTCTTGGGCAATACTTAGCACAGCACCAGGCAAATAATAGGCATTTAATAAAAAGTTTCTGATCAATTGGTTGGGTCCTAAGTGATTTTAAAAAATATGTATCTTAAGAAAACTGTTTTTTGCTGTTTCCTCATTCAGCTTCTGAACCATGACCCCAGCTTGGAATGATATCTACCCATTAATCTCATTTAATAATTTTAATTTTTAGGTTTTAGTCTCCTACTCCCCTTGACCTTGGCTGAAGCCTGGTGGGCATGGGGTTGTAGAATCCAGATGAGCTGGGGCTAGAAAAGTTCCTGTTAATGATCTCAAAGAAGCAAAAGAGCAAGCAAGACAGTTATTAGGGTAATGAGCACGAAAGCCTAAGACAGAAAGTAGTTTCAAGGACTACAAGGATAATTTGGCAACAAAATATTAACAAAATATAAGAGACAGTCTGGAAACAAAGTGCAAGGTCAGTCTAGAGTTCACGCACCCCTCCCCCAACCCCTACCTCCCCAACAATATCTGAACTTGATCAATGAGAAGTCACCCATTAGGTCCTATACAACAAGGCACATGAGCCTGTGTACTTACAAACACAAGCTTAGCATGCTACTCTACCCCCTTCTTCCTTCTCCAAATGAGCTTCAGTCTTGGACAGCTCCTGGCAGCCAGTAATAGTTCCCAAATGGGAAACAGCTGTGTCAGAGCGGTGACGGACAGTCCCTAGTATCTCAATGGTTTCTTACCATTATGCCTTCTATAGGGGGCACGTGTGGGGGCAAAATGATGGGCAAATTAATGAATTATGGTCAGACATAAAGGGGGTTAGACTAGAAGGTCTCTGAGGTTCCTTCAAGCCCTAAATCTATGATACTAAGCTGTTTACATGTCACACTGTCAATTGCCATCATAAATTTGTGCTCAGTTTCAAAAATTCAGCATTGTTATCCAACTGGTCACGTATTTACCTACAAGTTCAGTAAGCTAATAATATAAAGATCAACTATTCTGAAGATGCCTACAAAATACAATGATTTTAAATTTAAAAGCACAATGCTCTTAAACCCATGTCATGGAGATGTGAAATCCACAGATGTTGAATATTGTACACATTTTACTCATTTTTTCCTCTTCTTTCTTTTTCATTTTTTTTCCTTTTTAAATTTATTTTCTTGTTTACATCATCATTCATTTCCACAAGATTTTGAGTAACAAATTTTCTCCCCATCTTTCCCCTACCCACCACCCCAAAACAGCCATCCCATTGTATAACCCCTTCTCCAATTTGCTCTCTCTTATGTCCTCCCCCATTGCCCCTCTGACTTTCTGGTAGGGCAAGATGGATCTCCCTACCCCAGTGCCTGTATATCGTAATTCCCAGTTAGTTGCATGTAGTTAATAATAATAATATATATACACATATGTTTTTAACATTTGATGACAGAACTTTAAATTCTAGATTATTTCCCTTCCTCCCTCATCTCCCACCCCCACTGGAAAAAAGAGTAATTCAACACAGGCTGTACATATGTAGTTACACAGAACATCTCCACAATGGACATATCGTGAGAGACTGATTATATGTTCCTCCTTCCTATCCACCTCCCCTTCCCCCATTCTAGTCTCTACCCCATCCCTTTACAGAAGCATGTGCTTCCAGCAACTCCCCCCCCCCCCACCTTGCCTTCCCCTTCATCATCCCACTTCTCATCCCTATCCCCCCCCCATTCTCCTGTGTGGCAAGATACCCAGTTTAGAGTTTATGTCATTCCTTCCCTAAGCCATATTCAATGAGAGTAAGGTTGACCCTTTCCCTTTTGCCTTCCTGTTCTTCCCCTCCTTGGAACAGTTATCCCTTGCCTCTTCTATGTGAGATGATTAATCCCATTCTGTCTTTCCCTGTCTCCTCTCATTCTAATCCTCTCCCACCTCAGAATTCACCTTTTAAAGTATAATCGCTTTCTATTCAATTGATCCTGTGCCCTATATGTACACATACTCAGATATGTATTCACATGCATATCTATACCCTCCTATATAGATATGTGTATGTGTATATATAAATAAATAAATATACACACATATTTGTATTCCCTTCACCTATCCTCATACTGAGAAAAGTTTCATAAGTTACAATTATCACAGTACTCAAATTGTTTTCTCTTGGCAGACTGTAATATTTTCTCCTTTAACTGGGGATTCTGGAACCTGGCAATAACATTTCTAGGAGTTTTCTTTTGGGGATCTTTTTCAAGAGGTGATCAGTGAATTCTTTCAAGTTCTATTTTGCCTTCTGAATCTAAAACATCAGAGCAATTTTCCTTGAGAATTTCTTGAAGAATGCTTTCCAAGTTCTCTTTTTGATCATGGCTTTCCAGTAGACCAATAATTTTCAAATTGTCTCTCATGGACCTATTTCAAAAGTCAGTGGTTTTTTCAAGGAGATATTTCACATTGCTTTCTATTTTTTCATTTGTTTGTAACTGTTTAATAGTATCTTGGTTTCTCATAAAGTCATTAGCTTCCACTTGCTCCACTCTAATTCTGAAGGAATTATTGTCTTCAGAATGCTTTTGAGATTATTTTTTCATCTAGCAAATTCGACTTTTTAAGGCATTTTTCTCCTCATTGGCTTTCTGGGCCTCTTTTGCCATTTGAGTTAATCTATTTTTTTAAGGTGTTATTTTCTTCAGTTAGGTTGCTGACTTTCTTTTCATGATTTTCTTGCATCATTCTCATTTCTCTTCCCAACTCTTCTTCCACTTCTCTTATTTGGTTTTCAAAATCCTTCTTAAGCTGCTCTATGGCTTGTAACCAGTCTACATTTTTCTTGGAAGCTTTTGGCACAGGAATTCTGACTGTGCTGTCTTCCTCCCATTCCATGCTTTGATCCTTTTTGTCCCCCAAAAAGGAACCTAAAGTTGGATTGCTGTTTGCTTCCTTTGTCTGCTCATGTTGCCAGTCAATTACTTGATTTTTTTTTAGGTCTGTGGAACTCTGCTTCCAGAGGGGAAAGTTCTGTCCCAAAGTGCTGGGGTTTTCGCATCTGCTGGGGCTATTAGGAGGCTGCTGCAGCCCCCACCAGCTTTGGCTCACTGAAAATGCACACCAGGACCACCACCCAAGACCATGATCCTGATCCAGGCAGCTCAAGGCAAGAGCACTTAGCCTCTGAATGATTGCTTAGCCCCCCTGCAGTCTGCAGGCTGGGAGATTCTAAAGCAGCCATGTGGAGGCAGCTCCAGGGCCACTGTTTCTGTTGCTTCCTTGCCCTGGAGGCAGTTTGGCCGGAAGCTCTCCCCCTGAATTTAGCCAAGTTCTTAACCTTTCGCTTAGTCCTTATTTCTTATGGCCTGATAATTCTGGAAATTGCCACAGCTGTTGCTGATTCACTCTCCTGAAGGCTCCAGCTGCAGCTTGTCCTGGTGGCCCTGGGGCCAAGCTGTGGTTTCAGGCCAGGCTGGTTTTAGCTCCCAGTGTGCTGTGATGAACCCTTCCTGTCCCACCTGCCAAGCTGCCTTCAGCGGGAGCCGTTTGTCTGTAATTTTGTGAGTTCTGGAGCCCTAAAATTTGTTTAGAGTCATGTTTTATAGGTATTTGAGGTGGTTATGTGGGAGCTGTGTAGTTTTCCTGCTTCTACACTGCCATCTTGGCTCCATCCCTTCTTTTTCATTTCTTAAAAAAAACACTGTTATTAAATGGGATGGTTTTCTGGGATACGAAAGGGTAGGGATACTGGGTGAAACTATGATGTTGTTAAAAACAAAAGACAAAAAATTTACAAAATTTTTAGAAAGCATGTGACATGAAGCAATAAATGCAGTATATAATTTGATTTAACAAATATTTATAGTATTCCTTTGAGCCAAGATTTGCAAGACAAGCTAGGTATGTTATAGTGAGGATTGTTTTTCATGGGTGGGTTGGATGGGATGGACATTAAGGTCACAGTCAACTCTCAAATACTGTGATTCTCTGCTTTAGAAACCCCTGACAAAAGTGACTTTTGATGATAATAATGCAGTGTTCTTTTAAGATGGCAGATAAAGTTAAGTATAAAGTTATGGATTATATTATTAAAGGAGTGGTTTATGAAGGAAATGATGATCAGTAAAGACCAGTATGAGATTATCCAGAAGAGGTCATGCCAAACTCATTTCCATTTTTTGCAGGGTAACTATAGCAGACACGGTATATAACTGGATTTCAAGGAGACATTTAACATTTTATTTTAAAAAATTAATTAAATTCTTCTCTTTCTCACTTGAAATACTGAGAAGACAAGAAATAGGATACTCATTATACATTCTCATGTTATTCTTGTGAACAGGATTGGGAAATGACAGCTAGATGAGACCACAATTGAGTGTGTTCTGTACTGATTGAAACTAACCAGATCCAAGGAACAGTGATTAATTAACTGATCTCAACCCGGAGAAAGGTTATAGAATCCTAGAATAAGAGTGGAAAGGGACCTCTCAGGTAATCTAATCTGATCTCCTCATTTTATTGATGCAGAACTGAGAACTGAGAGAGGTGAAGTGTATTGTCCAAGCTCATTGGAGTAGTAAGTGGCAGAACCAAGATCTGAACCAAGTACTCTGACCTTAAATTTAACTTTTCCTTCTATATCAAGTTTCTACTAAAGTCCTTTATATGGTATTCCAGGAGTTTTCTCAAAAGAAAATAAAATATTTAAAAAATAAAAATGAATATATATATTTATTTGTTTGTTGTCTCTCCTGAGCTCCCCAAGTGCAGGGGCTATTTCATTTTTGTCTTTGTAACACTATAGCTTGTACAGTGTCTACTACACAGAAGGCACTTAATAAATGCTTGTTGGTCAATTTTCTGGTGCTGTTCTATTCAACATTTTTATCAGGAACTTGGATGAGGACATATATGCTATGTTTATCAAATCTGTCTACAAAACGGTAAGAATGGTGAACACGAGGGATTAATATGATTAGGTTCAACCCACAGGACTTGGAATCTAGTAAGATAAAATTTAATAGGTTTCAAAGAAAGATCCTAAAAATTCAATTACAAAAATACAGGCTGGGAGACATTTAACTACTAGCTTTGAACAGAAACTGGGTATGGGTGTTGCTGTTGTTTTTTCTTTTAGTAATCCATATGTATGTTCAACCTGAGACAGTAGGATGATATGGAATCAGTTAATCAATGAACAAACATTTATTTAATGCTGAATATTTCATACTGTCTATTGTATTCATTAATGGGTACTACATTTTGGAAAGTACCCTAATGTGATAGCTATTAGAGGGTATGGTCAAGAAGGGTCTCAAAACCATGCAATATGAGGACTGTCTGAAGAAAATGGGCATAGTTAACCTGAGAAGTCTTCAGATTACAGAATCCCAGAATTTTAGAGCTGGAAGGATCTCAGTGACCATCTAGTATAACATATACCAAGGGAATCTTAGAGTCACATACCCAAAAAGTAGTTAATTATTCCTCTACCCAAAGATCTCTAATATGGGGGTCTCAACTTGGTTTGCTTGGTCCTGGAGGGCAGAAGTAGGTAGAAATTGCAAAGAAGAAGATTTCAATTCGAAGTAGGAAAGATTTCCTAATGATCAGAGCTACTCCCAAGGAGAAGTGCCTCTTTAGGATGAAGTGAGTTCATCATCATAAGAGGCCTTAGAGGAGGCTGAAGGATGTAGAGTCAGAGTTGGACTAAATGGTTTCTGACACTTTTTCCTTTTCAGATTCTGTGAAACTTGATAGAGCACCAGGCACAAAGTCAGGAAGACTCATCTTCCTGCATTCAAATATGGCCTTAGCCTCAGATGCTTAACACTTACTAGCCATGTGACCGTGGGCAAGTCACTGAACCCCAATTGCCCAGCCTTCTATCCTCAAAAAACAAAGAAAAAAAACAAATGCCCACCGAACCAAAAACACCAAATATGGCCTTAGACACTTCTTGGCTGTGTGACCCTGGGCAAATCATTCAACTGTCTGCCTCAGTTTCCTCACCTGTCAAATGATCTGGAGAAAGAAATGGCAAACCACTCTAGTATCTCTGCTAAGAAAACCCCAAATGGGATCACAAAGAGTTGGATAAGACTGAAAAAGTAACTGAAGAGCAACAAAACAACTGTACTAGTCTTTATTTCTAATTAATAGTCTTTGAGAATGACATAAGTAGGGAACTTGCTCTTTTTTATACTAAGAAATGGCTACTTTTCCTAAAATAACTGTAACAGAAAATATGAGACTTGCTACTAGCTTTTTTTCTATTTGTGGGGCATCTGATCAAGTACCTCCCTTAATCAATCAACTCTAGTGGCTTCCTACCACTGCCTCTAGAATCAAATATAAATGCCTCTGTCTGGCTTTTAAAGCCCTCCTCTACCCTGCCTTGCCTATCTTTCCAGCCTCCTTGCCCACCATTCTCCTGACCATTCTGGGAGCCAGTCAAACTGGTCTTTTCTCTGATCCCTTACTCACAACATCACACCTCCCCTCTTCACGCTTTTGCACCAACTGGTCTAACTGTCACAGTTTTGCAGGAAGTCTTTGCTGATCCCATCAATCACTAGTGTTCTCCACCTCAAAGTACTTTGCATTTCATTCATTTGTATTTTAGCCCCTTCAAATTTATTCAGTATATACTTATGTAAGCCCTTGTTTCCTGTAAGAACATAAGCTCTCAGTGAGTGGAGAGTGTTTCATTCATTGCAGGTGCATGTCCAGACGCCCTAGGTTCTTCATGAGTAGGCACAGTTTCATTCATCATTATCACAGTGACCAAACACAGTAGATACTTATAATGAGATTTCAATCACTAATTTTCTGCAACACCAATTTTTATCATAACGAACCTGGGTCCTCTATTTTCCCCTAAAAAATAACTCACAAATCTTTTAGATCCTGAATTATCTTCACATTCATTATCAAAAATACATAGAATAAGCAAATTTCTTAAATTATACTAGCAGAGATAGGCCACTGTGAAAGGAAATTAAAATGTGCTAAAAAAAAAAATAAATCAATAGGCAGTGGTTTTCAACCTGTGGGTCATGACCACTTTGGGGGTCGAACGACCCTTTCACAGGGGTCACAGGGTTCGCCTAAGACCATTGGAAAACATATTTCCTATGGTCTCAGGAACCGAGACACCCCTCCTCCATCTGTCTCCAGGAAGGTCCGCCCACATGTAGATACGCCCACATACGAGTATTAAAGGGTCATGGCATTATGAAGGTTGAGAACCACTGTTTTAAGGGATCATGGTTCTCCATATGATAGACAATCCAAGGCTTTTTCATAGTGTTTTAAGATTTTAGAGTACAGAATAAAATGATAATCTGAAAATCAATATCTGAAAAAAAAATCAATATCTGAAACCTATTAAAAAAGTCAGTGAAAAGGAGGAAATAACAATAATAAAACTTCCTAATGCCGCGGCCCTTTAATACTCCTATGTGGGTGGACCTGCCTGGAGACGGATAGAGGGGCCGTGTCTTGGTTCCTAAAACTGTTGGAAATAAGTGTTTTCTGATGGTCTTAGGTGACTCCTGTGAAAGGGCTGTTTGACCCCCCAAAGGGGTTGCGACTCACAGGTTGAGAACCACTGCTCTACGAGCACATGACAACCACAACAAAAACCTGCAGACATAGTTTTGGAACATGCAAGCATCCCTTCATTGAGTAACAGTAGAGGCTGTTACTAGATAAATACCACTGGATATACTGAGTGTCACCTAAAGGAGTCTATTTCTGGGTTGGGGGTGGGGGGGTCATAAATTTGGTTTTTTAAAATATTCTGATGGTTACGCTTCAATATCACTGGTTCCCTTTGTAATGCAATTCAGTAGAAGCTCACTCGTTTCTATGTCCTGACAAATGACAGAGTTCCTTACCACAACAAGAGACCCCAACATATTCTAGAGAAATTCACCAATAAACAAGTCTTTCAAGTGGAGTCAGTCCTCACAGAATGATCTCATCCCACCCACTTTGGTACTCAGACCTCATCGGCACCTTCAGGACCCTCTGCCTCTCTTGCTGGAGGCTTGGAGGTGGGAACTTTTCCCCAGACCTCCACGTAAAGAGGACTCCTAGACTAGCCATCTCTTCATTCTCACCAGCTGCACTCCGTCACCCTACTCCCCTCCAACTTTTTCTGCATTCGTTTTATGTGTTGTCTGCCCTTATTAGATTGACCTCAGAGGCTGGGATTGTCTCTTTTTTCGTAACTCATATCCCCAAGGGCTCAGTACAATGCCTGGCCCGTAATAAATGTTACTGACTGCTTGATAACTGCCTGAAGAGAACATTGATCCAGAAGAACTATTTAAAAAATTAAAAAGAAAACATGATCTTTAAGCTACACGGAACAAAATCTCTTTCAAAATAGAAGACCTTTTAGTATCTGGCAGGAGAGATTGACATCACACAGTAACAGGTAACAGCCATCATTCAGCCATCCTTTCTGCTGTGGGAGTTCTGCTAAGGATGCTTTCAGTGAGTTTACATTAAGCTTAAATTCTAATACTTCTATTCAACTATAAAGGATGAGCTTACATTCTAATACTTTTATTCAACTATGAAAAACAGCTATCTTATCCATCTCTATAGCGGTCTATAGAATATAAAAGAACAGACAACAGGAGGGACAGTAACTCGTTCTGGGATGATTTCTATCTGAACCCCAAGACAAAAAGAATGGGGTAATTAGAATCACACTCATAAGAACTCAAGTATATCATACTTCTAAGTGTGCAAAGTACTTTATGTTCATAATCTCATTCAAACCTCCCCACGACCCTATGCTGTTCATATCCCCAATTTACGATGAGGAAACTCAGGCTCAGACAAGGAACCTGCTCTGAGTCATACAGGGAATCAAGCTAAGCATTTTATCGAGTCCACTACGGCTAGACACTGAAAGACAAAAAGACAGCCCCTTAAACTCTTAAAGAGTTAACAGGTTAATGGGGGGAGATAACAAAAAACAATTGGGTATAATATCCCAAAAATCTTAGCACACTTTAAAGCTCCTGAAGTTTACATGTGCACTAAGGCTTTTGGGACACCCTGCAAATCGGGGAACAATCTCTGCAGGAAGACACTAAGATTAAGGGGGAACCAGGAAAAATGCCTTGAGAAGGTACGACTTTAGCTGAGACTCGAAAGCAGCCCACAATCTACTCTACCCCACAGTCTCTCTAGGCAGCACCAGGGAAATTTTCACAAAGTAGTTCATTATGAGGGTCTAGACTTTCTTCTTGTAAATTAGAGTAAGACAAGAGGAATGAGAAGAGGAAGGGGGGAAAGACCTGGGGTGAAACAATGAAGGCAACAAATGGAGAGCGGCTTGGCCAGTTCTGTGCCAAAGGAGGTTTTTGATGATCACAATGCAGTTTGTCCGATAAGCAGAAATCACAATGGCAACAATCTGCTGGAGTGCCCAGCTGGAACAAAGGCAAGGGCAGTTTATTAGAGCCCTTTACAAGTTGTAACAACCTGCCAACCTCAGGAGGTGCTGAATGGGGTTTAGCAATCTGAGGGCAGCAGAAAGGGAGAAGTTCAAGGATATTTACACAAGGGGTTATATCTGTTTAAATGCCTTTGATCTGTCCTGGCAATTTTTTTTTCTCTGAACTGAGTTCAATGACAGTATAAAATAAAGCCGGGTTGAGGCCAGCCCTGGCCCCAAAATACACATCCATGAAAACTGTCTTTACAATAGAAGGAACACTCAGTTTAATAACGTCTTGTATCTGTGAACCCTTTCAATAGCACGCGCACAAACACACACACACATTTTCTAAACATGGAAGGCAGCCTGGTGGTATAGTGGATAAAGCCTGGGGCATAGAGGCAGGAAGATCTGAATTCAAATTTGATCTCGGACACTATGCTGGGACTCTGAACAAATCATTAAATTCCTGTTTGCTTTAGCACCTCATCTGTAAATTGGGGATAATAACAGCATGTACCTCCCAGGATAATTGCATGGTGTGCTGGCAGAGTGTCAGACCTGGAGTCAGGAAGATTCATCTTTTTGAGTTCAAATCTGGCCTCAGACATTTCCTAGCTGTGTGACCCTGGGCAAATCACTTAACCCCATCTGCCTCAGTTTTCTCATCAGTAAAATGAGCTGGAGAAGGAAATGGCAAACCGCTCCAGTATCTCTGCCAAGAAAACCCCAAATGGGGTCATGAAGCGTCAGATATGACCTTCCACAGCTGCTACAAGGAACAACAAAGCACGTAGCACAAAGCCAGCCTCTATAAATGTTAGCCATCATCATCATCATCATCATTAGACATTTGGATGCAGCAGTGTATAGGGCACTGTACCTGGATTCAGGAAACTATCAGTTCAAATCTGACCTCAGATACTATCCAGCTGAGGGATGCTGGGCATGCAACTCAACTACTATTTGCCTCAGTTTCCTGGTCTGTAAAAGGGGGATAATAACAGCACCCAGAGTTGTTGTGAGGGCAAAACGAGGCATTTATGAAGTGCTTTGCAAACCTTACAACTCTATACATACATTAATTCTTATTATTACATCGGAACCCTCTCACTGTGTGACCCTGGGTAAATCACTCTGTCTTGGTTTCCTCATCTGGAAAATGAAGGGGTTGCATTAGCCAGCCTCAAAGTTCCCTTCGTGTTCTCTTCTGCTCACCTGTTTCTCTGAGAAATCAGTTCAGAACTGATCTTCAGCCTGAAACTCCTAGTATCCAAATCCAGAGCTGAGAGGGGCCAGGTTACCATTCTTCTCTACAAAGATAAACTGGGTCAAACTATAGGAAAAATCTCTGTTCTCCATGCCTAGTCCAGGGCCTTTAACTTAGCAGACATTAAATGAATGTTTACTGGAATTGAATAAGTCAGAAGGTCAAAGCTGGATAGGACTTTCATTCTTGCTTTACAGGTGGGGAAACAGGCGGAGAACTACCTGAATCTCTTCTGCCTGGTCCCAAAAAGGTAAATTCTGCCCAAAGTCATGATCCATGGAGCCCATACCAAAACTTCTTGTGGTCCTATGAGACTTGCTCCAGTCTTTGCTCTCCTATAGCTGAAAGAGCTGATGGTTTGCTGCTGGATTCTAGAATTCCAGGGTTAGGATGAATTGAGATTGGCTTCTGAGAAACGGGCAATTTGGAGACTCTGTTCTTTGAGCCTGCCCTGCTTCCTGGCATGCAGCGTTTATCTCCAGCTACACTTAGAATTTTTATGATATACAGCTACCATTTAACTTACCAATTTAATAATTTTATTATAAATTATTTGAAGTTTCGCAACAATAGCCACCATTTGTGTAGTGTCTACCGTACAGAAGGCACTGTGCTAAGTGCCGTAATAATTAATAACAATTATATAATGCTTACTATGTATGTGCCAGGGATTATGTTAAATGTTTTCCAAATATCATCTCATTTGATCCTCAAAAAACCCTAGGAGGTAGGTGCTCTTATCCCCATTTCATAGATGAGAAAACTGAGGCAATCAGAGATTAAAGGACTTGCCCAAGATCACCCAGCCACTGAGTGTCTGAGGCTGGATTTGAATTCAGCACTTCCTGACTTCAGACCTGGCACTCTGGTGCCACCCAAGCGCCTAGAAAGAACCCTGGATGAGGGGTAAGAAGGCTTGGTATCAATCTTGGCTCTGCCGTTCTACCCAGAGCCTTCCTCCTTCACTTCCTTTAAGCCTCTCTATTCACCTTGTACCCTCAAGAGCTGGAGCCCCAGATCAGTTCCCTGAGAGCAAGGAGTGTCCTTGGGGTCAAAGATTTATATTGTTTTTGTATCCCAAAAGCTCTTGAGCAATACAGCCAAGCAATGTCCCCTATCTGGCTCAGCCCAGCATTCACGGGGCTCATGAATACTGCTACTTCATCTCAGTGTATGGACTGACAGGCAATACGAGAGCTCTGAATCTGTGAACTGGCAATATCAAGTGAAAGATAATTTTCTAAATATTTATGTTTGGGAGAATGGAGTCAAAGATTTGGAAAGATCCTTTCAGTTTCCCCTAAGACAGGGATAGGCATGTAATGAGCAATGCTGGGACACAAAGAAAATTCAACCACGGGGACATGTGTTTGCATGTATAGACACAGGTTTGCTTTGTTCTGCACGTACCTATAAATGCACCTGTTATCTCTCTCCCCATTTTATAACGTAAGCTTAGTGAGGGCAGGGATCGATTTACTTTTGTCTCTGTGCCTCTACTATTTACCACAATATCTAATATAGTAGGCCCTTGAAAAATGTTTGTTGATTGACTGTTATTGACTGTAGATGAGCAGTCACAAGAGGTACAGTTAGGAAGGACTGTGCAGGTCATGCAATCTAATCTCCTCATTTTCCAGATGCATAAACCAAGTTCATCCCAGTCAGTACAGCTATCTTGAGATGGGAAACCTGCACTGTATGTATATGTGGTTCATCCCAGTCAGTACAGCTATCTTGAGATGGGAAACCTGCACATGTATGTATAGCTGGGGACTTAAAATCCTCTGGTCCCCGATGAGAAAGCAAGTTATGGAAGTCAGGGAAGGTAGCCTCAGAAGAAGGCTACCATGGAGATGAGATCTTTGAAGCATCATCAGCTGCAAGCTAGCCAAGGGAAGAGATGCAGTTATACAGGGCTGGGAAGTGGGGAAGAGAGGGGTAAAATGCAGCAGTGCTAACAGGAGGAAACATCATCAAGCCTCTGCCCCCACAGGTATTGATGCCCTAGAAGAAAGCCCTGACCACCCGTCCCATTTCATCATGGTGATGGTCTTTAACTATCTCTTGCGCTCATGAACCCATTGTCTTTTCTTCCACCTCACCAGGGCCTTCTTACTCTATTCCCCCAAGAGATCCATCCATGAACGGAGCCAGGGAGCTCTGAGAATGACTCGACTCCGTGGCCCTTGGGGAAGGGAAGGTACAGGGTCAAACAGGATGCCCTTGACACACGGCATGAGACTACCATGGGGAAGTCTTCTGACTTCCTTGTGGCTGGAAGGAAGGCTGATGCTTCCTTACTGCCAGACTATGCACAGACACAATGGCAAAACCCCTGAGCCCTCTGAAAACTATGAACCTTTAAAAAAAGGGGCTGTTGTAGCTCAGCTACTTATTTTTAGTACACAGATGATTTCTTAATGCACAGGGAGTCTCACAGACAGATAGTCTCTCCTCAGACTGAACATTTAAACCTAATTCTCTAAGCATCCAAGTTACTCTCCAGGCTATTAGGTTTGAATTGACCCTTAAGAGACACCTGCAGCTTAAAATAGATGCCAATTTTTCGAATGCTTGCTTCCTTTTAAGTAGGAACTATAGATCTTCCTCCCTACAAGCATAGAGAGCAGATCTGATTCTGAGACTGGACAATCACATGATCGATCTTTCTCTCTCTCTCAACTCCCCTTCTCTTTCCTCATGCCCTCCTCTCTCTTTCTCTCCCTCTTTCCTTCTCTCTCCCTCCCTTCCTTCCCTCTTTCCCCCCTCCCTTCCCCTTCACCATAGAAACGGAGCAAATATTTGTCAGCATTCCTTTACCCTTCACAGATAGCAGAAATGAAAATTATTCTGAACACAGGATATGGTAGGTTGAATAACTCATCATTTCCTCTTTAGAGTTGTTTGAAAGCTCATAAAAATCTACATGCTTGGTGAAACAACTTCACTGTGCACAGTTGTTAGAAAACTTTAGAAAGGTTTTTGGTTAGTTTAACACTGTCAGAGGCCCCCAAGCCAGTTTTCTTGTAGTTCCTGAGTGACTTTAATCATATTTTCAAACAGGAAATAAGAAAACACCAGGACTGGGCGATTTCTGGAGGAAGTGACTACTGACAAAAGAATCTTCAGTCTTCCATATGGCAAACTTTTCACACATCTCAATGGGCTGTGGGTTTCATCTTCCTCAGATGGGCAGGACTGAGGTGGGGGGGCTCTATCCATTCCTGAATGCCCTCCCACAAAAATGGAAACCACAAAACATCCCCCAAACTGGGCATCAATCTCTCTGGGGTTCACAGTTTCATCTGTAAAACAGGGCTTCAGCTAGTTGACTTCTTTGGGTTGCCTAGTTCTAAAACTACAGTTTCAGGATTCTCTTGCTGAAAAGACCTTGAGGGGATTTGTGGGGAGCAGAGGATCTGCTCCACCATTTGTCAGTACCACCAAGCAGAGGGCCAGTACCCAGAAAATGCTCTTCATCTCCCTAACCCCTGCATCGATAAGTACAGAAGAAAATGTTAAAAGATGCAGAAACCTCACCGATATCTGCTAGCTGTCATCACCAAAACCCAGGAACCACAGAATGCCAAAAAGGAAGGGACTTGAAAAACCATTTCATCCAACCTCCTGAATTTTTAACTGAGCATTAGAAAAGGCACTTGCCCTATGTTCTTTCCATAATACCACACTTAAAAGTATAAAGTTGGGGTGGCTCAGTGGTGCAGTGAATAGAGCACTGGCCTTGAAATCAGGAGGATGAGTTCAAATCCAGCCTCAGACACTAGACACACTTACTAGCCATGTGATCTTGGGCAAGTCCACATAACCCAAATTGCCCTCCCAACAAAAAAATAGAGTATAAAGTAGGAAGCACATTGCAGCATTAAGAATTTAAGCTACACCTAAGAAAGCATTCTCTGATCGTGAGAGTATATCCAAACTTGGTACCAAGGAACATCCTATAAGATGCAGTCCACAGGGTGCTGACTTGCCTGAGTCCAAATTCAGCTTCAGATACTTACTAGCTATGACCCAGGGCAAGTCACTTAATCTTATTCTGCCTCAATTTCCTCAACTCTAAGATGAGCACAATACTAGCACCTACCTCAAATGGTTATTGTAAGGGTCAAATGAGATAATATTTGTGAAGGGCTTAGTACAGTTCTTGGCACAGGGAAGGTGCCTAATAAATCAATGCACTCCCCTTTCCTTTCCCCCTTTCCAGAAAAACTTTAAAAACAGATCCTTTATCTCTCTGGGATAATTTAGTTGCAATCTTATTTAGAGGTGGGAAGACAGCCCAGCGGACTCTGCATCTTCCAAATCTTAGCTCGTATAATGCTTAAAATCAAGCATAATTACAACAGAAAACAAACCAGTATTTGTAGAACTACCAATATCTTCATAATACTCAAGGACCTTCTGAAAACCCAATGAGCACGGGAAGAATTTGTTATAGAACAAAGGTACAGGGCAGACTTTTTCTCCTCACCCACCAGATCACTATAATCCCCACCAGGTGCTGGGACCAGGAGATAAGGATGAGTATGTGGGTGGGAATATGAGACAGAAAATGCTCTCACCTGGCAAGGTCTACAGGAGGACATAAGAGGCGCTGAGGCTGTCACAGGCAGCTGCGGTAACCCATGCATCCTGGAACATCCCTCTCCCCTCACTCACCTTCAAAACCCCCAGAAGCAATCCGTGCTTGGCTGGATGGAAAATAGACTCACGTATATTGGATTATCCCATCCCACGAAAACCATATCCATTCTTGTCTTAGCTATACTACCATCCCATACTGATTCCTTATTGTGACCTGGGGATGGAATGTGTCTTCTCCAAGGTGATGCCTGGGTGATTCAAGCTCTGGCACACCCTACCAAAATTCAAGTGGGAATGGGAATCTAGCTTGAAAATATGTAATATTGCTCTTATAGTACAAGATTGTTATTCTGTGTGCATGGAATGTACTCTAGGAATGTGTGTTATTCTGTGTGCATGGAATGTACTCTACTCCTTCCAAGCTCAGATCAAACACCACCTCCTCAATGATGCCTATGTCCGGATTCCCCCCCTCCCATAAGAGGATATTCTTTGAATAGATCTGGTATCTTATATGGAACTGAACAGAAAGTCGGAGCTGAAAGGGCTTTCAGAGATCATCTAGTACAGCCATCCCCTTTTAATAAGTGATAAAGCTAAGGATGAGAGGGGAAGTCAGCGTCAAATTGAAAGACGAATTCACTATGGGTTAATATACACATGCATGCACATGCGCACGTGGGTTTCTTTCTTAAAAAAAAAGTAGGCTACTTGCGGGCAGTGACTGCTGTGTTTTGTCTTTATATCCACAGTCCCTGGCACTTAGCAGGTGAGTTAATAAATGACAGATGGACAGCAACTAGGGAGTACAGAAGACAGACTCCTGGTCTTGGAATCATAAGACCTACGTCCAAATCCTGTCTTAGAACTGGGATCCTGGGCAAGTCCCTGTAGCTTCTTAAAGTAGGTTTTTTTCCTTCTTTTTCTTTGTCTTTTTTTTTTTTTTTGGAGGAGGGAAGGAAGGGCAATTGGGGTTAAGTGACTTGCCAAAGTGAATGTTAAGTGTCTGAGGTCAAACTTGAACTCAGGTCCACCTGACCCCGGGGCTGATGCTGTATTCACTGCGCCACCTCACTGCCCAAGTCCCTGTAGCTTCTTAGCTTTAGTTTTCCTCTGTTTAAAATGGGGATGATAACAGCAGAGAACCAAACAAGACAACATAGGGAAAGTGCCTTGCAAACCTTAAAGAGTTCTATAAATGCTAGTTTTCCCCTTACTTTTTGAAAGACTCATCACCAGAAGCCTGAAATCACCAGACGATGACTTCACCCGGGCAGGCACAGCAGCTCAACAGTGTCTAATCATGGCTAGTTGCATGTTGCTTTGGTGAAGAAAGTAAAGCCAACAGTGAGATCGATCCTGGCTTTTTCAAAGCGTCCAAGTCATGACATTCGATTGGTACAATGACAAAGGAGCGAATGGAGAACGAATGCGTGGGAACGCCGCCGAGAGATCCCGACAGTACACAGCATTCAGGCTTCCTAAAATGAGTTGTTTCAGTCCCTGTTGTCACCGGTGAGAAGCGTGGCTTACTTCAAGGATTCACTTAGGACTGAATCACTGGGGGTGAGAAGATGTAAAGAGAGAGGGCGTGGCCAGGTCGTGTCACCCTTGTTTTCGGCTCTTTCCAGACAGCCGGACTGACTGGCTGCTCATAAGATTAATCACAGATCTAATTGTATGACCTCAAGGGCTCTCTAGTCCAATTCCCTTATTTTTCAAATAAGGAAATTGTGCCTAAGGTCTCATAGGCAGTAAGCTGGAAGGGCAGAATTTGAACCCAGGTCCTCTAATTTTATAGCCATTATTTCTCCTCCCACCCCTTTTCTAATTTTCTTTACAGGTAAAGGATTTTAAACCATATTTTAAGGATCATTCATTCATTCACTAAAGCATTCAGTAGGCGTCTACTTTGTGCTAGACACTGTATATACAACTGTACACTACTCCAAAAAAAATCTGGGGGGGGGGAGGAGTTGGAGAGTCCTGAACAGTTAGAGGGGATCCAATCAAAGACTGGAACAATCCGCTCGTCCTCAGTGATATGCCTTAGCATTTCACATAAAGCTAATTTAAACTGTTTCTAGGAAGAACCACAGAACTGAGGATGTCTACAGAGCATTTCTAGGTACATCCGTTGTGAAGGCAGGAGGATGTGTGCTATGAACCAACGGAAGGCAAGCTCATGCCCCAGAGCCCAGGGCTCTCACCTTCTACCGCTGCTAAATGAGCCTGAGTGCGACTAGAAAGGGACAGGAGTCCGTGGATTCTGGACCTTCACCTCAGAATTAATTCAAGGGATTTATGACCTTCCCCATTGTATGCATGTCAAAGAATGCTGTTGCTTTCCAGAAATCTAATAGTCGGTGTTTTTCTTTGAAAGTAGTAGGATGACTACTGGGTCTATAACCCAAAGACATAAAAAAAAGGGGGGGAGTGAAGGACCTATTTGTACAAAAATATTTACAGCAACCTTTTTTGAGATGGCCAAGAACTGGAAATCAAATAGATACCCATGAGCTGGGGAATGACTGAACAAGCTGTGGTTGGTATATGACCATAATGGAATATTATTGTGCTATAAGAAATGATAAGCAGAATGATTTCAGAAAAACCTGGAAAGATTTACATGAACTGATGCATAGAGAAATGAACAGACCCGGGAGAAGGTTATATGCACTAACAGCAATACTGTTCAATGAAGAACTGTGAATGACTTAGCTATTCTTAGCCATACAATGGCCCAAGACAATCCCAAAATTGGGATAATGATGAAGCATACTCTGCCTCCAGAAAAAGAACTGATATTGTATGAACACAGACTGAAGCATACTATTTTTCACTTTCTTTATTTCATTTTTTTCTTTTATCTGAGTCTTCCTGTACAAAACAACTAATATGTAAATGTTTTCCATGATTACACATCTATAAGCTTTGTCTGAATGCTTACTGTCCCAGGGAGGGATAGAATCTTGGACTCAAAACTTAAAAAACCCAAATGTTGAAAAAATTGTTTTACCTGTAATTGGGGAAAAAAAAATAATTAAAAAATAAAAAAGAAAGCGGGATGGCTAAAATGGCTGATAGATTTTATATATACACACACGCACATAAACACAAACATATAGGTACACACGGTGTTCAGTTATTTCAGTCGTGTTTGACTCTCCATGACCCCATTTGGGGTTTTCTTGGCAAAGATACTGGAAGGACTTGCCATTTCCTTCTCCAGCTCATTTTACAGATGAGGAAACTGAGGTAAACAGAGTTAAATGACTTGTTCAGGGTCATTAAGCTAGTGTCTGAGGCTGGATTGGAACTCAGGTTCTCTTGATTCAAAGGCCAGCACTCTATCTACTTCATTGCCTAGCTGCCCTATATACATACATATATAGAGTATTATATGTAAATATACACACACACACATGTATTATATGTATATTATAGACTGGAACAATTCAATGGTCCTTAGGGTTTGGCAGCAGGGAAGATGGCAAGGACCAGGAATTCTTAGTGTATGTTGGCAGGTGTTACGTGAGATGATGATGATGTCCACGGGGCACGGTGAAGAAGGGAAGAAGGGCAGAGATGGATTATAATATAGACTATCATAAGAAATGCAGGTGGAAGTGGTTATTGGATTTAGTCTGCTTTGTCCAAGAAGGCAGATCCAGGAGTAGTACTGAGCAGAAATTACCAAAAGGCAAACACAAACTTGATCTTTGGAAGAAGCCCCCCAAATATCAAAGTATCCATCTACAGCAGTAGCCACGCCAGGAGATGACATACCAGGAGAGGCTTTCTTCGTGGAAAGTCCTCGAAGAAGGAAAGGCTGGACGACGCAGTGTCGGATCATTTATTGATATCAGAGGTTAGGTTGTGGAGGGGATTGTTCTTCAGAGACTGTACCTGCTTGAGATGCCTTTCACAGTTCTGTGATTCTTAAGCGCCACCTTGACGTCAGTACAGATTAGCAGTGAGTCTCTTGATTTTATTTGAAAGAAATATAAAATCAAAATTCTTCCTCGGGGTAAGAGATTTAGAGCTAGGAATATGGAAATCATCTGGTCCAATGCCCTCATCTTACAGATGATTCTTCCCAGAGAAAATGAGAAAAAACCTAAGCCTGCTCTTTAGAAGCCAGGTTCACCCAAGACTGAGGACAGTTAGGTGGTGCAGTGGATAGAGCACTAGGCTTGGATCAAAGACTCATCTTCATGGGTTCAAATTCATCCTCAGATACTTACTAGCTGTGTGACCCTGGATAAGTCACTTCACCCTGTTTGCCTCAGTTTCCTCACCTGTAAAATGAGCTGGAGAAGGACATGGTAAACCAACTCCACTATCTGCCAAGAAAACCCTAAATGAAGTCATGGAGAACTGAATACTGGAAAAACAGAGACATTCCCCCAGGACTGAATCCATTTGTTCCAATGGGAAACCTAAGCTGGAGCCCATTAATGGGAGAAAATGCACTTATGCCCTGGGCCAGTGGCTTATATCATGACAACTAAAACAGAAAGTCTAAGAGACTGAACTAATAATAAGTCTCTGATATCAACTGATATCAATCTTTTATTTCCTTACATAAAGAGAACTCAGGAAGAGTTCCAGCTTTTTAAGTTTTCTTGTGCACCAGAAAAAAAAAAAGTTGACTGTAGCTATAGAGGCTAACAAAGATTTTGTCAACATAGAAGTGTTAGGATAACAATAATTTCATTAAGTTTAATTTCAATAAAATTGAAATGCACGAGTCATATGCCTTTGGAGAAAGAAAAGTGACTTCCATCAATGAATATTTACTGAGCACTCAGTATGTCTAAGTGTAATGAACTATGGAATATAATTATAGGGTGAGACCTGGGGTCCACAAACTTGGTTTTTTAAAAAACAAATATATTAAGAATTTTATTTCAATATAATTGGTTTCCTTTGTAAGCATTTTATCTTATGAATTTAGAAAGATTATTCTGGGATGAGGTCCATTGCCTTATCAGACTGTCCAAGGGGACCATAACAATTAATAATAAATAATATTATAATATAATTAATCAATATATTATATTAATATAATTGTAATATAATAGCATTTATTTAGTGCCTTAAGGTTTGCAAATCACTTTACAAGTATTGATTTATTTTATCCTCACAAAAATGCTGGGAGGAAGGTGCTATTATGAACCCCATGTTACAGAAGAGGAAACTGAGGTAGATGGAAGTTAAGTGACTTTCCCAGGGTCACAAAGCCAGCAAGTGTTTGAAGACAGATTTAAATCCAGGTCTTCCTGACTCCAGGCCTGGGGCTCTATCCACTGCAACCTAGCTAGTCTATAATACAAAAAAGATTAAGAACTTCTGGAACATTACTTAAATAATTAAAAGATACAAACTGAGAATTCAGCTTTCTTATTGTCAAATGACTCCTAGAAGACCAGTAAACTAAAAAAGTCAAATCTCTTTTATTTATTCCAAAGGCTTTATTTACGTATACTAATGCAAGAATTAAAGTTTAGCTTTCGACTTTTAATTAAGTCTCCCAAAACTCCAGAGCTAGTCTACAGGAGCTCTCAGATATTACCTTATTACAAGAAGGTCTTCTTTCAAAATCAGAACCAGTAGAGGGAGTCCATCTCTTTAAAGAAAGACTTGCTATAATTATAATGAATGATAAATCCTCCAATTTACAGAAAGCTGAAGCCACGAAGGTTAATCTTCCAAAATATCTGTTTTCAAATAGCTTAAAGATAACTAGAGACTTGGGGAAACAACTGCTTTGCAGAGCCAATGAGGATTGCTATCGTACAAATCTGGTGATTCGGAAAAGGGCTGGAAGGAGTCACTCTCCCATATGAAAGCACTGGCCTTTGGGAAGTTGCTGTAAATTACATTTTGCCACAAAAATGTGACTAATTGGCCCTAATGGGAAGAGATGTAGCATGCCTTGGTGGGATCTGCCAATTAGTGCCAGCAAACTGCCTGGTTAGTGCTGGGTTTCCCTAAAGGAGTGGGTCTATCACGCTAAACTTTCTGTTTGAATTTCCAAGATTAAGAAGACACTATCTACAAAAGAGACGCTATCTGCAAAATGCTCTTTGAATTTTATGTCTTTTATAAGTCATGGAAATGACACAAGGTTACATGTTTCAGAACCAAGCCTATACGAGATTTTATTTTGCAGACTATAAACAGACACACAGCTTTGAAATGATACTACATTTCTTTTAGCTTTCTGTCTGCTTTCTCCTTTGCTACTTGTGTGTCCTTGGGGAAGTCTCTGCACCTAAACTTGGTTGACTAGAAGACCTCAGGGTTCCTGTCTCTGTGATCCTATGATCTAGTCTGACCCTTCACTTTACAGGTGGATAAAATGGAGACATCACCTTTCTGACAGAGATCTGTACAGTCAAAGCTCTGTTTTTTCCAGTAGCAATGTAAGGGCTATGAGAGATGGACCATAAGGAAAGTTGAGTGGTGCAAAATCAACGTTGTCAAACTGAGGTATCGGAGAGAACTTGTGAAGTCCTTTAGACAACAAGGAGATCCAACCAGTCAATACTAAAGAAATGAATTCAGGCTATTTACTAGAAGGTCAGATACTGACAATGAAGCTTAAATACTCTGGCCACATAATGAGAAGAAAGAACTCATTAGAAAAGACCCTGAAACTGGGAAACACTGAAGGAAAAAGGAAAAGGGGATGGCACAGGATGAGATGGATAGTGTCATGGAAACAATGAACATGAATCTGGACAGACTTGGAGAGACAGTGGAGGGCAGAAAGGCCTGGTGTGCTGTGGTCATGGAATCATGAAGAGCTGGACACAACTAAACAACAACAGGACACTTGGAAGTCCTCTCTTCTTTGCATTCCTTTAATTAATTAATTTACCAATTAATTTGGTACTTCAGGAAGATTTGCAGTGTGAGTTGATTTTTTTTTTTAAATCCGTGTTCTCTCTTCAACTCATCTGTAAGCTTCCTAAGGGCCAATGACAATGGTCTATGGATATGGTAGGCATTAAATAAATGTGACCAGATGCTATTAATCTGAATGAGAACAGAAACACAAATTCTGTGTATTTAGCCAGACACCAGTGACTCTTTCTTCATAGACTTTCTTTTCACCGTCTCAGAAGCTACTGTGGTAAAAATGCCCCATTATATACGATGGTCAATTAAAAAAAATTCTTAGTAACAAGAAGGTGAGGGTTTAAAGGCTTGGCCATGAAATCTGGGGTTTAATCCTTGCATCTCCCCATTGCAGAAAGAAGCACTGATGAGCTTCTGTAATAGGCCTTGATTATACTTGGGAATAAATATAGTAACACTATAGGGTGAAAATGAGACTATAATTCTGAAACAGGAGAAGAAAAATGGAACCAGATTCAGAAATAGAATTCTCATTGTTATTAACAGTTTCAGGTGTGTCTGACTCTTCGTGACCCCATTTGGGGTTTTCTTGGCAGAGATACAGGACTAGTCTGCCATTTCCTTCTCCAGCTCATTTTACAGATGAGGAAACTGAGGCAAACAAGGTGAAGTGACTCACCCAGGGGGTCACACAGCTAGGATATATCTGAGGCCACATTTGAACTCAGGAAGAGGAGTCTTTCTGTCAGACTCCAGGCCCAGTGTTCTAACCACTGCACCACCTAATTGCCCATAAATTCTCATACAAGCTCATAAAAAAAAAAACAAAACAGTCATTTCCCTCCGAAACCTGAAGTCTAACTGTGCTTTTGAAGTACTCTTACATACCCTTAGCCAGCTTCCAGAGAGTCCAGTTATAGAAAAACCATGATCTAAGACAGCTCAGTGTGAGGCTCTCAAACCATGAGGACACTGAGAAGAAGCAGTCTGAGTAAAGAGGCCAAGCCACAAAGAGTGACAAGACCACACATCAGCTGATCCTGCAGGCTTACAGAGGAGCTGTGACGATTACACTGTGGGGAAGGGATCACTGGCGGCTTACTGGTGTGTTCAGGATGGAGGCCCAATCCCTAGAGTCAATCCTTCAGATCTGTTAAAATCCTTCAATGCAGAATGGATGGGCAAGCATTGTGCAAGGGATAGAACACTGCAGTGGGAGTCAGCAAGATCCAGATTCGAATCTGCCTCAGCCACTTATTAGGGTGTATGACTCTGGGCTAGTCACCACCTCAGCCTTCCTCATCTATAAAATGTGAATAATGACAGACCCTCCCTCGCAGAATTGTGAGGATGAAAACAGGTAACATGTAAATTGCTCTAGAAGTACTATTTTTATTTTAAAATAATTTTATTGGCATCTTTTCTTTCTACGTCACTCAACATCTCTCTTCTCCCAACCTCCCTCTTCTTTCTTCCCTCCCTCTTTCTTGATCGTTTCCAGAAATTGATAATTTGTAGCAAAGAATACAAAACAGGAAAGGGGAATTAAGGAAAAAAAAAGCTCTAACCAACATATTTTTAAAAAGGCTGATGTTTCATTTGGGTCATATTTATGGCTCCTTACCTCTCCAAAGAAGCAGAATTTCTCCTTTGGAGTCAAGTTTAGTCATTATCATTCTGCAGCATTCAGTACTGGTGGTGGTGATTTTAATTCCTTCCATTTACACTGCTGTGGGCATTTTGTATACTATGTATTCCTGGTTCTTCTTACTTTACTCTGTATACGTCTTTTAATGCTTCTCTGTAATCATCTTATGGCTTCTAATAATACCATCATATTCCATTACGCATCTATACCACAATATATTTCATTATTACCCATTTGATGAGCATCTACTTTGTTTTTAGTTCTTTGCTACTGTTAAAAATGTTTCTAAACATATTCTGGGGCAGACGACGCTTTTATTTTTGCTAATGACCTCCTTGTCTTGTCTTGGCTCAAAAGGTACAGATATTTTAGTCACTTTCTCTGTATAATTCCAGATTATAATGCTTTCCAGAATAGCTGCTGGACCAAATCACAGCTCCAGAAACAATGTATCAGTATAACCATCATTCCACAACCCTTCCATCACAGATTCTTTCCATCTTTTTTCATTTTGGCCAGTTTGTCTAAGTAGGACCTATGGTAGGTACTAACAATGAGCAAGTCACAGGTTCTACCTTATAATAAAGGTAATAACACAATAGCCAGTATTGATATAGAGTGGTTTGAAATCTGCAATAAGTGGTCAGGGATCCGTCACAGAATTAACAAGATCTGTACTGTGTGACCCTGGGCGAATCACTTAACACCTCAGAACTTCAATCAACTTTTTAAGAGGGCACAAAGTGCAAAGCAACTGTGTATGTGGTTAATTTCCTTATTGTGAGTTTGCTACTTGAATGAAATCAAAGGTCTGCAAAGCACTTGAAAATTACTGGATCCCACAAGACCACCATGAGGTAGATGCTATTACTATCACACCCATTTTACAACTGTGGAACCTGAGGTCTGCAATTCTCTAGGGCAAAACTAAACCACAACATTTTTCTCATAGAAGGTATTTTTTTCTGGAAGTTGTACAAGAAAGGACAAAGCCTCAAGGCCTCCCCTGAGTTATAAGCATCTCCAGAAATAGAAGAGAGGCAAATGGAATGATAGGGGATAAGTTCTTCCTGGCTCCACCTCCTGTTACATATGGATTTGTCAAAATGAATTCTCCATCCATGTCTTTAAGATGTCCAAGCAGAAGAGAAATCCCATTACATAACGTGAGTAAAATTACATAAAATTATGTATACTCAAAGGGCAATTAACTCCATGTTCTATATTCTAAAATTCTAAGGTGAAAACGGCAGTCTAGATATAGGATTCCATTCTCCCCTTCCACCCAATCCCCCCATGAAGATCAATGAAGGAGGGCCTTTATGAGGAGGAGCCAATTGTTTCGTGGCTGTCTGAAAAATCCAAAAATTATTTTAAATGATAAAAAATGTCTTTGAAAAAGGTCTCACATACAAAGTGATCAGTGTGTTTTAAATATTGCAGGGTGGGGCTTTCTGGGGCTAAGAGGACTCTTAGTTTTATTTAAAAACTCTTATTTTTATTTTTATTTTATTAGAGCATTCCAAAGGGAGAAAAAACAGTGTTAAAGGTAATAAGTACCCTCTGTTATTACCAGTTTGCCTGTTGCTGGCACTGGATTAGCCAAAAAGACAAAGACATAAGAACAATATTGCTGGTTACCAACAACCCACAGATAAAGCTGTCTTCTGGGTTCTGATTAAGTGACAACATTTTACACATTCTTTCTACTTGGGAGAAAATCTCACCAAGAGCTGCCACTCTATTACAGGGGAAGCCCTGATGGACCATCTTGCTGCTCTCCAATGTCAGTGGGAGACATGCCCCCTCTTTTCTCCTCCTCCGGCCTCTTCCTCTTCTTCTTCCATGACCAGAGCCTTTTTCCCTCTGGCTGGACAATTAGGGTTCCCTAAGGAAGCCTCAATGTATATGACCCAAAGGAAAGAGCAGCTTTGTGCTGGGAGGATTTGGTGGCTGGAAGCCAATGTTTACAATCCCCTGGGTGGGAAATGCAGGGTGAAAGGCTGTGGATGGCAGGCTTTAAAAAAAAAAAAAGCCTTTGCTGTTGCCGACAATGACCTTCTGCCTCTGTTTTCAGAGTGGCTCTCGGGTTAACCCTTTGGGTTCTGTATGTGTGTTGGTGGCTGGGGAATAAGATGAAGAAAAAAACCAAGCCTGCAACAGGTTTCTCTGTCAAGCAGCTCCCTAGAACACATGCATCAGCTTTTGATGTCAGGATCAGTAGCCACCAAGCCCGCTGGCTCAGGAAGTCAGGCAGGTGACCAGCTCCCCGGCCATGGGCTCAGTGTGGTCAGGGAGCTGGAGGTGCCACGGCCACTGTGTTCTACAAAGTGAAAGTTTCCAGTATTAGGCAGGCTGTGGACTTGAGCTTATAGGCTCCAGGATTGTGAAACATGAGCACACTGAGTCTCCAGGGGAGAAGGAAGCATCCAATTTATGCAGAAATGCTCTTTTCCCTGGCTGGGCCAATGAAATCCAGGCTAGTGGCAGTGGGGGCTTCCGACTGGGATCCTCTGAGTAGAACAGTGCTTAAAATGAAAGCCAGGCTAAATTGCTAACATCCCCACTCCAGAGAAGCTGAACAGAAACAGACAAGAGCAGAGAAGGAATGAGGAGGGGGTTAGCCATCTAAACCCCCTTCCCTCCCACCACATTTCTGGAGCTGATGTCAGCTCAAATTTGGGCCCACAGACCTCACAGAGCATGATTCTCCCATGCACTTTTCAGGTATTACTTTAAAACAGAAATCTGCACAGACACCATAGGATTTACAGTAGACTTAGCAGGGAGTCTGGTTCAAATACCTTCATTTTATAGATGAGACAGAAGTGATTTGTTACAGGATCATAGATCTGCAGCTGAAAGGGAGGTCACTTAGCTCTCTTCATTTCACATTAAAGGATATTGATGCTCAGGGGGCAAAAACCCAAACCCAAACCCAAACCCCAAGTATTTATTAATGCCAGGCACTGTGCACTGTGAGATACGGTCTCATTTGATCCTCAGGACAATCCTGGGAGGTAGGTGCTATTATTATCCCCATTTTATAGCTAAGGAAAACTAAGACAGGGGTTAAATGCCCAGGACCATGGAGCTAGTAAGTGTCTGAGGCTGAATTTGAACTCAGGTCTTCCTGACTCCAGGTCAACTGCCTTATTCACTGAGTCACCTAGCTGTCTCTCACTAGCCTCAGGGAGAATGGATGGGTGAAAGTTCTCTACTTATGGGAATTTACTTTCCAATACCTGGGCAGTGTCAGATCTTTCTCTTAAAGTCTAGGAAGAGCATGAAGCCAGGGACCTGGTCTTTTTTGACTTCACTGAATGCCTGCATACAGCACACTCTGAATAACTGCTGGCTAAATTAAGCTGAATCTGTTCCTGGGGCCACCAGCAAGTGAAGATTCTGTAGTAGCTGGGTAGTGCCACCAATGAATCAATAAGCATTTATTAAGAACCAGCGAAGTGCCAGATGCTGGGAAAAACAAATACAAAGAATGAAATATTTCCTACTTGCAAGGAGTTTACATTCTAATTGGGAAGACGCTAAAAGAATGTAAAGAGAACAAACACAAAACAGTTAAGCATTAAGACATCGTTTGGGAGGGAGGGTGCTAGAGATTGGGGGGAATCATGATGTAGGAAGGGAGAGAATCTATGAAACAGAAGGGCATTCTGGGTCTGGGGGGTGGTTGGGTCCCAGGAACAGAGATCAAGACGGTACATCAAAGACAAGGACTGTTCAAGTCGATTGCAGAATGCATGTGGTCTGGGGGACTGGGGGGTGCAGGTACAGAATGATGCACATGGGCCTAGAAAGACAGCTTGGGGCAAGTTTGCAAAAGACTTGAGAAGATTAAACAGAGGAGTTTATATTTGATCTGATTGAGGAGAAGAGTGACATCATTAGACTTGCACTTACAGAAAGTAGCTTTGGTGAAAGTGGATACAATGGACTGAGGTGGGGAGAGACCTGAAGCTTAGAGACCAACAAGATTGTCTAAATCACGTAGGGGAGTGATGATAAGATCATGTGGACTAAGGGAGAGGAAGGGCAAGAGGTGGCGACTGAGAGGATGTGCAGAGTGAGGGAGAGTAAGCAGTTGAGGACAGACACATCAAGGCGATAAATCCAGTTGTGACCTTCGACAGAAGTAGAGAAGTCTGGAAGGGAAAGTTAGTGAGTTAAGTTTTGGACGTGTTAAGTTTGAGATGCCTAAGAGACATCCAGTTCCAAATGTGCTAGTTAGCTACTCTGGCCCTATTTAATTGTTCCCCACCAAAAATTGCACCCAATGGCAAACATCATTTAAGTTCTTCAAACCTGTCTGTTTAAATGACACAGAAATGGTTACATTGACCAGAATTGGCATTTCGCCTTCATGGATGGATGCTGATGTCTGTTCTTAAGAGTGCCATAGTTTTTTGGAGGAAAAGGGCAGTTATAATGTCATGTATCATAACAAGAATATGAAAGCAATTTGGATGAGAAGATGTCAACACCTATCTGGTATTTTGTTGTCTATTTCAAAATGAATGAATAAAGATAGCTTTGGAACTTTCTGCCTTGGGTCTGAGCTGTCCTTATTGGTGAGAGTGAATGAATGCAAACTCCCCTAACCTACTACCTGTAGCTGGCCCCAGGCCAGGCTTTATGCCATCCATACCTGACATCTGACATACTGCCGTCTACACTGCTGCTGCATGCCTAGCACACAGTAGGTATTTAATAAATGCTTATTTTAGGCAGCTAGGTGGTACAGTGGATTAGAAGCACCTGAGTTCAAATCCAGCCCTTAGAAACATCCTACCTGTGTGGCCATGGGCAAGTCACTTAACCTGTCTCCTCATCTATAAAATGAGCTAGAGAAGGAAATGGCAAACTACTTTAGTATCTTTGCCAAGAAAATCCCAAATGGGGTCACAAAGAGCTGGACGCGCCTGACAACCTAAGAACAACAAAACCTCAGACATGACAATTAACTTCCCTGTGACTTAGTCCTATAAAAAAGGGTTAGACAAAGTCACATATGATTCTGTGACATGAGAGTCTCATGCGTATCTTCCTTCTGTAGTCCTGTGATGAGCACGGCTCTTTTGGGAATCTAACGTTCAAATATGAATGGATACTTCTTTTGGTTATATTGAGATGACCTGCGGACCCCATGAATTTACACCATTTTTTGGTAATTACTACAAAGTATCTCTATAAAGCATCTCAATCCTTTCATTGTCTCTTCCTCTTCTACTCAGGTAGGGAATAGGGATAGTTAGAATCCCAATGTCTTTAGACTAATAGACATTTAATGAATGCTTTTGAAGATTATAGTGATTTACCATTCGAGCATCTCCAAGAACATTTAACAACAATCTTCGAGACCACCCCTCCTCTTTCATGTACACATCAAGCCTAGTCTGTTATTACTGCTCCATTCCTTATCGTGGCAGAGTTTCCTGGTGGTTGAGTAAATACACAAAACTACATGCAAAGGAAAAACCGAAAAGATGTCTAAGAACTTTCAAGATCACTTCAAGATACAGAACATGTGCAAATCACAGCAAAGCTATACCTCACAGAAGAGGGAAGGGAGAGGATGTTCTAAAACAGTATGATCTGGAAAGATGAAGAGTGAAATAGTATAAGGTATTTTAGTGGACTACTGTAGACAATTAAAACAAACAAACACTCTGTTATAGGTAACTAGAAGTCCTAAGAGCCTTCGTTTTGTAAGCGGGAGGTGGGGGTGGAGGGAAATGCTGGCTTCACTCTCGGGTTACTGATCTCTCTTCTCCTGGAGCAGCACAAACAGTAACTGGCTAAAGGGTCTCCAAACTTCAGTGGGTGAATATTTCCATATTGTTATTTCACACATTAATTTTTTTTAACAGAATTTGGAAACAGCCACCCGTCCTATCACGATTATTTTGGCACAAAGTTTAGAAAACATTTCACGTCTTAGGAAGTTTAAAAGCGTGGGGTCTCTTTTTTGCTAAGCTTTCAAAAACACTGTTTCTATTTGGCATCTGCAGAAATGAATCTTTTTTTTTCTCTAAAGAAGAAAGTTGTGAAATCAAAGACAATAATTGTTGCCATCTTTTGATAGGGTAACCACATATCATTTATTAAAAAAAAATAAAGTTTTTAGGCTTGGAGTGGTTAGAAGCAATTTTCTAAATCCTAATGGCCCAGAAGCGTTCCCAAAGCTTTAATTTTTGCAGCAAAATCTTTAGATGTATGCAGGAACAACTGAGCTGGTCCATGTGCGGCATAAAGTTCGAGCTATACAAGAGGAGCCAAAGTATGCACAGCTCGGAGGAATGTTACGGGGGGGCCTCTCTTAGCGAACAAAGCAAGCTCAGTTTGGCTCTTTCTCCCCCGTGCTACCACATCCGCACATCGTTAGTTGGAAAATTCCAGATATATGCTGTAATTTTTTGTGCCTCTGCCCCCCCGCTCCCCCCTGCCATCGGGGCTTTAATGTCCAGATGCCATTTTTTCCTTTCTTATCTGTCCCTGTTTGGTTCTTTGCCAGCTGCAGTCAACAATTAATGCAGCAGAAGAAAAATACGGTACACTCCCTGGCAACTGGCACAGTTTCACAGGAAATACCAAATAAAAACTTTATTATGTATTGTTTAACCATTTTGTTTGCCTGTAGGCCACCCCGTTGTTGGTGTGTGTAATTTAGACAAGCGCGCTTCATTTGTATGATCTGTGCGCAGGCTCATTGTTCCCAGAATCTGTCACGCACAATCATCGGCTTCAGCCTGTGGCCCTCTCAATCAAGCGAGCGGATTCGTGGCAGCCGTCCAGCCCGCATTCCTTTTAATTAGTCACCTTGTGGCCTAAATGTAATAATAGATAAGTAACCTCCTAATATTAGTCATTCATTTATTTTTCCGATTCATTTATAAGAGGAGAAAAGAGAAGGGGAAGGAGGAGAAGGTGATGAAGGAAGAGGAGAATGGGGAAGAAATGAGAAAAGACGTGAGGATAAAATAAAGAAGTAGAAAAGGTAGGAGGATGAAAAGAAGGGATAAAGAAGAAAATAAAGAGAAATAAAAGAAAAAAGGAAGGAGAAAAAGAAGAGGAGGAAGAAAAGTAAGGGAGAAGAGAGAAAGAAGAGAAAAAGGAAGATGAATGAAGAAAAGAGAAGGAAGAAAAAAAGAAGAGAGAAGAGGGAGGAAAAGAAAGAAGAGAGTAGAAGGAAGGAAGGAAGAGTGAAGTAGGAAAGGAAGGAACAGAGAAGAGTTGGATAAAAAAGGAAGAGAAGAAGAGGAAGGGAAGAAGGAGGAGACTTTGGATCATGAAATGTGCACGTTGCTTATTGCAAACAATTTCCCTAATAGCTTTTTAGCAATTTTTCAGGAAACAATTCCAGAATCCGGGGTGGGCACATATGAGCATATTAATGTACACACATAAGGCTAACATGCATTTAAAGGAATCCTGGAGCCTATTATGGCTTTGTGAGTGCATTGTTTAACATTTGGGGAAGATGGAGAAGGTCCCGGCTCGTTGGGGGAGTTTCTTCCCTATTAACAGACTGGACTGGAAATGCAGAAGCTTCGCTTTTGTTTCAGGTTCCTTGAAGCCAAGGCTGACATGTAAACTGGCCAAGGTTTTTCAATATACTCTGTAAACTGTGCTTTATAAAAGTCAGCAACTGGATGACCCAGAAGCAATGATCATTCAAACACACAAACTTGGGTCCTAGCAGCGAGGTTGCTTAGTGGGTAGAGCACTGGGCCTGGAGTCAGGAAGACCTGGTCATAGACAGGTCTTAATAGCTGTGTGATCCTAGGCAAGTCACTTAACCTCTTTTCCTCATCTGTAAGATGGGTATAAGAGCAATACCTGCCTCCTGCAGTTGTAGTAAGAATCAAATGAAATTCTATAAAGTGCTTGGCAAACCTTAAAGCATTATGAAAATGCCAGCCATTATTACTATTAAGAGTTAATTCAAATAAACATTTTAGGATTTAACACAGTGATGCCATGTAGGTAATTTACTATGTCTTATCTAAGTTTCTGAACAAGGCTGAAAACTTCTCCAAGGCTAAGGTCTAAGGTCTGTTTTCTTTTGTATCCTCCATTGTAGCCTGGTCACTTTTAGAAATTCAGTTAAGCCTAATAAACATTCATTACATGCCCACTATGCGCCACAGACCCTACTGGGCATCTTGCCTACAAAGACAAGATGAAGTGGATTGTGTCTTCAGGAATTGTAGAACTTGGGGACCCCCTCCCCACCACTGCACACCTCCTGAATAAATACCCTGAGTTTACGAGGATCTAAAACCTGAGATGCCATGTGGCCATTGTGTCATCTAAGACACACTTTATCAGATACATCTAATGCCGCCTGATAAAGTGTCGTGTGGTCATGAGTCATCTCAGGGGAATCTAACATTCGCAGGAGAGTCATGAAAAACCATGTTTTCATAAAGAATGTCCCCAAAATGTTAGTGCAGCTTTCAATTTTAATAGTTTAAAACTTTGCTAAGATTTTTGGGGGTACCTTGTACTAATTTTATGATAGAAATAATAACATTCTTACTGTCTTCCCCTCACACGATTTTTGCTATACACATCTGAAGGGAAAGGTAATGGATAAAGAAAGAAAGGGCCGTGGTGTCAGGAAACATGGCTTCAAATTCTGTCTCTGACATGTACCCACTGTATAACTCTGGGCACTTCGTGACCACTAAGACTATAAGTTATATAGAGGAATGGCATCAGTAAATGGATTTTCCACCTTGCAGTTCCCAGGCCCTTACCACATTTCCCTATATTTTCCAACTTGAAATCTGTAGTCTTAATTTACAGGTGAGGAAATCAGGGCACCATAATCAGGCCACTGTATTGGTTGAATTTTTAACATTATTTGTATGTGCAAAGAGCTGAGCAGGGTAACAGCAAGGGAATGAAGCACTCAACAAAAATGAATTTTCTAGATTTCTATTTAAGCTAAAACCCCTTATATTTTAACCATTTCTTTTTCCCATGCTTCTATTTAAACTTCTGAAAACATTTCCCAGCATACCACCCCTGTCCCCAATACTCCCCCTTGTTGGCCAAACCCATCCAACAAAGTGCCGAGAGCATCTGTACCTTCTATACCTGTGTTCTCATCTGGCAAAAAAGGCAGAGGTAGGTTTCTTCCTCTTTTTTGGGGACTCAGACTGGTCACTGCAATTTATCTGATTTCCACTAAGAATACAGTCGTGATGATGCACAATGATGGCCAGAACATGTGTTCATGCAATTTTACGCTTCAAAAGTTTAAGGACCTATGATTTCATCCGTATGGGCCCTCCCTTCACAGACTCATATTATAACCCCTCTCTACAACTCAACAGAATGTCTTTGCATGAATAAATGAAAAAATGTTTCCTAAGCTCTTCTTCCTAAGCACTTACTTGAACACAAATATACAGCGGAACAGCCCATGCTTTCGATGAACTCATATTTCTAACAGGGCAGGAGTTTTTAACCTGGGATACACAATTTGTCTGACGGCTGCTACATCTTAACAATTCATCACTCTGCACCCAACTGGGTGTTGACCCTTTCCAAGCTTAGGTAGGCTAGGGCTTGAATAATAGGCATGCAGTCTGTCACCAGGCCAGAACACAAATCCCTGCCAGCTTATGAAGTCTTGCTAGGGCCTGCTAGTATAGCCTGAGAGCCCAGAGTCACCTCTACCACATGAAGCGGCATCAGAGTAAAGCTTCAGGAGAAGATAAAATTTTATACCTGTGTCATGTTTCTGTTTCCTCCCTAAATATTGGGCTATCAATTGCTGCTTCTCTGGTCAAGCTTCCCTCCAACTGCAATTCCTCCAAACTGCCAAACTCTTTCTAACCTGAAGTGGCCTGCAATGCCAGATAACCAACGTTGCTAAAAACTACATATTTTAAAGAAGTTAATGAAATTCTGACTTGGGTAGAAGGGCTGTGTGTCACCTGTTTAGATCACAGGATTTGGATCTGGAAGGGCCTTTAGTGATCACCTAATCCAACTCCCTTACTTTACAGAAGAAGATACTGAGGTTCAAGAGGCTAAGTTACTGGTCCAAGGGCACACGGACTAGTAGGGTAGCAAAACTGGGACACAAAGGCAGGCCACATGTGGACAAAACTGCTGCTTAGAGAGAAGTGAGTTTAAACGCATTTAAATACATTATTGTCACATCAAGTAGAATTATCTTGATGTGGGAGTTCATACCCTAGAATTAGAATTAATGTCTTCTTCCTCTTAGACTAGTATTGGTTCTATTTTTATGACAGCCATTCTTCCAAGTAGCCCAGGAAATAAGAGGGATGGGCTTGGAATCAGGAAGACCCGAGTTCAAATCTAGCCTCAGATACTTGGTTGGTGAGCAAAGTCACTTAACCTTTGTCTGACTCAGTGTCCCTAACTGTAAAACAAAGATAATAATAACACCTTATTCTCAGGGTTGTTATAAGGACCAAACGAAATTATATTTGCAAAATGCTAAACGCGGTGTCTGGTACATGGTTAAGTATTTAATAAACTTTCCTTCCATTCCTCCCTGCCTTCCTTTCAAACATCCTCTGGATAAACTGGATATATGTTAACATACAGTATTTCTTTCATTTCTTAATAGTCGTTTGTGAATATTAATTTCTTCTTGCAGTATTACTGATGGAGTGAAGGGTGGGTGGGAAGAAAGGCAAAGTGCTGAAAAGGGTGGAGGGAAGATGTCAGCTAATTACTTGACTAATGTTGTTTGGGTACCTGCCATGCGTTCAGTACTGGGAGTAGGGGGTGGAGAGACCACAGAAAACCCAGCAACAATAACAAGAACAAATTACTCACATCTCGGAAGCACTGAGCTCCCTTCACAATGACCCTATTAGGTATTCTCCCCATTTTACAGATGAAGGAGTTTGTGACTCGAGGCTTGGGGGCTGAATGGACCGAACCATAGAGGGTGAGGCTGAGACTTTGTACAACTCTGCCTCACATACAATTCATACCCAAATCCAAGGCATCCCCCATGATGTCAATGGTCCTCTTCTAAAATGAAGGATGGGGGTGGCTAGATGGTGCATTGAATAGAGCACCAGCCCCAGAGTCAGAAGGACCTGAGTTCAAATGCAACATTTGAACAGACATTTAACACTTACAAGCCTTGTGACCTTGGGCAAGTCACTTTACCCCAACTGTCCCACCCTACCCTCCCTCTAAAAAAAAAAAAAAAAAGGAAGCAAAAATTAAATTAAAATGAAGGATGAACAACAACATAACTAGCAAGTATTCCAGTTGGTATCTGAGTGTCCCCCTCTAAGTTCTGTTCTCTTGCATTTTTGCTCTATTTTTTTGGGTAAACTTTAAAACACTCTATAGAAGGAAGCTATTCTTTTTCTTATTATTTTTACTACCTCACAATAAATCTAACTGGGCAGTAAAAATGAAAACAAGAAGCATTTCCACAAAGATTTATCATTTTGCAGAGGAAAGGGGGATGGACTTGGAGTCGGTCAAAAGCATTTATCAAATGTTTATTATGGTGGGCCGGGTGCTGTGCTGAGCACCAGGGATACAAAAAAAGGGCAAAATCACAGAGGCAATGGTTCAGATCCTGTGTGACCTCAGGCAAATTACTTAAACTTTGGGCTTCAGTCTCTTCATCTGAAGCAGACACAGCATTGAAGGTCTCTACCGGCTCAAAATCCTATGGTACATTCCTCAGCTGTAAAGGGAGGAGGGTGATCCAAGTGATCTGTAGGGTCCCTTCCCTCCCACTCTAAATCTCTAATCTGTTATAAGATGCTGTACTGAGGAAAATCTGGATAGGCATGAGATAGATCCGTTGGCTTCAAGGATCTTATTCTAAAGTTTAAATTAGGGAAAGTACATGCATAAAGAAGGTAGACAGTGTGGTGACAATGCTAAGTGTGAGGAGACTCAAAGGGGAGGATGAGGTGGGATGAAGAAGCAAAAGTTCCTGCATGATAATCAATCTCTTAGACTATTTTCTTAAGAAGCATGTGATGTAGGCCAATAGCTTAAGATGGCATGCTTGGCTATAGGCTCTTCCACTGGGTAGGCAATACAATCACCAAATGCAGTGGCCAAGGAAAACATACTCAAGAAATTATAATTAAGGCCAAACTATATATATATATATATATATATATGTGTATATATATATTTAAAAAATCACACACATAACACCAAAGAATGGCAGCTTGACTATGTCATTGAATTATTAGCTGAGGTACCAGATGATTTTGTGAATGGATGGCATTCCTGTGAGGCTGCTCGCTGGGAAACAGAGCAAGCCAGAGCAGGTTAAATACGGGCTGGGCTGAAAGCCTCAGGAATTTCTTTTAACTAATTAAAAAAAAAAGCTTAATTTAGCTGGAATGGTTCTGATGAGACACACCTTAAGCAGACCATGGAAAAGAAATGCATATCACTTGTGACATTAATTCCTAATCCGTGGGTATAATTAGTTACTTATTCACTAGAGAAGAATTTAACCTATTTGGGAAATTAGATTCTCTGAATATTAACTAATGAGTACCTTCAGTCCCAAGGAGAAAGTGATAATGGTGTGTGTGTGTCTGAGTGAATGTGCGTGCACGTGTGTGCACAGAGGCGCAGAGGGTTCACTTTGAAAATTAAATTAAAAAGACCACTTGATGGCTGTGTTATCATCATACTGGGCTAAGGCAGAAGCTACCTACCTACAAAAGCCAACAGTAGCTTTCTGAATCTTACTCTTCCCTCTCTTAAATTCAGCTCTTGTCACTTTCCTCTTTCAAGACAATGGCCTTTCCCTAAACATCCTTTCCTCTGTCCTGTGTCTGGCTGCAATTTGGGGAAGGAAAATTTTTAGTTGTTTCTGTTCCCTTTTCTTCACTTAGTTCAATAAACAAAACCAATTTAATCCCACAAACATCCATTCAGTTCTTCCCACCTGCAACCCAACTAGTGTCTGAAATTTACCCACGACATTGATCCTTGCCTTCATTGAGTTTACAATCTAGTAGAGGATCAGACACATGCACAACCAACTCGAATGAATGAATGAATGAATGAAAATGCATTTACTGAGCACCTAGTATGTACCAGGTATTGTGCTAGGCACTGGGGACACAAAACCAAAAATGAGACAAGCACCAGCATCAAGGAGCTTACACGCCGACAGGAGACAACATGGAAGGGGAGGGAGGCAGCCCGGTGGTGCAGGAAATAGAGCTCTGGGCCTAGACTGCGGAAGAACTGAGTTCAAATTGAGCTCAGTCACTGGGCAAATCACTCGACCTCTGTCTGCCTCAGTTTCCTCAATCATGAAATGGGAATAATAAGAACATCTATCTCCCAGAGAAGATCAAATGAAGCAGTACTTGTAAAGTGATTAGCAAAGTGCCTGGCACACAGTAGGGGCTCCCCCCCCCCAGCCCCTTTCCCCTGAAATACATGGTTAAGGAAGAGAATTATGGTTAGGGAAGCGTCAAAGCTGGTGAGCTGAACCAAAGTCCGGCTGATTGCCATACCCATTCCAGAAGCAATGGTTGTACTGATCTGAGCACCATAGAAAGAGTTGGCAAAGGATGGGGAAGGAACCCTGGGAGGAAGAAGTTACACACATGGTAGTGGAGCAGAGGGATGGGGGTGCTCTTGATGGGGCAAGCTGGATATGGGCGGTTAGAAGAGTTTGCACCCATTTACTCAATAACAGGATGGCCTCAGGGTAGAGATCCCAAATTGAGAGGATTAACCCAGGGAGAAGGCACATTCATTATCTTTGTTTGTTTTTAACTAAATTGATTTATTTACTTTTAGTTTACAAGATTCTGTTTTACAGTCCCTGGAGTTTCAAATTTTCTCCCCCTTTTCCCCTCATGGCAGCATGCAGTCAAGTATAGGATCTGCAAATACTTTCACAATGGACATTAGTTTGTTGTATAGAAGGATTGTAACCAATAGAGTGAACAGTGGGAAAAAAAAGAAACAAAATCAAACATGGAAAAGAACGATAACAAGTAGATTGCTTCAGACTCCATTTAAACTCTGTTCTTTCTAGCTCTTTCTCTGAATGTAGACATCTCCTTCCATCCTGAGACTTGTAGAGTTGTCTTATAACTGTGCGTTGCTGAGAAGAGTCCAGTTTATCAAAGTCGGTCGTCACACATATGATGTGTCTGTGTCTGTGTACAAATTTTTCCTGATTCTGCTCTTCTCACTTAGCATCAGTTTGTATAGGCCTCTCCAGGTAATTATGAAGTCCATCTCCTCCCCATTTCTTGTAGCACAATAGTATTCCATTACATTCATACATTCATTATCTTTGTGGTTTGGTCTGGAAGGGGCTAGATTGTTTTTGAAGAGGACCAATGACATCTTGATGTGACAGATGATGTCTTGACTTTTGAGTGAATTGGATTTAAGTGAGGCAGTGTCATACAAAGTCATCAGTCTCACTAGATCTTCCAGAAATCCAACGGCCAGACAAAAGTCAAGATGACGGGCGATGGCTCAGGATACAGGGCATGACCTTGGCATCTTTGATATGTGACCAACCTCTCAGTGATCCACAGCATCTGCTTCCGCTGTCTTCATGGCGTTGGAACAAACTGTTCTCATCCCACCATTCTGAGAGTACAGATTAAGTGCATCAGAGAGGGGGAACAGAGCATGATTCAAGGACAGAAAAGTCATTATCTGCTGGGGGTGAGTGTCAGAGACAGGTATGCATAGCACTTGAGTTGGTCTTTAAAGGATGAAAGATAATGACAGTAACAGTTACCAACTATACAGTACTTTAAAGCTGATAAAGCACTTTACATATAGCACCTTCACTTGATCCCCCTAATGCTCCTGTGAGGTGGCTGCTGTTGTCACCCCCATTTTATCAAGAAGCAAAGTGAGACTTCAGAGAGAAGGTAAGTATCTGACCCAGACTTCCACGACCAGTAAGTGTCCAAGGTAGGATTAGAGCTCAGGTCTTCCTGAGGATCAAATCCAGAAGAATGGGTGGGAAGTCATTCCAGCTACAGGTAATAAAGAGAAAAAAGGGGAGAAGATGAAAAAATTCTGGGTATATCTTGAGGGAACATGGGGCCATTCAGTTTGGTTTAAGAAGGGTGGATGAGTAATATGATATAAACCTAGGCTGTAAAGGGCTTTGAATATCAGGCAAAGGAGTGTGAATTTACTTGGTAGCAAGGGAGCACTCCACTATAGCCTTGAGGAAAATCTTTCCACCAGTGTAGAGCAGCAACTCATTTGTCACTTAGTCTTAAAAGGCACCTGGGGATAATGGCCCTGGGTATATCTCTTTCACACACATGCATACAGTAAATATAACACCAAAATAAATACTAGAAGAATATTTTAAATGTTGATTCTTCTTCCTAGGCCAAGATTTTCTTTCTTTTATATCAATGCTTTAGACAGCACTTCTTAAACTGTGGGTCTTGAAAAATATGGCAACAGTAAAAGGTTTCTGAATGCACAGTAACCAAAAATTAATTCAAACTCAAATGCATAATGAACACGAGTTTCCGGCAATGCTTGCCCATGCTATACAGGGCAACTTCACTGCAGCCTTGGTTCTGAACACAAAGCATATGCATTTTGCACTGTACGTGCTCTCAGGCCACACAACACCAACTAATGTTGCTGAAAAATGTCTGAGCTAGAACCCCACCCAATCCAAAAACATGGCCAACTGAGGAGTAAAGAACCCTAAACTCCTTGCCCCATTCTGGGTTGGGTTGCTCTTGAGTAGTTCTGCCTCACATTCACATCTGTCACCTTGTTTTAAGATGTTACTTATGGAGCAAGTGGATGGACAAGGGGACACTGCATAGGGGAAGTCAGGGCTGACAAAGGAATAAGAAGAAAATGCTATATTTTCATTTACTTAAGTATTTACTTCTATTATTACTTTGAGAAAGACTGAAAATAAAAATGAATGTTACCATTTTAATGAAATGAAGCGCTGAAGCCTAGCTGGGAAAGAGGATGTTAAAATCCTTTTAAAGACATGAAACGTCCTGCCATGTAAAATTAGATTAGAAAATCCTCATCAACAACCATTTATTGACCAGAGCATATATTAATATAAGGAGGTGACGGGAGTCTTCAAGTATGTGTCTTAAGGGTGTTGCAGGGCAGAGGGATTAGGTTTGCTCATCTTGGACCAAGGGCTGAACCAGGAGCAACAGACAGAAGTTACAGGGAGATAGATTAAGGTTTGAGATAGGGGAAAAATTTCCTAACAAATAGAGCTCTTCAAAGAGAGACAGAATGGAGTGGGGAAAGGGGTGGAGGGTGAGGCGGCCTTCCTTTTCTCAATCTATGGCTGTATGGCCACTTATTGAGAATGTTGTAGAGGGAATTATTCATCTGGGAACTTTGGACTGACTGGCCTTGAAGGAAGAGCTCAACCAGTATTCAAATTCTGACTCCGACCACTTGCTTCTTGGTCAGCCCCAGGCACCCATGTATGGAGGCCTGAGTTTCTTTATTCGTAAAACAAGGGGGACAGATTACATGGCCTTTATGGTTCCTTCCAATACTGAATGTGTGATCTTATGAACTTTGAGATTTTCTTGCTTTCTTGAAGTCCTTGCCCTCAAGAAGTCTGCAATCTAAGGAAAAAACAGCCCCTGGTAGGACTTTATGACTGTTCACATTTTGTGCTTCTCATTAAGTTCAGCCATATAAAGGCCACATGTGAGGTACATAATTTGCCAAGTTTGGCAAAGACTGGGTTTGTGAGATGGGAAAAAAGAAACAGAAAGACAGGTGGCTAATGAGGTAAAATGCCCAACTAGCATATGTTATTTAAACCCTGATCAAAGGGAATGTTTTAGAACAAGGTTCTCGGCAAGACATTTCTGCCCTTTTTTTTTTTTTTTTTTTTTTTTTTTTGGAAAGCTGTTCTGTTAATTACAATAAGGATGAAAATCCAACCACCTGGAAATCTTTGCATCTCACACGCCCTCCCGGTGAGAAACCTTATGCAAATCTTCAAAAGGAGATCAGTTCTATTTTAATTTGAAATGTTATGCAAACTTCAAATGAGTATTATACCCAATGCTACAAGAGGTCAAGACATCTGAGTCTGTGTAACAGGAGAGGACCTCCAAGTTCACACTACTTCAGCCTCATCTGTTCAGGTTTTTAAGAACACACCTCATGGTAGTAATGTACAAGTAGCAACCTGATGGGAAGAGTTAAGCTAAGTCTGTACGCCCCAAGCTGGGGGTGCTTAACACTGTGTCTGATGGAACCTGTGGACAATCTGAAGAAGCCTGGGGAACCCTTCTCAGAATAATGTTTTTAAATGGATGGGATAAAATATAGAAGACTCCAAAGGAAACCAATTTTACTGAAATACAGGTATCAAAGTGTTTAAAAATTCATGGACTCTAGGTGAAGAGCCTTGGTTTTGAGGATGCCTTCGATTCCTTGTTTTGGTGGGAGGATCAGGGGAGGACTCATTCCAAAAGTACAACTTTCCCCAGATGTTTTGAAGATTGTTTTATTTTATCTTCCACAGAATCTGCAAACATCATCTGGGAGGAACTTGGTCACATGACCAGGCAGGGTTCCAGAAAGTCAATTGGCAAAATCTCTTGTTCTGTCCCAGTAGACAGGAGGGAGAGAGGTCTTGTAGGACAGTGGAAAGAGCGACGGACCTCGATTCAGAGGGTGCGGGTTTGAATCTGCTCCTTAGGATTTGTGTGCATGGGCCAGTCTCTCCACACTCTATGATCTAACCACATTGGGCTAATTGTTTGTCCTTACAGCTTTCCCATTAGATAGTAAGCTCCCTGAGGGCAGGGACTGTCTTTTGCCTCGTTTTGTATCTCTAGGGCTTTGCACATCTTCTCCTTTTCAGTCATGTTGGCCTCTTTGTGACCCTATCTGGGAGCTTATTGGCAGAGATACTGGAATGGTTCATTTTACGGATATTATTATCACCTTCATTTTACAGATGAGGAAACTGAGGCAAACAGTATTAAGGTCACACAGCTAGCAAGGGCCTGAATGTGGATTTCAGTTAGGGTCTTTTATAACTCCAGACCTAATTCTCTATCCACAGCTGCCAAAGTCTGCCACCTCTCAGGGCAGCTCAGTTCACTCTGGGGAGTCTCTAATTGTTTGGAAGTTTCTGCCCCCCTAAAATCCCAGACCCCAGTTCCCAGCAGGGATGTAAGTTTGAAAGCTGAGGTCGTTTTTGTTTTTTTATCCCCAGAAATGAACCCAACGTCTTACACAGAAGCAATGCCCCATAAGTGTTGGACTGCATTGAATTGAACAGGGCTAAGTGAAGACAACATCAGAAGATGGTATAGCAAGACTCTGGAATGACATGTCAAGCCAACAGCAGTAAGGAGAACCCAGAAATTGAATGTGAAAGACATGAAAGGCCCAGAAGAGCTGGGGGCAGGCATTCTAATACCCTCAGACAGAAGAAAAAAAAGATTCCCTTTCCCTTTATAAAAAAGACTACATAACGTAATCTAGAGCCCCTAAATCAACCATCTGTCATTCAACTCACTCTTTTTAAGTATCCACCATGTACCAGGCACTGGGTCATAAAAGGCAAATCAGGGAAGATGGTGCGTACACACAAAAGCATGGACAGGAGATGCCCACTAACGGCTGGGGGATTGATCAGGAAAAATTTCACACAGAAGGTTGTACTTGAGTGGAGCCTTCAAAGGGAAGACAAGTATTCCAACATGGAAGGAGGGACACAAATGGGGGACAGTAAAGGCAATGGCACAAAGAACAGGAATATTATTTGTGAGGAATAATAAGGTGAACAGTGATGGGGGAGGTGCTCCCTTGTGTTTGAAATCCAGTATGGTTCACCAGTCCATGGCAAGTTAAATAAAAGTTTGTATTATCTGGAAGGTGAAGATTAGGTAACTACCAAATGATTCACCTGTTGTTTCCCAAGACCTTCTGATACTTTTCTCTTTCTACCTTTGCAACTTTGATCTCAAGGGGGGGAAATGGGTCTTTCTAGACTAATCTCTGTTTATTCTGTTAGCAAAGAAATCCAGAAATAACTTCAGACTTGTGCTTTTATTACTAATTGCTTTGCAAAGTACTTTCCAACTGCCTTGTCATATTTTTATTTCCTCCAAACCAATTTCTTCTAACTTCTTTCATTGACAACCAATTTTTTTTTTAAATACCTCCCATTTCCCACAAATGCCTAACAATTTTTGCTTTCTGCCTACAAAAAGTTTTACTGGGGGAAAATTTTCCCTCTTCCTATTGGTCTATTCTAGTTAAGTTAAAATCACTAGCTACCATTTCAACTTTGAATTTTGCTAAGATTTCTTTCAGTGCATGTTGATCCTGAGGTGAAAGGGCAAGTTATTAAGCTGGGATGCATTTCTTGAAACACAAAATGTAAAGATCAGCCAACCTCCCCTTGTACACCTGAGCACTCTGGGGCATCCTCACTTAAGGAAGTTTATTACAGAAGTGGGTTAACCTTCACTTCTCCAGAAAGCATCTTACCCACCAAACCTCCCTGTGAGGGGAAGTGCTCCTTTATTTCAGGAATGATTTAATAGCTCAACAATTAGGAAGTGGAATGTTTTGCTAAAGAATGAATGGTCTTCTTGGTTTTTATGAATTGGTGAAAAGCAAAGGTAAGAATCAAGAAAAAAAAAGGGACAATGACTGATGTGATTGAAGTACATTGAAATGAAGCTAAAATGTTGAGTAAGTGAGATGCCCCATCCTGGCCCTAGCTCTGGGGAGGAGATGAAGAAGCAGCTCCCTCAACAGTCAGCAGAGAGGTGGGAGATAATGGATGCAGAATGGCACAGACTCATTCAGACAAATGGTCACTGGGTTGGATGGCTTTACTTAACTTTTCCCTCATTTGATATAAGGGGAAGGCTCATTTGTCACTGTTGATGGGAAGGGGAACATCTAGAAATGACAATGGTGTAAAAACAAAAGGAATTAAATAAAACATTTTTTCCTTGAAAGAATGATCTTCTAAGATCAAAATTCGAGAACTGAATTTGCACAATGGACGGATGATGTCCCTATTGGGCACCTGTGAGAATAAGGTCTTATACATTATCCAAGGACTATAATAGTGAACCACAGTTTAATATCGGGGATGTGCTAGTGACTTTAAAAATGGAAGTGTGCGAACTTAGTATGTGGAAAATTACAGAAAGGAAAGAAAGCTCTTTTGGCCATTTCAGCATGTCCTGATACACCATAATGGGGCATCAGAAGCATCACTGTCACATTTGGCTTTGGTACTTCAATCACAGTATAATGGGACTGGAAAAATCTTTACAGGATTCACTTAAGTTTCATATTCTAAATATAAAGAAAAAAATAAGTAGCCCAAGAAACTCAGATAAAGGCCAGATTATGTTTTTGTTGGCAAAATATGGTCATAAACTTTAAAAAAGTATAGGTAAAAGAGAAGGATTTTACTGTTCTGGCTCAAGATAGATTCTTTGCCCAAAGCTGCCAAGATGGAAAGTAAACATTACTCTTATTTTTTGAAAAACGTCTTTTTCGTTGTTGTTCAGTTGTGTCCAATTCTTAGGAATCAACCCCATTTGGAGTCTTCTTCACAAAGATACTACAGGGGTTTGCCATTTCCATCTCCAGTTCATTTTACAGATGAGGAAACTGAGGCAGAAAGGGTTAAGTGACTTGCCCACGGTCACACAGCTAGTAAATGTCTAAGGCCAAGTTTGAACTCAGGTCTTTCTAACTCAAGGCTCAGTGCTCTATCGTTGTGCCACCTACCTGCCCTTTTAAAATTCTATTTACATACTAAATGAATATTTCTCCTCATTTCTAAAGGAGTCAACATGCTCGGGTCCTACACAATCATTCTCCTGAATGAAATTTAATTTTATCTCTTGCATCACAGACTCAGACTAGGGGCCTTTCCAGTTATAGCCCAACCAAAAGCTTCAGTTCCCTAGGTAACAACGGATTTTAATCTGGGGCCCACAATCTGGGTGGAAAAAAATTACACTTTTATTTCAATATAATTGGTTTCCCTAAAAAGTCTCTCAATCTGAGAGTAGCCCCAATTAATCCTGAATATATTTTGCTTGTAAAGTTGTTTGCATGTTGTTTCCTTCATTTCATTAAGATCCTGGAGGACAGGGACTGGTTTTGTCTTTCTTTGTTTGCCCTGCACAGTGCCTGGAACAGAGTGGGCAATAGGTAATTGCTAGACTATTGACTCTAATCTTGCATTATTTTATTTTCATGCATTTTAAAACCTTATTCTGAGATGGGGTCCTGAGGCTTTATCAGACAGCCCAAGGAGTCCATGACCCCTCAAACAATTAAGAATTTCTATTCTATAACAATCTTGACAAATGGATGTCCAATGCCCTAAAGACATCCAGGGACAGTGAATTCACTGTCTCCTCAATCAGTCCATTCCAAGGTTGGACAGCTGAAACTGCTGCAAAGTTCTTCCAGAGATTGAATTTAACTTTGCTTCCTTATAAAGTTTGCCTACCTGTTTCTCCTTGTTCCCTCTGAGGTCAAGAAATCCTATGAAAAATCAAACTGATCCCTAGAACCTAAGATTTCATTCTGACATGGATATACTACTATTTAGTATTCCTGGACTTTTAGATTAGACTTCTAAATCCTGAATGTTATCTGGAAGCATAAATATTCCTCTCTGAAATTCCCATGAAAGGAATTTTTAAAGTCTTTTTTTTTCTTTTTGGAGGGGGGAGGGGGGAGGGCAGGGCATTTGCGGTTAAGTGACTTGCCCAAGGTCACACAGCTAGCAAGTGTGTCAAGTGTCTGAGGTTGGATTTGAACTCTGGTCCTCCTGACTCCTGGGCTGCTGCTCTCTTCACTGCGCCACCTAGCTGCCCCCATGAAAGGAATTTTTATCAGGATTAACTAAGTCTGTCGGATGTAATACACGATGTATGGGTTTAGACTATAGATTAAAATATTATCTACTGTGTTAAAATCATGGGCATATTCCAAAAGTCTAACAAATACACTTCTCAAAAAACAAAAGTCTATAAAAAATGTTTAGATTCCTAACCTATGAAATTGAATTTTGTAACGGGGGCTGTTTTAAATATACTGCACTTGCTTTATGGGAATCCTGAGGCAACTCCTATGGAAAGAAATGTCTCTTCACTTAATTTGCCTATTCTGTAAATTAGAAATTTTAATATCTAAGATTTTCTTTTCATAAAGATTGGGCTTACTTACTGACCAGTTCCCTGTTAAACGTAGATATAGGATACGCATATTAACTTTTAGAAAACAAAATTCTAAATCCATTACAAACGTCTTCAAGTATCAGATTTATGTAAGGTAAATCAATGGTTTCAGTTTAAGGTCACCACTGAAGTATAAACTACTGACACAGATGTTCGAAGCCTTCACCAATACTGTTCCAACTTACCTGTTCAGCCTGCCTCTACTTCTTCCCTTTGTGCATTCTACATTCCAACCAAACTAGACTTTTCTGGTTCCCTTTTCTCATTCTTCCCTCTCTTGTCTCCATGCCCATGCCTTCCTCCAACTCTGTCAGAGATGGAATCTCTGCTCTTCTTTAAAGAGCAACTGAGACACTGTTTCTTTCAAGAGGAGGCATCAAATCTCTCGGGTACTTTGTCTCTCCCTTTTCCTGTCCTCTCAGTCTCTCCCACATTGAAGTTATCAGTGCACTTGTCCTCACCATACTGCCAACCTCCTGGGGAGCAGGGATTAGTGTCACTCAACTGTGTATCCCCAACCCTGAAGGGGGCGACTTGCACAAAGAGGGCACTTAAGAAATGTTCCATGAAATGTGAATTAATTCAAAGTAATTTAACCTTAGTATAAACCTGGATCACACAGTTCTGGTATATTCCAATGACAAGTGTACTTCTTGTCCACAATATTACATAGTATTCTCCCTCTTGCTATGACAGCCCATGGGCAATAAATACTCTTTTCTCAGAATATCAGTTTAAAAGAAATTCTCTTTTTTAGAAATAAAGGTGGGGGCAGTTAGGTGGTACAATGATTAGAGCACTGGCCCTGAAGTCAGGAGGACCCGAGTTCAAATCTGGCTTCAGGCACTTAACACACAAAATTAGCTGTGTGACCCTGGGCAAATCACTTACCCCCAACTGCCCTGCATTCCACCCTCCAAAAAAGAAAAAAAAAATTAAAAAAAGAAAGAAAGGTGATGAGGAAAGGTGAATTTGCATGTAGTTATCTAGTATTACTGTTCTATAATTAAAGGACCAGACTTTAAACCCTGCTCCCTAGATGATCTTTGACTCAGTTCCCCTATTTGTAATATAAGGGGTTGGTCTACACGGTCTCTAATATACCCTCCAGTTCTAGGTCCCATGGAAGCTAACAAGAGGAAATGTCTCTCTCCACTCACCACCTGACACTTCATTTATATTCCACTCTCTCCACTCCTGTTAATGCCCCCTCTCCACATTCCTTCTTAATAGCCAGCTTCCTCTGTCCAGTCTTTCACTGTCACCTTCTTGGACTACAAAGTCCCAACTCCCTTGATCCAGCTGCTCTCTCCTCTGTTCCCAAACTATTTTTCTAAAATCATTTTGGTGTTAATTTACTCAGGGAAAATAGTTCTATGTTACATTTGAATGCATTTCAGAGATGGAAGCAGTACAGTTCACTGGAAGATTGATGAATCTGGAATCAGAGGACCTGGGTTCCACCATCTATGTGACAAGTCACTTCCCTTCCCTGGGCTTTGGTGTCCTCATCAGTCAATAAGGGGGTTATACCCAGTGACTTCTACTATCCTGTCTAGCTTTTAATCTATGACTTTCCTTTTTTTTGGGGTGGGGGGAGGGAAGGAGCTTGTTTTATATACTTAATTAAAACTATCTTTACCCTTTAAGAAGTTTGGTTACATTTGTTTTATATTCTTAATTAAAACTATCTTTACCCTTTAAGAAGTTTGGTTACATTTATTTTAATCTGCCCCTTTTTTTACGACTAGTAAAAACTAGTTTTCTGGAACTAGGTTATGTAGACTTTGGTCCATTTAACAAGGTCAGACTGTTTATTCTTGACAAAATTCTTTCCCACTGTAAAAAGGTACTTTTAAATACCACATTCCAAAACCAGTGCCAGTAAGTCACTGAAGCATATTTTCCCACAAGAACTGATACCACGTCCAGTCCCCACCTCGTGGAAATCATCCCGTGTTACATAAGGTGTAGATAGCCTTTGATGTCACCCGTCAAATCTCTCCACGGCCTCGGAACTCTGGAGTTCACCAGTTGCATTTTCCCAAACACTCCCATCTATTTCAAGGCACCAGTATCCTTTCTAAAAAAGCTATCGGTCCAAGCAAAAAAAAAAAAAAAAAAAAAAAAAAAAAAAAAAAAAGAAGGAAAAGGAAAAGAGGACATCTTTATGAATTAAAAAAAAAAAAGACAAAAAAGCCTACAGTAGAATAGGAATCTTGGGTAACCTTTTATCAGCATCAAAGGATACAAGCAGTAGAGACTAAACTTTCTTTTTTTTGGTGGTTTCTATATGTGCAAGTCTGTTTTGCACTCCATAAAGCTTTCAGCATATGACCCAAACAAAAGAAAACCCTACTGAGACTTCTCCTTTCTCTTCTTTTCAGTTAGTTAAATTTTCCTGGGACTTGGGAGGAAAATCGAGGATTATCTCTACAGGGCTATCCACAAATCCTGACATTCCAGCATTTCAGAGAATTTAAAGAGATGTATTTGTATCCTTGAGGTACGGAGAAAGAGTTAAAAATTAAAACAAACAAAACCCCAAAGAACTGACTTTGTCCTTTTGTAAGTAGAGATTCAGGTGTCCCAGAAGGCCCTACTTGATAACGTGGCAGTTCATCAGTCAAAGGGATATGTCATCGAAGCTGTCAGCTACAGAACAGAAATAGGAATAATAATAATTAATAATAATAATAATAATGATGATGCAACCAAGAAAGGAAAGAAGGAGCAAGTGTCAAATTAAAGACTGATAAAAGGATAAAAAATGGTGACCACTTGTCAATATCTGTACATAGAAGCCACAATATCATCTGTCTTTGCTTCTGCATTCCCTGTAACTAAGCAGGTATATTCAACGCCTGTTTTCTATTTTACAATTCTACAATTTTACAAACTGCAGAAAGTATAAAAATTTTAGAGTTGCCTCTGGGAGAAATCTGTACATAATATTATAGGAATGAGTTCTACTCCTTCCAGTTGCATGGTGCACTAAATGGTACCCAGGGGCACTGGTTTTCCAACCCTGATTTTGTGAAACTCTGGGGTGTTTCTGATGACTTGAAAAGGATCTTGTCAATTTCTCAAAACAGAACTTAATTGATTAAAATATTTAAAATACTTAGAAGGCAATATGGCACTTTTCCCAGGGCTTATAAAATCAAAGTAATGATATTGGGCTACAACTTTGAAAATGAATGAAATAAAAAGTGCATAACAAGAGCTTGTTTTGTGCTAAGCTCAGCGCTAAGCTCCGAGGAAACAAACAGGAAAAGCAGGAGTCCCTGATCTCAAGAAATTCATATTGTAATTTGGGGTAATAGCGCAGGAAAGGAGGAATGGAAAGTCCTTTCCAGTGTAGTGGTTGAGCAGATGACAAGGCCCTAGGATTCTTAGGTTATATCATTAGATGACAACGCTGATGTATAAAGGGCCTAGAGGCAAGGATGATGGCGAAGCTTGAGGGACATCAGAATGCAGTAACATGGTACATGGTAATGCCCGGTGGTACTGTACTTTCTCCAAAGGAACAGAGTAAGGGACTCCCATCTTATCCATATGTGGCAGGAGTTATTAAGTAACAAGGATGGTATATTCCAATGACAAGTGTACTTCTTGTCCACAATATTACATAGTATTCTCCCTCTTGCTATGACAGCCCATGGGCAATAAATACTCTTTTCTCAGAATATCAGTTTAAAAGAAATTCTCTTTTTTAGAAATAAAGGTGGGGGCAGTTAGGTGGTACAATGAATAGAGCACTGGCCCTGAAGTCAGGAGGACCCGAGTTCAAATCTGGCTTCAGGCACTTAACACACAAAATTAGCTGTGTGACCCAACAAGGATGGATTCTGGAAAGTTACTAACCCAGTAGCACAACAGAATTAATGTGAGATGCTTTAAGTGCTCAAGTTCTTGTCAGAAAGTAATTTATTAAGCATATAGCAGACCATGAGCTAAGTACCCGAGATACAAAGATAAAGATGAAACAACCCCTTCCCTCAGGGAGCTTACATTCTAATGTGGTAGATGATGCATACACATCTAACTATATATATAGAATATGAATAAAATGAACCTAAAGTAGTTTTGGGTGGGAGGGTGCTAGTGGGACTAGGAATGGCTTTGTGAGAAGGTGAAGGTGGCATCTGAGCTGAGTCTTGAAAGAAACCAGGGATTCCAAGAAGAAGAGATGAGAAGAGAGTAAGCACATCATAGGCACGAGGGACAGTTGGTACAAAGGCAGAAAGTCAGCAAGTCAACAGCAACCACTTATTAAGGACCTACTATGTGCCAGGGACTGGGGAAACAAAGAAAGGCAAAACCAGTTCCTGCACTCGAGGAGCTTATAATCTAATGGAGGAGACAACCTCTGAACAACCATGGGCAAATGATATATAAGGGACCAAATGGAGACAATGTTAAAGAGGGACTAGGAAAGGCTTCTTGCAAAAGGTGAGATTTCAGCGGGAAGTTGAAGGAAGCCGGGAGATGGAAGTGAGGAGGGAAAGGACTCCAGGCATGGTGGGAGTGTCTCATGAAAGAAACAAGGGGGCAATTGGAGTTGGACTGCAGAGTGTAGGGAGGGGGGAAAGGGTAGGAAGACTGGAAAGGCAGGAAGTGGTCGGCTTTGGAAAATGACTGACATGCCAAACAAAGGAGTTTACGTTTGATCCCTGCAATAGGAAGTCACTGCCATCTTCAGAAGCTGAGTCTTAACAAATCAGAAACAGCCTTGTAATGATACAAATTTAAAACAAACAAAAAACCCATACACTTTCCTGCCACGAGGGATGAGTAAACTGCGCTTACAATGAAAAGAAGCAATTAAAAAATACTGAATTGGAAACTGCTAATATTTATGGAGTGCCTATTATTGAGGTGGTCTTGGGTCACATCATTGAGAATATTCAGAAAGAGCTGTGTGTACAAGGTTCAGCAGATAGAGGGCCCCCATTCCAGTTCCACTGTTAGTATCCGGCAATCCCAACTGCCTCAATTCAACCTGTGTATATATATCTTATTTGTACATACTTATTTGCAAGCTGCCTCTCTCATTAGATGGGAAGCTCCTTGAGGGCAGAAACTGTTCTTACCTTTGTTTCCTCTGTGTCAGGCATACAGTTGGAACTTAATAAAATAAATGTTTGTTGCCCTTCCTTGCCTTGACTCTCCATTGTTCAAAGAATTCTGACACCGGGTGTTGCAATTAAATACATTTGTATGTTTTACACCATGATGATCAATCACATGACAAAATCAATACTGGGAAATCAATAGTAAAAAGGATGATCAGGTATCCAATAAATCTGTCTTTGATAGTTGGGTCTATGATATCAAAATTTGGATTCACTTGGACATTCAGAGTTCATTAAAATTTGACATTTGCTAAAATTACCCCAGAGGCAGAACCCCTTGAACATAAATGAAGCATGTTAGACCTATACACCTTCAATTTTGACACTTCAGGTACAGTCCCAGCCACCCTCTGCTACTTATGGCTCTGAATCCTACAGGATGCTGATCAATCAACATTTAGGACTTTGAGCAGGGTTTCATAAGCTTTAGCACTGCTTAATTGCATGTTAAAAGAATCGAACCTGACCCTTCTATCACAAAACGAACCCCCCAAGATCATTGATCTGTTTTTATCAGACTATTCTGAAGCCACTGGAAAAGTAATCAACAACAATTTCCAAAGCTTTCTCATTCCAGCAGCTCGGCTGGTATGCAGCACACCGGATAAGGGAATTTTTACATGCCCAACACAGGACAATAGAGAATTCCAATAACATGAACCTTGGACCTAGGACTAAGAAACTATGCATATTTAGGCACGAAACAACTTCCTGTGATTAGTGCCACCAGAAGAAAGGCTGTTGGCAACAAAGTGAGAATGAAGCCAACTCTACTTTCCATGCAGAGTTCTGTACTAACAACAATGTACACATCGTTGTATGCATGGAAGTATTCATGCACACAAACACGCATTCATGAAGCACTCTGGCAAGAAGGTGATGGGAAAACCCTAAGGACAAGACCCTTCATCAAATCTGATTTGGAAAGGACCTCAGGGATCATCCTCTCTAGCCTTATTTCAAAGGTGATAATACTGAGGTTCTGAGATGTGAAATTACTTGTCCATTTCCAAAAAGGTAGTAAATCCAGAGTTGGGTTTCAGGCTCATAAACCACTAACTCCAAATCCTTTCTATTCTATCATGCTGCCTCTGTCCTTTTATAATGAACCCCAAGCCCCATGCCTCATATCTTCCTGTTCCCCATAGCAACTAGCAGGGTACCCTGGTAATTGTAAGCACTTAAGTAATACCAATTCATTACTGATCATCTGCTTTATTTTGTTTTGATTTTGTTGGAGTAAATGTTGCTGCAAATAAATGGAGAAATGACTAGAGTATGAAAATTGTTCTATAGAGATTTTTGTTGTAATGGATATATCATAAAACAGGGTTCTGTTTTTAGTAGTGGTAATTATTCTACTGCTGATTTGCCATAATTTTTTTTTCTATCTTAAATAGTTGTTAGAATTTTCTAAAGTCTCATATACCTGATTATTGACAACAACAGGATACATATCGTCTTTTAAGTACTAACTTGAAATGTTAGGTGAAATGGAAGATGGGAGATGGGGAATACTCTGAAAAGTCAGGACCATCTGTTTATCTTCTAGGAAATGAAAAGTAATAATACAGGGAATGTTTGCAACGTAAAGGAAAACATCTGTTGGAGCCCGAAGAAGAAATTAAAGATGGAGTAAGATTCAAATGAATTGATAGGTTCAGTTTTCTCCCATACTTAGTGATAAGGTAAATAAAGAACAACAATTATTTTTCCAGCCTATTTTTCTATTACAAATTATCTAGAATTATCTCAGTCAATTCAGTTTTGGAGAAAATTAACCCTGTTCAACTAAGATTAAAGGATCCTTGAGAGTAGGGACTGTTTCCCTTTTTGTCTCTGTATCCCTAGAGCCTGGAACACAGTTGGCACTTGCTAGGTGCTTGCTGAATGAATGACTGAATGTCTGGAATACTAAAATAATTCATTACGTATATTACAAATCTTGCTCACCCCCATTTAAAAAATTTAATTACAAAACAACAATAGTTTCTCATTAAAAAAAATTACTTCTGAAGAGATTGTGCAAAGGGACTTTGTGAAATCTTTGTGAAATCTATGCCCTAGGCACTATGCTAAGGACTGGGGATACAAAGAAATAAAAAAAAAAATCCCTACCTTCAAGAAGTTCACAATATGATGGTGGAGGTGACATGCAAACAACCGTGCATAACATACACACAATGAACTGGAGATGATCCTGGAGGTAGGTCTTAGCATTAATTATCAGGGTAATTAAAGCAAACAGATTTGAGGAAAACTTGTACAGACTGATGGAAGTTTCCTACAGTGACAGTGAATATAACAATTGTGTCTCAGAACCCCTTGAAGAGAATATTTCTCTAAATCAGGGGTTCTGTGAACTTAAAAAAAGTGATTTTTATTACGTGTGTGCATACATACACACATATACATACACACATAGGAGGGCAGCTAGATGGCACAGTGGATAGATCACTGGGTCTAGAGTCAAGAAGACTCATCTTCCTGGGTTCAAACCTGGTCTCAGACACACACTAGCTGTGTGACCGTGAGCAAGTCACCTAACCCTGTTTGCTTCAATTCCTTACCTGTAAAATGAGCTGGAGAAGAAAATGGCAAACCATTCCAGTATCTCTGCCAAGAAAAGCCCCAATGGAGACATGAAGGACACAACTGAAAAGTAACTGAAGAACGTTTCAATATGGCTGGTTTCCTTTGTAATCCTGTGTTTTGAGTCACATTTTTAAAAGCATTATTCTGAGAAGTCTGCCCTAAGCTTCACCAGACTGTCAGAGGAGTCCAGAGGGGACACAAAAAGGGTTAAAAATGGTTCAATTTGAACAATGCTTGGTCCTCACTGTTCAAGGTTGACCTAGGTCTTATCAAACTCAAAGAAATCATAGCTCACCAGTTAGAAACTTTGCTTTGACATGACAACCTGGATAGACAGTTGCACTGAGGGAAAGAACACCATGTCCTCTCTCTCAAGGATAAAACGTCCTCCAAGCAATAGTATCACAGTGAAACTGTGCATCTAGAACTAATTTGCCTCAATGATTACCTATGAGAAGAGCTAGAATTAGATGAGCTCACGAATGACTGGTTTTTTAACATGGCAAGCTGATTAAGTACACAAATAAACATGGTAGAATCCCATGCACAAACACGCATCTGCGCCACGCTCTTGAGAAGCCTTCTGTAAAAGGTGGAATTTAGAATATTCAGATTGGTAAGGAATGTCCCCAGTGGTTATCAGTGTGTTCCTTTGCCACTGGGGCCCAGCAAACATATCTGATGGGAAGACAAGATGTATTTTTATTACTACTGAGAATGTACAACTGAGAATCTGGATGATTTTTTCTGTTTGTTTTGGCTTGGGCCAACCCATGTACCCACCCAGTCCTGGGAATCTTGAACACAAATAACAAAACACCCGAAAAAACAAAAAAACCCAACATGCTCTGTTCCCAGGTCTTTGCATTGTGTCTCACTTCCCTTATTGGTGAAAGTGAAAATGAAACCAACACAAACACTCCATTGTTAACTAGGAAATGGGTATTGGCAACAACAAAATTTTAACCAAACAGAACTGGTTGAGTCATAGCATGGAGGGGCTAAATGGGCAGGGAATTTCAGGAGTCTTTCCGGCTGGATAGGTGTTCCCTGGTTTTGCTCAAAGAGGATGAGATTGCTGGGTTGGTGGGGTTTTTCCATTATATTCACCCGTAAGGCTCTTGGCCTGATTTATTCAGTATGTGCTGGCAAGAGTCAGGAGGCTTCTGTGGGAGCGAGCATGCTGCCCAAGGAGAGTCACAAATCCTGCCAGGTCTCCATAGTAAATATAACATGCCCGAAAAGGAAAACAAGCATAAACAATTTATTTTCTCTAGTAAATGATGACATTGTTCAGCCAACTTCTGCTCCTGCTTCACCCTATCACTTGGAAATAACCAATTCAGCCCCATTCCAAGGACACAATTGCATAAAGCCCACATTGCCAATGCAATTGGCCATGGTGTAGTGGAAAGATCCTTCAGAAGACCAGGGTCTGAATGCTGTCTCTGCCAATTACTACCTCTGTGGCCCTGGTGATGTCGCTTAAAGCCCTTTGGGATCCTTAGTGTAATATCTGTGAAACTGGGGAGTTGGACCAGATGACCCAAAGGTCCCTTTCAGGTCCAAGTCTGCAATCCTAATGATGCTCAAACTGAGGAGTGCTGAGAAAGGAGAATGGTCTAATCACACTGTGCATTTGGCACGTGTATTTTACATGTCCCATTCACAACTTTCCCAACCAGACTTCATGCAGCATCACAGCTTTGGAGCCCAGAAGGGACCTCTGAGGCCATATGGCCTGGTTCCCTCATTTTGGAGATGAGGAAACTGAGGCCTGGAGAGGTCAAAGCAAGGTCAAACATCTGCTAAAGTCAAACATCTACTAAGAAGCAAGGATGGGGTTCAAACCAGGTCTTCCGACGCCAAAGCCAGTACCTTCCAACTCTCCTAATTTCCACATCTTTCTTCCACATTTGTTAAAAAAGAAAAAGTGGTCTCATGGAAACTACCTCCAGAGGTCAACCCTTGGCTTCTAGGATAAAATTCAAATCACCCTGGCATTTAGGTCTCTCCACAAGGTGGGTCCAGCCTACTTAATGATAGCTAACGTTTACATATATACATGCAAAATGCATTTATGTATGTGTATGTGCAGGGCATTGTACTAAACACTATAAGTCTTCATTTGATGAAATCAATTTAATTTCAGGTCCTATTATTACCCCCATTTTACAAGAAACTGAGGCAAACAGGTATAAGTGACTTGCCCAGGGTCACTCAGCTATTAAGTGTCTGAGACTGGATTTGAACTCAGGTCTTCTTTACTCCAGACACGGCACTCTCTCCAGTGAATCATCTAGCTTTATTTTCTATTAATCTCCTCCACTGATTCTCTGATATCTTCCAATTCCCTCTTATACCCAAATTTCCTTAAGACCATGGGACTCCCCTATTCAACAAGTTCCAGTGATTTCCTATTGTCTCTAGAATAAAGAAAACAAAACAAAAAAAACCCCTCTCCTATATGTTTAGTTTTTAAAGTCCTGCATAATCTGGTCCTAATCTATTTCAATGGCCTCCATGTAACATTACTCTACCACTGTCACACTCTGTGATGGAGCCAAAGTGGCCTTCTCAATACAAAATATTCCATGTCCCATTTCTTGCCTTTAAACTGGATTGCACTGTCCCCTCAGCTCTGCCTCACAGAATCTCTCTCTTCTTCTAAGTAAGAGGAAGCACAGGCAGCATCTTCTGTATGGTGTCTCCAACTCCTAGTGCCTGCCCTCCCCCTCCCAAGCTGTTCTGTATTAACTACCGTGTGTGTGTGTGTGTGTGTGTGTGTGTGTGTGTGTGTATATATATATATTCATTTTATATTTAGGTATTCTACTTTTGTATGTATTCGGTATCCTCTTCTGCCTCAATTTACCTTTTATCACATTTGCTTGTGTTCATACCATATCCTGTCCTCTTCCCTACCCAGCAGAAAATTATTTCCTTGAGTGTGAGGTCTGTTTCTTTGTCATTGTGGTTTCAGAAGCCAGCATAAATGTTTGCTGAATAGAATTAAATCACTGAAATTTACAATGAAATGTAATTAATGCAATGAGCCACTTCATATCAATACAGGAACCAAAGATATCAGAAAAAGACCATAAACAATTCACATTCTACAACCCCAGTGGGGGAAGAGTGGCCAACTGCATAGTCTGGGTGTGACTTAAGAACATGCCCAGTACCCTAGCTTGCCAACACAAGGAAATGGCGGTTCGTACACAATGCTGGACGCCTTTAATGATAAACAGCAGCATCCCAGGCAAGGACAGGGGAAAAAAAAACCTCATCATGTCAATGTATACCCATCAGTAACTTCATACAACCAGGTAGAATGGTGATGTGAGTTTTATTAATCAATCAGAGAAAATATATTTGAAACAGACAAATGGCTCCAGATCCAACTAAATGTAGAATATAATTCTTAAATTAGGAATTTAATCAAGTCCCCAGAACTCTAATGAAAGCAAGGTATAGTACAAAGAACAATGAGTTCAAAGTCAGAAGCCTCTGAATAGTGTTCCTTCTCTTATATCCAATAGAATGTAAGCTCTGTGAGGGCAGGCATTCTCAGCACTATTCAGCCAAACATTCCACAAAGTCAGTGCTTAAATGAACGAAAGGTTCTACTGCCTGGAAAGACTTCTACCTTCTCCAGCTTCCTTCAAGCCTTGGCTAAAGTTCCACCTTCTGTTTCCTCAGTCCTCCTTAATCTTAGTGCCCTCCTTGGGACGATCCCCAATTTATCCTGTATACATCTTGATTATACAATTATCTGCATATTGCCTCCCCTATTAATTAGTATTTATATAGAACTTTTAAGGCTTGCAAAATGCTTTACCAATGTTAACTCATCCATTTCTCACAATAACCCTGTGAGGCAAGTGCCATTATTAACCCCTCTCCCTCCCATTTTACAGATAAAGAAACTGAGTCTGAAATATTCAGTCACTTGCTCAGGGTCCCACAAACACTAATAAACTAGCCAAGAAAGGAAGGCAGGTGAGTATCCCTGGTAGCTGGTCCTTTTCTTCCCAGCCATTTCAGTTGAGTTACTAATAAATGTTTGTTGAATTAAATGGACACGTCTAACTGAGCAATTATGGGTGGGCAAGATACTTATCTCCCTAAACCTCCACTTTCCTCATCTGTAAAATGGTTATCCTGATATTGACCTGACAAGGTTGTTGGAAAGAAAGAGCTCTATAAACCTTGGAGAGTAACACAAATATGAACTATATGAACAATAAAAGTGACTGAGATAATCAATAATGGAATTTTGTCCCAAATTGTGGGGAAGATATATACACTTCAGAATTAAAACATCACTGATACTTAAGAGTTTCTAATGAAATCTATACATTAAAACAAACTACTTATCCTAGAAGACTATAGATTACACTTCAAAAAATGAGAAATTTAGACCCCAAATCCATCATTAAGCATTTATTAACTATCTACCAGGTAGCAGACAGAAATGAGTCTCAGGCTGGGGTCACAGAGATGATAGGAATGAAACTTGACAGTCCTCAATTCACAAACTGACTTCTACCAACAAGCTATTTGTGATCTTAGGCACTTTTCTTCATCTGGGCATCTATAAAATGAGGATGTTAACCAAAAAGTCATTAATTCTTCTTTTGAAAATCCTATGGTTTTGAAAGTATCCTCTGATTTAAGCAACAAATTTCACAAAACCTTTGCATCTACAACAGAGTGCACGAGGAAGACTGCTCAGTATATCAGAGCCCATCAGAATAACTACACTGTCACCAAAGTCACAGATCAGTAGTGTCAAGGATGAAGATGGATAAGTCAGGGCAAGAAATATTTATTAAGCATCTCCTGTGTGCCAAGCACTATACTAAGTGAAAAGGGTACAAAGAAAAGGGAAAATAGTCAATCCTGGACTCCATAATCAATCTTTTTTTTTTAATGTCTACATGCCCCATTATGCCTGTGTAGAAAGTATGTAGAACTACTTAGCTGCTGCTGAAACTGCTGCTGATCTGAGCTGTTTGTGTCTCCCCCTTCCCCAAACCTCTCTTATCTTTGGAGAGAAAACAACAAAACACACCTGTATGCCTTTAAGGGGAAAGATTTTCAAGAGTCTAAAATTTGACTGATTCTCCCTCCAAACATAGATTTCAATTTTTCATTATGTTAGTCCCTACTGTAAATCACCATACTGAAAACTATTTTCCCTTCACAATATTTTTTGGGGGGCCAGGCCATCTTTAACAGCATGAGTTAATATTCTGTAGTGTTTCTGTGCAATGGAAAGAACCTCCCTGAGACATGTTTAGGAGGATACATTCCAGACTCCCTCAGTTCTTCACAATGCTTCAAGCTTGATACACCAAAAAAGGTCAGAGAAGTCCATTTTTCATAGTTTCAGAGAGCCGACATGGTGCAAAGCCAGATACATTAGGTGCTATATTAGGTGTAAGTTACAATGGGTGAAATGCATTAAGCTTGAAGGATATCTCACTATTGGAGAAGACAGGATATTAAAGAGGCAATGACTGAAGAAAGAACAGTTTAAAGTTGGATACAAAGTATGGGTTTTTGGTGAAGTAAAGAGACTTTGGTAATTACAGAGGCCAGAGAAGTTGTTTCTTCTTTATTACTAAATATCCCAGCTACATTCTATGAAAATATTCCATAAATTTTAAATAGAAATATTTTGTAATAAAGCAACACTGTCCCCTAACTCCTAGATGCAGATGGACATGTTTTTGTTTATATTCATTATTCTGCGTCTTTTCTCTAAGTTTTGAAATCTTCTTTCTCTCCCCTAGTTTCTTTTCTCCCTTGTCAGGAAGCAGCTCTCCAACATGGATGAAAAGAAAAACATCCTCAGATTACACCTGTTGCACTGACTACTGCTCAATCTGCTGGCGAGGAGGAAGGGGATCTGACAGGCTCATTAAGTCTATAAACAGTGAATCTTTTCATGGATAAGCCAGAAAGAATGTGAAGAGATAGCAATGTTATAAATACATAGGAGACGGACAAAAGATTATTAGTCATCTGAAGAAAAGAGAATATTTCTAAGCTGTGAGAATTGGGAAGGCTTCAAGGAGGAGGTAGCCCCTGAACTGAGCCTTGAAGGATGGGCAAGATCTCACCAACAGGAAACTGAAGGGGAGACAGAGGAGGAAGAAATCCCTGAGGTATAGGAGAACAGGGACTGGAAAGGAGAGGCTAAAGTTGGGGAAAAGAAAGAAGTCAGGTTTAGATAGAAGCCAGCACATGAAAAATAAACAATGTGAAAGGCATTAAACACCACTCCAAGAAGGACAGACTTTATTCAGAACCCTACAGAGAGTTATACAAAGATTTTGCAAGGGAAAGGGACATATTATCAGAGCTATGCTTTCAAAAACTCAATGGATCAGCAATGTGTGGCTAGGATGGAGAAAGGAAAAACAGGTCTCGGGAAGGGAGCATAGGTAGCTATCACAATAATTCAGAAAAAAGGAAATGTCGGCCTGAATTAAATTGGTGGCCAATTTTTAGAGAAGCAGAGGAAGAGAGAAGATTGAGGATTTAAACCAAGGGATTAGCTCTGGAAACAAGGAGGGGCATTTCTTTCTTAGACTGGAGAATGGGAAAACATGTCACAGCATCAACATTTGCATCTAGAGTTCTTTCTGTGGCAAAACCAATGACTAAGGTTCACGATGACCCTGAGTTGTCAAGGAAATGTTAAATCATATAATGATTTGTCTCCTCTGCTTGAGGAGACAAGGCTGCATTGACTATATATTTTAGAAATAATAGTCATCAAAAATTTATTTTTTTAAGTTTGGCATGACAAAGGTCAAATCCTCAGCTGGATAGAAAGCTCTTTCCTCCAAGAATGGTTGCAAACAGAGATTTTATTGTATAAAGAGAAGGTAGGCAACATCTTGGGGAGAGATAAAGAACAATGGAGGAAATTTGAATTCTATGGTGTGACATTCATCAGCTGTGTGAGTTTGGACAAATCACTTAACCTTTAGTGCCTCCACTGGTAAAATGAGGGCATTCTTTTCTCTGTCTACCTCATGGGGTTGTCAGAATTAATTGATATAAATTACGAGAAGGATTTTTCAAACCTCAGATGCCAGTGATCAATAATAATTCTCTCTTCTTCTTCTCTAGACTTTCCTGACTTTCTGTGTGATGACCATCATTCATGTCACAATTTTTAAATCCTTCAATTTTCTCCATCTATAAATAGGCATGAGTTCCTGCTTGTTACCATCTTCTAGGACAGTGGTTCTCAACCTTCCTAATGCCGTGACCCTTTAATACTCATATGTGGGTGTATCTGCATATGGGTGGACCCACCTGGAGATGGATAGAGGAGCGGTGTCTCAGTTCCTAAGACATCAGAAATACGTGTTTTCCAATGGTCTTAGGCAATCCCTGTGAAAGGGTCATTTGACCCCCAAAGGGGTCACGACCCACAGGTTGAGAACCACTGTTCTAGGAAGATGGTTCCCTCTGTGAAAAAGCTTCAACTCTGTCTGAAAGGAGTTACTTGGATACAAGTTGTTGGGGTCAAAAATTTACACTGATAAGGCATAGGTATACCCATCGATACACAGATATTTTAAAGTTTTGTTGATGCCTTCTATTCTTTACACTAGTCATTTCCTGATAGAACTCCAGTAAGACCTTCCACTGAAGAACTAAGCAACTGAGAGTGTATGTAATATTCAGCCCCTGTAGCCCTCCATTTCTCTAACAAAAGAAGCCAAGTTATTTCATTAATTGTTCTCCAAGACCATGATCAGTGATTACATTTAAGTTTAGAGTTCTTGTCATATATATTAATGCAATCAATGTGTTTATAAACTTTAAAAAAATCTATAGGATAAAATAAAATTGGTTATTCTTTTTTGGGGGAAACTGTCAATTATCCTAGAGCTGAATAATCTGATCTCATTTCTTTTGCTTGCCAAGCTCCAAAGACTCTAGGGGCAAAAAATAGCTTCGTCTTCAAATAAGTTGTCAAATTTCAAAAACATCGCATTCTTTCTGAACCACTACTTTCTGCTTGACATCCGAGAGATTCAAGTCATACATTCAAATCCTTCCATTCTCTTTGGGGTCAAGACAAAGGATTAAAGAACATACAACAGACCAAGAGGAATCTTCTGCACAAGGTGAAGAAAGGCAGCATGCTGTAGTGGAGCAAAAACTAGACTAATAGGATGGAAACCTAGGTTTGTGTTCTGGCTCAGACACTTAAGCTACGGGACTCTTTTTTTTTTTTTTGGTTAACATGAAAGGGCCTCATATTGTATTTTTACCATATAAGGTTGTGAATAAAATGCTGTATAAACTTCAATATAAATTATTATTTTCTGCCACCCACAATCCAACAGATCTAGGGGGATTAGCCTTCATAAGGACCTTAAAAAATTTCTTTCTGATGATCAAAAATCTATTTTCTCTTCCTTCCATTTTTTCTCCTTGCTTTGAGGAGAAGAGAAAAGAAACTCTCGCACTGGCCTCATCCAAAAATATGGTTCAATTCGTACTCTGAGGCTGGATTTTAATCCAATACCCTTTAGGTGAATCAGGCATATGGCATACAGAAGACTCTTGGCTCCTAAATTACATATTCTAATGAATTCACATGCCACCAATTGGCTATGCATAAATGGGGAAGCCCAACAAATACAGGGTCAGAAAAATGAAAGGGAAATAGGTAAAATAACTTCATGACGAGAGACAAGGGGAAGGGCAAGGACTAGCCTTGGAACCAGGAAGAAAGGGGTTCAAATCCTGCCCCTGACACATTCTGACCAGTGGTCCTAGGCAAGTCTCAACCTCTGAAACTATAAGACTACAGAAAGTTCAGTTCTGTATTGGTAAAAGGGTCCAGTACAAAGAGGTCTAGTCAAAGTCTAGAATGTTTCCACAAATAATTAATATAGGATATATTTAATTAATTGATATCATTATATTATACATATTATGTTAATTAATAACATTAATAATCAATAGTGATTAATTTCAGAGAATTCATTTATGTTGCCATTCAATAACCACTTATTACTCACCTACTATTTGCAGGACACTGTAGTATGCACTGAAGAGAGGGATAAGTGCTGTACCTGGGATTTTAATGATGAAGGTAATTCTTTTCTTTTCTTTTTTTATGTTGTTTTTGGAGGGCAGTTGGGGTTAAGTGACTTGCCCAAGGTCACACAGCTAGTTTTTTTGTGTTAAGTGTCTGAGGCCGGATTTGAACTCAGGTACTCCTGACTCCAGGGCGGGTGCTCTATGCACTGCGCCACTTAGCCGCCCGGAAGGTAATTCTTTAATCAGGAAATTCCCTCTACCAACAGCATCAGAAATATGGAATCATTGCCAAACTGTCCCTGCCCTCAAGGTATTCCATCATGCTATACCTTTCCTCAAGGTCCCAATAAGATTTAAAATTCAGCCACTTTTACTTCTATTATTAATTTGCTTTAAATAAGGAAAACATTGAGTGCTTATCATTTTATTATCTATCCCCTTGCTACAAAATTCTAGTATGATGTCTTTAAAGTGATTGTGAGAAAATGGAACTTTGTAGCATTTTCTTCTTAAAACTATTAACAATGGATATATAGGGGGTGGCTAGTTGGTATAGTAAATAGAACATCAGCCCTGGAGTCAGGAGGACCTGAGTTCAAATCTGATCTCAGACACTTAACACTTAACTAGCTGTGTGACCTTGGGCAAGTCATTTAACCCCAATTGCCCTGCCTTCCCCCCTCAAAAAAAAAATGAATACAGAAGAAGGACCAGACCCGTGATCTATTTCATTGGTATAAAGAATTCTCAGGTAAGGAAATTCCCTTTACTAATGAAGGTCAGCACCTCCTCTGCAATTTACAGTCTTGGAGAGCTGCCTAAAACACTGAGATGCTGAGAGACTTGTCTAGGCTCACACAGCTAGAATGTGTCAGAGGCAAAAACATGAGCCCAGCACATCCTGGCTCTATCATGCCACTATTGATACTGCCCTCAAGATGAATATAATGTGAAAAGCTATGGAAAAGTGATCACTTTGGTAACAAGACTTTTCTAGTGGGTATGCATCAGTATCAGTACTCATAAGAAAAAAAAATAGATTTGTATCTCTTCCCAGGCCAGGACAATAAGGATCTGAATTTCTTAGAGTTATAGATTTTTATAGATTATTTGAATTTCATGGATTATTTTCATATATGAATTTTAATAGATGATTTGAATTATTTAAAGATTTTCATAGATGATTTGAATTTCAGTGTCTCCCCCACCCAGTGAGGTCTTCTTCTGATGCCTAGTCCTCATGAGGAGATGGCTATAGCTTCTTAAACACTTCAATGACACATGAACTCTAACAGGTCCTCTGAGGATGGAGAATCTGGGCCTAGTGATGGACCACATGTCTGTTGCTTGAGGACCTACCTAGTTAATCTGGGAGAGGTTCATCACCACTTGGCTGCAGGATCATGCGCTGTTTGGACTAAAGTGGCCTGTGAAGACTGAGGCCTTAAGGACTGAGATCTGCATTGATGAATGAATGAATAATATGATTACAGATCCTGGAAATAGAGAAATTAGAAAAAAAAAGCATCTTTGGGTACTACAATCTAGCTTTAACAGGCAATATTTCAGAGAGAGGTTATATTACTGCAAAGGCACTCATTTCTCCAGCTCTGAGAATTTCTGGAATCCTACCACCTGAAAATCTTGACATCTGGCAGACACTGTGAAAAGCTAGGTAGTCATATCTTCCTCTCTCTATTCCTTTGTAAGTGAAGTAATCTGTATTTTTCTGCCTGGTCATATCAATTTTCACCATAGAAGAGAATGCTAATCAATCCTACACGCTGCCTGGTCTTGCTACCATTCCTCAAATTTAATTATCAAAAAAAAAATCTGTAACAAAAATAAAAACCAGCTAGAATTCCCTGCCTTACCAATGGGCATTGTGTTCATGTGAATTGGGGGTCCATTTTCTAGAATCAAATTGGGGGATTGGATAGCCAGGCTCCATCCATTCAGCTCAGATATTATGTAAGCAGCCCAGCCCCTTCCTCTTGCCCTCTCCATGTATCTCTGTTATCATAAAACCTATTCAAACTTCTCCCAAGGGCAGGGAACAACACTTACAAGACAGCTTCCTAGGGAAGCCCAAAGCTTACCTCACCCTTCCCAGAGAAGGAAACGAGCAGCCCTAGTCTTTTCCAGGGCTGTTATTTTAATAAGCCCTCCAAGGGCTTGCCCTGGTCAGCAGCTGGACTTTTCCTTGCCTTGTTTTCTTTACACGAAGTGTTGGAAGATTGCGTATGGTTCAATCAGGGTTGATGCGTAAACAATGATACAACATCCAGAGGAATCTACCTTGGAAATTCCTGGGAAAACAGAGCAAGTTGGAAGAGCAAATGCTCATGGATTTCCCCCTGGCTCGAGCTGGTATTCCTAAAGCTGAACCACCTGTGTCAAGATGGGGCTTTTTCCCCAGGGAGTCCCACTACTCCAAATCAGTGGCAAACTGTTCAAAGACTTTCAGTCTCAATTTGAGATAGAAATGATGACAGCATCTATTTCACAGGGTCAGTATGAGGATCTAATGAGAAAACATGCGTGAAGCACTGAAACTGTCATTATAAACTCTACCTGCTATTTTTTTCTCCTAATTCTTAGCTTGGGCAGCTAGATGGCACAGTAGATGGAACTCCAGGCCCAGAGTCAGGAAGACCCGAGTTCAAATCTAGTCTCAAACACTTACTAGCTGTGTGACACTGGGCAAGTAATTTTAACCTGTTTGCCTCAGTTTCCTCATTTGTAAAAAGAGTTGGAGAAGGAAATGGCAAACCACTTCAGTATCTTGGCCAAGAAAACCCCAAATGGGGTCAAAGAGTTGGACATGATTGAAACAAATGAACCACAACAAAATCCTTAGCTTAGTAGCACAGTGTTTAGAATAAAAGGCTTGGAGTCTGCAAGATCTGAGTTCAAATCCTGGCTCAAACAATTCCTAGTTATGTGATCCTGAGCAAGTGGCTTAAACCATTTCTGCCTCAGTTTCCCTCTGTGTAAGAAAGAGATAATAGTACCAACCTCAAAGAGTTGTTGTTGAGAATCACAGCCAGCCAACCAATAAGCATTTATTAAATGCCTACTAGTTGCCACCACTGGGGATACAAAGAGAGGCAAAAGACAGTCCCAGCCCTCCAGGTACGAGCCAATGAAGACCGGGTTCTCAACCTTCCTTACGCCGTGACCCTTTCATACAGCTCCTCATGTTGTGGTGACCCCCAACCATAACATTATTTTTGTTGCTACTTCATAACCGTCACTTTGCTACTGCTACGAATCCTAATGTAAATATCTGATACGCAGGATGTGTTTTCATTGTTACAAATGGAACATAACCCACAAGTTGAGAACGGCTGCTCTGAAGTGTTCTGCAGCACGCTATATAAATGCTGTGTGACAAGCACTGCGTGAGGACATCACCACGGTCAGTGCTACTGTTACTTCTGTTAGTGTCATTATTACCGCGGTCGCTGCCGCGGTTGCTACTATGTTACTGTTGCTGCCGTTACTCTTTTCAGTACTCTATATCACTGCTGTCATCATCATCACCATTATTGTTATTGTTATTATTATTATTTTGTCAGAGGAAAGAGGCAATACGATGAGAGATGGTTCTCGTATTTCTCTGGAAGGGCTGCCTTTGTGGGGAGTGTGAAAGGCTATGGGAAAACCTCTCTATCTTTCCGACTTTGTTCTTTTTATCCTCCTTCATGCAAAGGTCCTCTAGGCATAAATACAAAGCTTGCTTTTTAAAGGCAGGAGCATTTGGCTCCCAGTTTTACATTTCAGAAGAATCCTGAGCCCCCTTGGGCAAGGGAGGTATCCACGAGATACTGGAGTGACAAGAGGCTTCTCCTGACTGTCTACCTTTGTCAGAGCAGGATCCTCGGGTGGATGCTTTCCATTCTGAATAGATGGTGGACTGCCCTCAGCAGGGCAGCCAGTGTGGGCTCTGGGGTTTTTCTTTAAGATTCAGTCTTCTGAATGGAACCCCACAGTCAGAGAGGAATAGTTTCTGGTTCCTAAAGTCAGCATTTTCATCTTCCTTTTTAAGCTTTGGCACTTTAAGTCTCCAATGGGCCGTGCTGATCATGCCCCTTCTTCCCCATCCGTGACAGAATGACTAGAAAGGGGACCTGAAAACAGCTGTGGCTACCCGGGAACATTTGGAAACTTCTGATTTCTCCTTAGTGGCTAAAAAGCAAGAGGCAGTTTTTATAACATGTTGTGCCCCCTACAAACTTGGACATTCACCTATTTGCAAGGACATTCAATCACCTCTGTTCGCCAACCCATCAGTGAATGAATGCCCGAATTCATTCATTTACTCATTCACTCAAAATACATTTTATTAAGTGCCTGCCTGCTATGTTCCAAAAGGCAGTAACGGTACACAGATTAAAACCAAAAGAGTTCATGCCCTTGAAGGAGCTTTCTCTCCACAGTGGAGAAATAAGATGTACATTCACAAATGCAAAAATATCACACGGAAGGCTGAGAAATAACGTTAAAGACTGAGATGCCTTTGATGCCTATGTGTAGGGTTAACAGGAGGAAAATAAGAGGTTTTCCAGAAGACTGAAAACAAACAAAAACATTGCGCCCTCCCCCCCAAAAAGTAGCATTTTCTTACTTACCACTGAGGTAAGAGCCATTTGAAAACTGTAGATGCGCGCGAGACCAAAATCGGCCAGTTTAATCTGTCCATTGCTGGTGACAAGGATATTCTGTGGTTTCAGATCCCGGTGTACTACTCGGTGTGAATGAAGAAAATCCAGACCTCGGAGCAGCTGAAACATCATGTCCTAAAAATAATCCATAATCAATCATCAACAGTGATCAAGAAGAATCATCTCCCCTCCCACAGAGTCTCCTGTACTCCCATGCCTAAGTGTGGCATGGCATGTCCCCTGCCTCACCGGCCAGGGCATTATCAATATGGAATGAGAGGCAACCTGGTGTCATAATGAATAAAGACCTGGCTGTAGTACCTGGAATAATAACAATAAAGATAAGCATTTATATAGCGCTTCGAGGTTTATAAACGTTATCTCACTTGATCACATGACAACCCTAGGACGTTGGTGCACTGTGAATCTCCATCTTAGAGCTGCAGAAATGCAAAGCAGAAGCTGAGTAACCTGTCCAGGGTCCCACTGCTAGTAAGAGTCTGAGGCTTGATTTGAATCCAGGTCTTCCTGGATCCAGCTCCAGCGCTCTACCCCAGGCAAGTTATTTAACTTCTCAATGCCTCAAGCAGCTCTGTAAGGATATAAACTGCTGTCTGCCATCAGGGCTTCCACACTGAGTTTCCTATCTCAATGATCTGGGTTCCTCATGGAGCCTGGCATAAAGCAGACAGTCTAGCCATCAAAGTCGAGTGATCACCCTTTTCTTTTTATAAGACGACAGAACTAATATAAAAAATGACATTACAGATGAGGAAATGGAGGCTCAGAGATATCCAGGGATTTGTCCAGGGTCACACAGTTATTAAGTGTCTGAGGCTGGATTTGAACTTTGGTCTTCCTGACTCCAATTACGGCACTCTATTCAATGAACCTCAAAATGATTGTCATTTTACTGACAGGGAAAAGTAAGTAAAAAATGGGCTGTGATGGTCTCCTACCTCCAAGTTCACAGCTCTTTCTATGACACCCCAGGGCCTATATACATACATACATACCCACACTGATGACCAAACCACTGAACTTGGAGTTGGAAAAACTGAAGTCAAGGTCCAGCTCTGACACTACTTAGTCACTACAAGACCAAAGCAAATCACTGGATCTCTCAGTCTGCTGGACCTCTCTAAGCCTCAAAGTTATAGCCAAGTAGCTAATGGGCATCAGTGGGAGGAATTTTCACCCCGAGTTTCGTATAGGCATAAAATCCTAGTTGTGGGGGAGAAAAATACAAATTTATACCATTCATGCCTGTGATTTATCAGTGTAGGAAATGCCTTCTATCAATGTACATCTATGACAGTCCTGTAATTTATAGTCTAGAGAGGGGTCTCCAAAGACGAAACCACAGAATGTCAACCAGGGATCTGTGGTGAACCAATTAGGGGGTGGAAAAAATGGCCTGCACCCCCATGATGATCATTCTTGGGGCTCATCTCTCTCAAACCAGCTCTTATCACCTACCGTTCCTGTACAAGTTCTCAGTCTCCCATAACCCTTCCCTCCCACTCCCAATACAGAGACATATAGCTTTCCAGAGCAGGGATGGTCTCTCTATTGGTATTCTCAGGGCTTAGCATGGTACTTTGCCCACAGGAACCACTTATGCCTTCCCTCCTCTCTCTCCCTTCCCTTTTGAATTTTTTTCTTTCTTTCTTCCTTTTTATTCTCCCTTTTCCTTCTTTCCTTTACCCCTTCTGTTTTTCTTTTTTCTTTTCTTCCTTTTTCTCCTTCCTCCCTTCCCTCTTTCTTCTTTTCTTTCTTTCTTTCCGTCTTTTTTCTTTCCTTCTTCCTTCCCCCACTCCATCCCATGCCCATAACATACACCAGTTCTGGTGACTGGAGGGGCATGGAGTAGGACTGTAGAATATTAAGAATCGGCAGCCATCTTCCTCAGGGCCACCTAGCCCAGTCTCCACAGAGTGCCATATGGCAGACATAAGCAGTCCTACTGATGGCTAGCAGTGTTCCCCTTTGGGAAACATTTGAAATGGCCCAGAGAAATTGGCAGCAGAGACCTTAGACACATACAAATAGTGCTAAACTGCTGAAGCACTGGAGAGTGGGGGGAGGAGAGGACGCAGCCTGGGAAGATCAGAGGACCATTTTAGGTCAAACGACTAGCAGTGAATAAACAGGAGTGTGAAAGTGAACCCAAACATGTGAAAGAAGCCAGTCTCTACTGTAGCAAGTGAGTAAGTGAGTCTTCATTGGAAACATGTGCACACGACTTGGGAGCCTTGATTTTAAAAGGCATGCCTAACCTTTAAAAAAAAAAACAACGCCACCAAAAGCACACATTTGTGGGCTTCCAAGGCATGGAGCACTATTTGAAACTGTACAGGGAAACTTAGGACAAATGAACTGGAACTAGTCTAAACCATTTAATTAAACAACCTATGAATGTAATATGACGGTAGCTCTTATGGACTGTTAGAGGCAGAAAAGGTGTCCATCTGTACTAGTAAAGGGAGTTTCCTACACCAAGTGAATCACAGGTCCAGACGTCCAAAAATGAATTCAATAAAAACCTAATTACCTGAATTAACTGGGGTATGAGTGAGGCCTGATAATTGGTAAAGTCTGATTATAGAATTTTAAAATTATTTCCATTTTTGCTCATTTTAAATGCATACCAAATTACCAGATGAGTCTTAATGAATTCCCTATGATTAGATAATTTTGTAACTGACATACTCATGACATGGTGAGTACAGAAGACATTTGTAAGAAGATAACTGTGGTAAAAAGCCAGAGGAACTACTCAGTTGTTTCAGAATCATCTGTCTCTATGTAGCTGGATCATCTACCAGTCAGTGAAAAGGTCAACACCAATACCAAAGGAGATAAAGAGGATACTGTGAAAGTATAACAGCTTTGGACTGACCTACTTAAGCCATTATTTCTGAAAAACAGTATTTATAAAAATTAGCCACCATCACCATTTCCTACAGAATTTTATGTTGTGTAAAACAGCTGTTAAAATCAAGAGGCTGGAACAGCCCAGAAATCATCTCACTCAGAGAATGGGACACCCACTGGACCTGCCCACAGCCGGAATATGGACGGACGATGAGCTGCAGGGAGTGTAGACTAGGCAGCAGGCGGGCTATACAACACTGGGGAAATCATGCTGTCCTTTCTACGATCCCCATCAATCAATGAACAAGGTACTCGTGCCTTGGCAAAGTACTAGGTGCTGGAATTAAAAAGACAAAAAGGAAACAGTCCTTGTCCTCAAGAGGCTTACAGACTAATAGGGAAAACATCATGTGCAGAACACAATTACATAAGGGAAGACCTATTAAATAGAATGATGAGGGATAGCTTAGGTAGAAGATGGTGCTTGAAGGAAGTTCAGGATTGTTAAGAGTCAGGTGGGGATTCTAAGTAGTGAAAATGGAATATAGGGGTGGCTACGTGGCGCAGTGAACAGAGCACCAGCCCTGGAGTCAGGAGGACCTGAGTTCAAATCCGACCTGAGACACCTGACACAAAAAACTAGCCGTGTGACCCTGGGCAAGTCACTTAACCCCAACTGCCCTCCAAAAAGCCCCCCCCCCCCCGGAATATATTCCAAACATAGGAAGACAGACAACATGTACAAAAAGGCCATGATGGGAAGGTGGAGAGTAATTACAAAATCCTGAAGGCAACACAGGTAATCAGTGGCAGAGGGCTTTCACAGTAACTGGCTTTTGCTAGGATTCCTCACAGGATAGTAGATTTAGAGCCAGAAGGGACCTGAAAAGGGCAGAAAAAACTTCGTCTTCCTAATACCAATTTCTCTGATCTCTAGGGATCCTAACGAATACTACAATCACAGAAGCCTCGAACTTCCAGGTGCCCCAGAAGAAATGGATGGATACATGATGGGCACAAAAAAGATGGCAGCAGATTAATAAAGGGGACTTAAGCACAAGAATAAAAGTCAACATGAAAGACGCAACGTGCAAGAAGAAAGGAAACAGTCACACAGCAAGTATGATGGATAACAGATAGATTGTCCATGAAATAGTCAATCAAGTTACTTTTGAAATCCACATATGTGAAATATTCACCCGATTTGGTCGAGTAATTATGTCAAAAACAGAAATGAAGTCATTCTCACACGTCTTATTCTTAACAACGGGACCTTAGAGCACTAACTACTTCCCTTTCTAAATACACAGAAACTATCCTTCTAATAATGAATTCTCAAATCAGAAATGTTCTGGTAGGAGAAATATTAATGAACTCTTTGGCCAAACTCACTATATGTTCTGCATCAATCTAGAATCAGAGAATTGGTCATCTATAACCAACAATATTAGGAGATTCAGGAGAGAGCAATATTTGGAAAACTAAGGAAAGACAGAGTATCTATAGGGAAGGGATAGTCTGCATTGTTAAATGATATAGAGGTCAAAAAGCATGATGACTGAGAAAAAGGTCACTGGATTTAGCAGTGAAGGGATCCTGGTGATCTGGGAGACACAGGATTTAGTAGCAGGGTAAGAAGTCTGATTATAAGCAAGGGGTTGAGAAGTGAGTGAGAACCTAGAAAATTTAAAAAAGAAAAAAACCCAGCAATGTGCGGATGATTTTTTTTTTAAAAGAAATCTGTCTGTTAAAAGAAGGAGATCTGTGGGGTGATAACTTTAAGGGATGCTACAGTGGTATGAAATTGTTTTCAAGGATGAGGGAGATTCAGATTTTTTTTTGTAGGTGGCAAGAAAAGTGCATATGAACAAGAAAGACTGAAAATGAGAGACAGGGAGGAGGGATGTTGGAAGATGTAAGATCTGAGACCAAAGAGGATGGGATCACAGGTAACTGGCCTTTGCAAGGACAAGGATTACTACTGTCTCACAGACTTCCCCAGGCCTGTTGAGAGGGAATACAGATAAAAGTCAGACCAGATGATGTCTGAAGGTCTTCCCAACTCTAGATTCCATAAAGTTCCAGAGGTACCATTATAAAAAAAAATTAACAAAAATCCAGAGATGCTTGGCCACCTCTAATCATTGAATTACAGAAAGGGTTAATAAGATTTCTAGTTAATAAGATTTCTAGATAGATATAATATGTCTCTTAACTAAGCTTTGTGGATAATCCAAAATTTGTGTTATCAGAAAGGACTACGCAGATAATTGCTTTTGCAGCATCTTTTTGTTAAGAAAAAAAATTATAGTCAACAAGCATTGTTAAGAGTTGAGGAGAAAAGAAAGGTGAAAAAAAAAATGAAACCCCAAATCCCATTCTTTGCTTTCAAGAAGTTCAAGCTAAAGAGGGAGGTAGCATGCAAGCAAGTATTTATAAACAAGATATATGCAGCATAAATTACAGATAATATGAGAGAGAAGGAATTAAGATTAAGGAAGATTGGAGAAAGGTTCCTTGTGGATGGAAAGACTTTAGCTGAGGCTTGAAAGAAGCAAGGAAAGCTAGGAGGCAAAAGTGAGGGAGGAGAGGGTTTCTGACCTACGGGACAGCTACTAAAAAAGGTTAGAACAAAAAACCCAAAAAAGTTGTTGATAACTTTTGCTTTCACATCATCTACATTTACCAATGTATCTTTACCCCCATCCCTTCCAGAGAGCTATTTCTTATAACAATGAAAAAGCGAAAAAGGGAAAAACTTCAGCAAAATGAATCAACATACTGGAAAAATCTGACCTTATATGCACTGTTTCATAGGCAGAGGCTTCCACCTCCATGGAATATATATATATATATATGAATAACACAGGAATGTCTGGGTCAAAGGGTTTGGGCATTTCAATCACTTTCTTCCCATAATTCCATATCGCTTCCCAGAATGGCTGAGTTAGTTCACAGCTCCACTAACGATGCCTCAGCACGCCCATCTTACCCTAACCTTCGAACACTGAAGCAAGCTTTATACAACAGTGCTCTAATTTATTATTAACCTATTGCAGCCTTTTCCTTTAAATGGAATTGTTTTCTCTAAGCAACTAAAGCAGCACAATGCAAGGGGAATAAAAAAAGCAAGCTGACGACCTCAAAACAAACATCCTGAAGTAAAATTTATTGAGGAAATTTTCTAGCTGTGTAAAAAACAAAAACAAAACAAAAAACCGGAAACTGCTGTCCATAGAACTAAGAATGGTTTGGACGAATCATCCTTTCAGTCACGCCCGTGATAAAAAGAGTCCGTTTGGGTTCAGCCGGCTGTATCCTTCTGAGAAATAAATGCACACGTGTGATTTGGGTGCATGTTTCAACAAAATGCTATTATGCTATTGTGCAATGCTGTTTGGCCCAAGGAGGTTTTAGGTGTGGTCCTGTCTTTGGTAACCACCCGCCCCCCCCCCCAAATTTATGGGGCCTTAGTGCAACACCAGGAATCCTTGTTTTAGGCATACTCCATCTTGAATTCTCTTATTTTCTTTAAAAGGGAAGGCATTTGGAGGAGGTCCACCAGAATGGAGAGGGACTAGAGTTCATATCATAGGAGAATCATTTGGAGGCAAGTAGAGCCTGCAGAAGAGACGATTGGGGATGAAGTGGGAGGATGGTTTTTTTTCCTTTCTTTCAAGTATCTGAAAGGACAAATAGAGGAGGGATTTGGCCCCAGAACAAAGGGTCTTAGGTTTAAGTAGCAGAGAAGTAAATTGAGGCTTAATATCAAGAAACACCTCCAAAAGATTACAACTATTCAAGGCTGCCTTAAAGTGACAAGTTTCTCTTCACTGGAGGGCTTAGTGCAAAAGCAACTTGTTAAGATATGTGACATAATGGGGATTCTCTTTTGGGTACGAGTCGGGCTAGCTGGCTTCTGGAGTTCTTTCCAACCCTAGTCTCCTGTGATTCTGTATTACATCCAGTAGAGCTATATTTTCCAACTGCAGAAAAAGCCTGATTATTTTCAAGGCTACTGGAAACTGATCCAATTTCCATTGTGCAGTAAATCACAGAAATGATGGCTTTGAAGGATAATTTTGGATAACTAGGTCCAATTAATCTGAATAATGAACTCATAATATCCTGAAAAAAATCCCAGCATCATCTGTGTCTAGCTGGCTTAAGTTTCTCCAAATTTAGCTGTAATGGGATATTTTGAACTTATAAAGATGACTTCTTAGAAGATAATATTAACTTCTTATCTCTATCTTCATGATGTGTAAAAACCACACTCTCTTCAAACTGTCTATTGCATTTTTATATGTTTCTCTGTAATAGGGACAAAATTATTTTCCATCCCCCATCCCAATACCACTTTGTATATCCAGTTAGCAAAAGGATTTTAAAACCTAAAAGTCTAAAGCCTCAAATTCTAATGTCAAGGCTTTACTTTCACACGATCAGAAGCATTCCAATCTAGCTAGGGAGGATACCTAAAGGTCAAAGATCACCAAGACCTGGGCAAGATGTATGGCAACAGCCTCTGCATGCACAAAGGATCTGACAGTGGTTCTCAACCTTCCTAATGCCGCGACACTTTAATGCTCATTGGTGGGTGTGTCTGCATGTGGGTGGACTTGCATGGAGACGGATGGAGGAGCAGTGTCTTGGTTCCTAAGACCATCAGAAATATGTGTTTTTCCATGGTTTTAGGCGACCCCTGTGATAGGGTCGTTTGACCCCCAAAGGTTGAGAACCGCTGATTTAAGAGATACTGTGTAAAAAAAAGGGCACCTAATAGAGCTTCAGTCTAGCAACAATTGGGACCTGGGTTCAAATCCTCCCCCAGATACTCACCATGTGATCCTGGCCAAGTCACTTCACCCTGTTTGCCTCAGTTTCCTTATCTGTAAAATGAGCAGGCAAAGGAAATGGCAAACCACTCCAGTATCTTCCTAAGAAACTCCAAATGGGGTAAGAAAGAGTGAGATTTGACTAAACAAAGTGAAGGCAAGAACAAGTAGGGTGTAGAGCCTTTAAACAGCTTTCTAAATATCAGAAGACATTTCTTTTCTTCTTTTCTTCTTTTTTGGCTTGTTCCCCAAAGTCACAACCAAGGTTTTAGTCTGGACCTGATGCTTTATCAAAAGCACGACAGCATGATAAACAGAACCCTGAAGTTGAAGTCAGGAGAATCTGGGTTCAAATTGGGCCTCAAGACACTTACTAGCTGTGTGATCCTTGGCAAGTTATTAAACTTCTCTTGGCTTTAGTTCCTCAACTGTAAAAGAGAACCTGGATTCAAATCCCACCCATAACATTCCTTGCGCAACCTTGGACAAATCACTTCATCTCCCTTATTTTTCTCATCTGAAAAAATAAACGGGCACTATATAGTTTGTGAGGCCCTTTCCATAAGCCTCTTACGAGCCTTTCTTCCTCTTCATCTAACATCCTAAGATTTCTTCTTTTCTTTAGAAATCCCTTTGTGCTCCCTGTATACAACTGGAGTCCAAGAGTCGTCTTATATATATGCACATATGATCGTATGCATGGACAGAGAGATCACTACTGCCCACAGAACACTCAAAGAATGCACATCCTGCAAAACCAGAGAGGGAAAAACACACTCCTACTAAGCGCAGAAGGAACTAGCTGACAACAGTGTGGTTCCCTAGTGATTTTCAGTGTGACTTGAAGGCCGCTGGATCAGAGAATAGCAATGGGAGCCTTCTTCCCAATGTGCTCACAAACCAGGGTTAGAAAGACACATTGGTACGGTTTGTTTCCCATGGCATTGTCTGATGCCAGCTCTGCTGCGGGAGGAGGACACGGAGGGCTAAGGTAACAGACCGACCACCTTGAGGTCTGACAACTTGGGCTGGTCCAGAAATAGAGCCCTCGTTGCAAGGACTGGTATATTATTTGTTTTTACGGCTTCCAGGCAACTGAGAAGAGGTATAAATGCAGCAATGTGTATACAGCACATTAATAAAGGGAGGATGTATTTTAAACAGAGAACTGAGGCAAGAAACCTAGCATTATATTTCTGAAAGCCATGATAAACGATGGGTAAGTAAACTTTGTGACATATCTAAATGATACTTGGGAACAGAAACATAACAACTGACTTTCTACTCAAGTCATATGAATGTCTGCTTTATAGGGATAAGGTAATGAGTAATTGAGGACAGCCTGAAAAAGGAATCATTACCTCATGATAATGGCTATTAGCCCAGTATGGAAAGTCATTGGGAAGTGAAACTGCCACTAGGCAGTGTTAATTATAACCATCTTCTGGCTCTTTCAGAGCAGGATATGAGAATTCAGGGCTGACTCAGTTAGAAAGTGGGAGGCAGAAATGGTTCTGTTATTGGCCAGTGACCTTTCAAGTTCCCAAGTGAGTAACTTACCTGACTAACATACCCACCATCTACCTTGCCCCAATTCTCCTGACTCAGTTGGTTCATTCTGACTAACTGGGTCGAAGGAGAAGCTGGGTTTTTTTTGTTGTTTGTTTTTAAGGAGAGAGGAAAAAAAAGGGGCCAAATCTCAGTTAATAATCAAGTCTTAACAGAAGTGGCTGTCAAACCTGACCAGGGAATGGGTCTGTGTGAGGCCTGTGAAAATAGCCAACTAGAAGCGTTCACTGACTCACTTCAAGAAGGAATTATGCAGCGTACAATGGGAGAATCCATAGAGGCAGTGCAGGGGAAAGGGATGGAAACAAAAGATTATAGATGCATTTTATTTATAAGGCAGCTGGGTAGCACAGCAGTGAGAGCACTGGGCCTGGAAATCAGAGAGACCTGAGTTCAAATCTGGCCTCAGACATTGTCTGCCTCAGTTTCCTCATCTGTAAAACAGGGATGACCACAGCACCTACCTCCCAAGATTATTATGAGGGATCAAATGAGATGATATTTGCCAAGTGCTTAACACACGTCAGCGATCACTATTATTATTAACAGTCAAACAGGAAAAAGTCTAGTGACAGGAGGCTTCACTCAATCTGATGTGAGCTACCTCAATCAGAAAGCATACATTAAGTATTGGGCTAAGAACTATGGTAGCCCCTGGGGATTAAAAGAAAAATGAACTTACTCCTATGTACAATAAGGGGAGAATCAGAAAAACTACCTGGAAAGGAAGTTTCCATCCATTAAGCAACAAACATATATTAAGCACCTACTGTATGCCAGGCACTGGAGAGGGAAAGAGAAAAATCAAACAGTCGTTACCCGCAAGAATATTCCACGTTATTGAGCGAAAATAAGAAGTATATATCTATAGATCTGTGTGTGTGTGTATATGGAGAATAAACGAAAAAAAAATAAACAGAAGGTCATTTCAGGTGAGGTTTGAGCTGAGTGTGGATGGAACCCAGGGTTTCTAACCATTCATCCTCATGTATGTATATATTATATGTACACAGGTACTATCTTGAGAAATAATGTATCTCTAATATCTTACAATGAATATTGAACCATGAAATTAACGTTAAAAGTTTCTTCTTTTCATTTTACTGTCTGAATTCACATAACATTTATTATCCATACAATTAATTTGATAATTCAGTTCAATAAATACTTATCGAGCCCCCAATACAGGCAAGAAATAGGTTCAAGGCACTGGGGGCACGAAGATGGAATAAAACAGTTCCTATCCTCAAGGGTCTAGGCGTGTATATGATGCATATACAACTGAAAATACTTTTAAAAGGCCCAGGAGAGGTCAAACAGCAGCAGCAATTCAAGAAGGAAAGGATCACTTTGACCTGAGAGAATCAGGGAAGGTGTCATGGAACAGGTGGCAATTGAAATGGGCTGGGCCACCATCAGCGGCTACCACGAGGGTCTGTCCATGTGTAGAGGAGGATGGGAACAGGAGATACTTTAGTTAAATTAAGGTTTAGAGTGGCTAAAGGGGAAGGCTGAAGTCAGTTAGAGAGAACCTTGGATGGGAGGCCAAAGATTACAGCTTTTATCTGCCAGGCGATGGAGAGCCACTGAAAACTTCTGAACACGCTCTTAGTTAAGAAAATTCTTTTGATGGCAGTAAGAAAGATGGACTGGAGAAGGCAGACTTGATAGAGGACAATTACAATGGTTCAGACAAGAAATAGGGCAATTACGTGGAAAGGAAGATGGAATATCATTCAGAGAGAAAATTCAGAGGCATAGGCCAATGTTTGGACGCAGGTGGTGAGGGCATATGGAAAGTAAAAGAGAAATTTTGAGCCTGTGTAGCTAGAAGAATATGTCACCAACAAAAATAGGGGAAGTTAGCTGGAGGGACAAGTTTTGGGGGAAAAAATGACAAGCAGTTTTAGTTATGCTGAGCTTGAGTAAGTAATCCAGGTGGTAATGAGGATGATCATGGTGATGACAACCAACAAAAATAGTTTCTAGAATTTATGTAAGTGCCTATTATGTGCCAAGCAGTGTGCTAAGTGCTTTAGAGAGCAAACCATTTCAAAATCATCAAGTCCTACGTACACCAACCCTCTTCTTTTACCAATGAGGAAGGACATCAAAGCCCAGGGAACCTAAATGATGTTTCATGATGTCATATGTGGTGCCAGAAGCAAGATAGGAAGCCAGATTCTCTGAGTCAGTCCACTTTCTGCTGTCTACCCATGAATGGGAAATTTGGGACCAGGTCTGAGTGAAGCAGTAAGAGTGGATGATGGAGATTTGGAAGTCATTTACATGTGAGTGAAAGTTGAGGCCATGGAAGCAGATGAAATCTCTATGGGAAAGAGTTTAGAGAGAACAGGGCAAAGGAGAAGGTCGTGGAGGATGGCCACACTTAGTGGACGGTAAGAGGAAGAGGAACGATTGAAAGATACCAAGAAGCAGTGACCGGCGAAGGGAGAAAGAAGCAGCATCAGAGAAACCAAGGGAAAGTGAAGGCTCACAGGGTACTACAGAATAATGCCAAGTTTTTGAGAAAGATTAAGGATAATAACCGAGAAAAGGATGCAGGCTCTAGAGGGCAATGAGGAAACCATGAGTGATCTTGAAGAGTAAAGGGTCAGAAGAGGGAAGGGGATGGAAGTCAGATGACAAGGGGAAGAGGAAGAAGAAGCAGTGTGTGAACTACTCTTTCTCAACCCATAAACTCCAAAGAGAAAGTAAAAGGTCAGTAGGGAACTCTGTTGGAACCAGGTGACTGAACAGCATGGTCTGGCCCCTGCCCCTGGGCCAGAGTGGCTACAGCTGCTGCTGCATGGCTGCCTCTGGAGCTCCTGGCCTGCAGATGGTAGCAGGATCAAGCGACCATTCAGAGGGTAATTGCTCTTGCTTTGACCTGCTTGCATCAGGGTTATGGTCTTGGGTGGTGGTCCTGGTATGAGAAACACCAGTTTGCCAGAGCTTGTAGTGGCTGTACAGAGGACACCCTCCTCAGAACTCTGACAACATTTGCAAAAAACCCCAGCAATTTGGGACACAGCTCTCTCCATTCTGGAAGCAGAGTTCTACTGTGGCAAAGAGTTCAAAAGTAAAAAAATTGGCAGGCAAGATGACCAAGCAGAGGACGTACATTCAGACCAAAGAATCCTTCTCTGGAGACAAAAAAGATCAAACATGGAACCAGAAGTCAATG